>VZTJ01005843.1:235512-421398 GCA_013397795.1 Orthonyx spaldingii
GCGGGGGAGCCGCGGCGGCCGCGGGCGGGGAGGGTCTGGGGGGGAAGTCCCGGCCCGCGGCGGGGAGGGGACGGAGGAGACAAAGCCACGCAGACAAAGGGAGGGGAGAGCCACGCTTTGTGTGGCTGCTGGCCGGGCGAGCCCGGCAGCGCTCGGCGTTCCCGCACTGGAGAAGGGAGGCGCCTCAGCCCTGCCCACAGGGGGGGCCCGCGCTCCCGCCGGCCCCTCGGACCGCCGGCCCCGCCCGGAGCGCCGGCGGAGGCAGAGTTTGGCCGAGGGGCGCGGGAGTTTCCTTCGGGCGTTGCGCGGCGTCGGACGGGGCCCCGGGGCAGGGGTCGGCGGGGAAAGCGCTGGGAGCAGCCCGGGCCGGGCGCCGCGCAGCTCCAGCGCCGGGATTCCGCAGCACCCCTCAGGAACGGGGCCTTTGCCCCGCAGGCACGCTCGGAGCGCACCCGCGGTGGTGGTGATTTAACTTTCTCCTGATGGCCCCAGTGGAATGCGGGTCTGCCCGCACAGCGCTGTCAGAGGCGGGTTCCTTTCTAGAGGGATCCTTGTTGCACACTTCAGAATCCCTGTTCTGAGCACGTCGCGCTTGCACACCCCACACGAGAAACTTGGAAACCAGCCTCCTGATCTCTGCCAGACCTGTGTGTCCAGATAAAGACACAAAACGGAGGCAGGAAGGCACATACAGTATTAGTCACTTCCCCAGAGGCAGCTCAGCCGCAAGTTGAGCAGCGCCTGCCGCCCCTGAGCCCGGCCGAATAATTCCAGCATACCTCCAAGTGCTTTAAAAACACTTGAACTTGTGCAGTGGAACAAGCACAGACAATTACAGGGTTAGTTCGCTGTCAACAAATGCTCACATGCTGGTATATAAATATGTGAAGCATACAATTGGTATTCAGCAATACAAAAAAAAAAAGATCAAGTATTCGATGGAGTAAGACTTCATTAAAAGCTGGACCACTCCACAATTTGTCTGAAATAGCAACAAACAGAAGGCAGCTGTACACTATCAAATAGTCCAGCTGATTTTTGATTCAAGAACTTGATAAAAGGTAATTTTTACTCTGACTTTTCCCTACCCTTAAAAAAATGAAAGTTCCTTAAAAAATTAGTAAAACAAAAGCTAACTTTTTTTAGTGCAAACCTGAGTGGTATTTTTTAACATGCCCTTTATAAAAATACAGATACTTTTCTCCCTTCAAAAGTTAATAACTTTTTCCAAGAACATAGCTATCAGCTGGGCAGTAGAAGTAATATTCTCAAAAACAAGTCTGGGGAGCATTTTTCCAAATTTCCAGTTTTTTCAGTTTTGGAGGATTTGAACCAAAACGTTCTTTCCAGATATTTACAGAAAGTATTTCAGTATTATGTTTATAGTACAGATGTGGTCCAGAGTATTATCTAGATTTTATAAATGCATTTGTTCTCTGGAACTAAGGAAAACAGTGAAAAATCACAGAACCATTAGGGTTGGAAGGGACTTTTGGAGATCATCCAGTCCAACCCCCCTGCCAAGGCAGGGTCACCTAGAGCAGGTGACACAGGAACATGTCCAGCTGGATTTGGAATGCCTCCAGAGAGGGAGATCCACGACCTCCCTGGGCAGCCTGTTCCAGTGCTCTGCCACCCTCAATGTGAAGAAATTCTTCCTCATGTTGGGGTGGAACTTCTTGAACTTCTTGTGTTTCATTACAATTCTCAGTCAGTCGATCTGACTAATTTTAGGTGGCAAACTCTTGAGAAAGTAACTCCTGCTTTCAGGCCCACTTTTCGAGGAAAACTTTTTTCTGCACTTTTCCCTCTATAAAATGGAAGCAAAACCAATAAAAAGACTAGGATTAATGCAGTGAACAGATTTGCACCCTTACTTAAAATCACCGCTGACCCAGTCAGAGTTGCATTTATTTGATCCTTTGAAATTTTACCCAGAAAGCAGGAAGGACAGAGTCTGACACATAATTCCACCAAATATAGTCCATTATTAGCCCTAATATCAAAGCCAAAAGCGGCATGCCCAGGAAAACCCTGAGATTAGCTCAATTGGGCAGAGCACAATGCTAATGAGACCAAAGTCATGGGCTTGATCCCTGCATGGGCTATTCACTTAGGAGTTGGACTCAATGATCCTAGTGGGTGCCTTCCAACTCAGAATGTTCTGTAATTCTATGAAAAAAATACATGAGACCAGTGCGGTTTTTTCTTTTTAATCATGTAAAACATTGATTGAAAAAATACCCTTGCCAAGAACATTTGCAGGCACTTACCTGGTGAGTTGGATTTACATGAGGAGCTTCTCTACACATGCCTGGAAGTTTGACAGCTTCTTACCATAAAGAAAGTTGTGTTGATCCATAAATTTTCCTGATATATGAAAACCCTGCCTGCTTCTGTTCCAGTTGTAACCATTGTAGAACCACACTGAAGCCACAGCTGGACTTCTGTGCCTCCAAGCACACCCATGCTAAAACCAGTGATTACAACAAGATCAACTACAGAGTAGCATAGGTAAAGCAGTGAAAAATACATTTCATTTGACTGTATGACAGACTATTTTTTTGCTTTGGAGCTACTTATATATAGTTAAATCATATCCTAAACAAAGAACAAAAATCTACGAAACTCAACAGGAACCTTACCTTCAGTTTCTACGATGCCTCGCCTTTCCAAAGCATGTACTCATTGGAAATTTAGGCTTGTCTGTAGAATTCACTATACTTGAGCTATGAAACACCCCAGCTACAGCATTAGAAGGGTAGATCATTCTGGTCATGCAGCAAATGTCATCGCTTGTAATAACGAAACAAGCCCCTTGTGCTGTGTCTACCTCAGCAGAATTCTGAAATGAATGAGCCACTCTTGGGGTTTCTCAGCAAAGTGCTTTTCAAGCCATTCGCAGCCCTTAGCCTCACTGGTAAGCTGCCAAGTTATTAAGATATCTATATATTAGAAAGATACTTAACTTCAGGAAAGGATTGCAGTCTGCATTTCATTCGATGTAGTGCCCAGCTGGCTAGTGGCCTATTTGCCATGGGAGATCATTGGAAAAATAAAGCTATTTGGGGAAATACCTGTTTAATTAAAAGTTTGTTCAATTTCTTCATTCTATCAGTCAAATTCTCTGTCTTAAAAGATAGGTTGCATTATAAAATGCAAGGTCTGTGTCTATTAAGAGAAAAATGCAAGTCAGAAATTAATGAAAAGGAGATGAGTCATATATGATATTTTTTTCAGAAAAATACTTTTCATATATGTCTTTAATATGCAGATTTGAGAGTCCTTCCATTCTATAAAAAGTAGCTTATGATCTAAAATTGTCACATGATTTCAACAAAGAAACTTTACTAACATAACTAATGGCAATATTTTCTTTTAGCATTCTTGCCAATTATATCCTTTGTGCACATTCAAACTTTTTCAAAACTAGGCAGGGTAGCACTTCTTAAGATCAAGGTTAATCTGCCTTATATTTAAACTATTTCTCAAGTTCTAACTTTGATCCTGCTAACTCTTCAAACACTCCACTTCTTTAACTAAATCAAGAAAACAGAAGGAGCGAAAAAAGCATTTGCAAATCCAGTATGATTCACAGCACCAGAGACAATGGGCACAAACTGAAACACTGAACATCAGGACACACTTTTTTGCTGTGAGAGACCAGGCACTGGAATCAGTTGCCCAGGGAGGTTGTTGAGTCTCCATCCTCCAAGACATTCAAAACCTGTCTGGACATGGACCTGAGCAACTAGCTGTAGCTGGCCCTGGTGGAGCAGATGGACAGATCCTGTGATACAGTTCATTACCCTGGATCTTTACAAATCCAGTTCTATCCATGAATTGGTGCTATTTTCTTGAGACTTGTTAAGAGTTCCCCTGCCCCTGAAGCAAAAATCCAAAGTAACTGATTTTTAAGTAATTTTTAATTCTTCTAGTTCTGCAAGATGAAAGAGAAGTCTGAACCTATAGACTTGACACAATGCATTTCAAGGCATTTGAGGTTGAAATCATCCGCATTCTGCTAAATATTTGCCCAGATAGTTGTAAGCAGAGAACAAGCCTGGCAACGAGGAAGAATGAGGCTCTCCCACGAATTCTTTTGGTGTTGAATTCTATGTATAGACTGAAAGTATTAAAAATCTTCTCTGTCTTTTGTTTTATGTCTGTGCTATAGCAACACTGCCAATGAAAGAAAGGGTATTGAACTGCTCATTTCTGTAAAGTATCTGTGTTTTAAGTCCCTTTCTCCAATACCAATCACTGTTTTTCCCTCTTCCCAGTTAACATCACCCCCAAAGGTACACCCAACCCCAAACAAAACATTCCAGAGCTGACTTTGTAAGAAAGAGGCACAGGAGAAGCAGCAGAAGGTAGTTTAGTTCACATTCTGTTAATACCGTAGTTTTTTTCTAACTTAAGTTAGAAGATTTTAACAGTTGTTTATCAGTGGAGGGTTCAAAGCAATCAATGTAGAATTCAATGTATTTGCAGTATGCTGTAGACTAGCGTGTAAGTATTGAAAGAGGAGAGCACTCTTTTTTTGCACGCTCAGAAGACAGTGAAGTCGCTTCCACGTGTATTGTGGAAATGCCAACTGAAAGCCATCCCAAACTGACTATTGTCACTGAGAAAGCAGGCCCAGCCTTGCAACAAAGAACTACAAATGCCATATGCTTATTGGCAAAAAAGCAGTGCTAAGTTATTCATAATCTATACCTTCAGTACAGACAAGAGACAATTGAAGAAACCTAATGCAGGCCTAAGTCAGAAGTGGCATGAGGAAAACTAGAGAATAACTGCTCACTCATTCTTCTGGCAGAAGAACTAGGAAACATTATATCAAACAGGCAGATAGCCAAGGAAAAACCGCTACTTTTACATACATGCAGCTAAAGCTGGGAATTAATTGCCCCATGAAGCTGTAGGTGTTTCCAGAAAGCCCTCAAAGTAACTAATTAATGCAAGAAACATCTAAAATAGTTAAAATGCAGAGATAGAGATATCACCCCAATTTAAATTTTGCAACAGAAATTAGTGGAGGAATTGCATAAACAGGGAGAGCATACCAGTATTTTTCCATTAGCCAATAGCCACTACTGGAAACTGAATATTGGTCTCAGCTCTTCAGTCTAACAATGCAAATACCTTGTCATTGCAGCAAGCAGAACATGCAATCGCTAATCTGATCCTCTCTTCCCAAATCCTTTCCACTTCCTGGAAAAGTATACATGCAAATGTTCCTCTTCCTCCAGATTCCCTCTAATCACATACTCCTCTTCCCAGTATAGACCTATAAATAACAAGCTTCCTATACAAACAGTCCACAAGTTTATCAAGGGTGAGAAACTATGGAAAAAAGGTTCCCAATCTGACAAAAAAATGCTGCTTTACTATTGCTGTGGGTACAAGGGTGAGAGGACAAAACTGCTGCCTTTTCCATTCCTGTTATCCTAAAGCCTCTGACGCTTTAAAGGTCTTAGAGGAATGCTACTATTAGGTCAGTGCCTGGCAAAACTCCATGGAAGAGGAGAGAAGATATTCAGCAAAGAAGTGACAGGAGAGTTACCACATATACTGCCCTATTTTCATCAAATTAGCATGGAAAAGTTGGAGAGAGAAGTTTCCTCTGTGTCCTAGTGCATTCTGCCTTACGAGAAGGACTCATGCAAGAGAACTGCAGAGAGCATTCCTTATTAGCATCCATCTTCAAAAGATCTCAGAGTCATCTCAGGGCAGTAGTGCGTCCTGTCCACTTGCGCAGTGGGAGGTAGCCAAGTGCTGAAGCTGCAACTCGCTGAATACAGCCACAAATGAAAGTGTCAATAGACAACTTACTGCTGTATTTAAACCTTCCTTCACCCCAGACACTCATCCAGCCTGGCTCTTACATCCCTGTACTGCCTAGCAGCCATAAGGATTCCAGTACTTGGCACCCTTGTAAAAGCCAGCAGAAGGAAAGAGACCCTTGGGATCTACTTAACCCCATGTAAGTCACTTACTGCATTAAGCCCATCTCCGAAGGCAGACAGCATGTCACTGGGTCACAGAATATTCTTCTCCAGCTCTGGGCATCTTTCCCAGAGAGCACAGCACACCCCAGACATAATGGCCACAGCCATACAGCAGATGGGACGGGTCATGGGCTGTTCTCCAGCTTTAAGGCAGATATGGAGAGCACAGCTTGCATTCCCACAGCTAAGCTCTCACCCACCTTAGCTTCTACACCATGCCCAAATACTACACTGCTGCCCAGGCTTTAGCTGTCAGACTGCATTAACCCTTCCTGTCACAGATGATCAGTTGCCAGAAACGGGGCTCATGTTCCAGGCTTTTTTAGTTTGCTAGGAATTACATGGCTGATTACTCAGGGAAGTGTCTGATGCAGCAGTTGCAATACACAGGTTTCAGGTCAAGTGTTCCAGGCTACTTAACATGTAACCAAAGAACCTAAAAATCCTTTCAAGCATGGGTAAGTCTGAATAACCCTGTGTCTTCAAGGTCCTTTGAAGAACAGAACAATCTCACACACACATTTATGACCCTTGCCAGGTGCAAGGCAGAAGTGACTACCAAAATGTAGCATTTCTGCAAATCCCAAGAGTAGGCAATATAACCTTTGGTATACAAATAGGTTTTTATTTTATTTTTTAAAGAATGGTGCCCTAAGGGAAATCTCATTTACAGCACAAACATCAGACCAGAGCACAGGGATGAAGAACTCTTACTATATCAGTACCTCAGGCTGTGCTTGCTGCTTTTCAATAATCTTTTGGAAGATCTACTCTCTACTTCTACATGGGCCTTGAGTGATACTAGAACTAGATCTTAACCTAAAATAGAGTTTCAGCACAGGTGTATAACTTTTCCCTTTCCAGCTTGTGTTGTGCAGCATTAACCAGGAATCTCTTCATTGTTTTGCACAGGGCAGTACAGCACAGGCAACATAACCTGCACTCAAACCTGAACAAATTTGTAATTTAGTATGGTATAACTAATGCAGCTGTATTGTGCTGCTAAAAATGCTAGTTTAGTTCTTTAAAGAAGCAAAGTTTTAGTTTTACACAACAACTAGTAACCAGAAAAAAATCAATTGCTATTCTGTGATCTGCAGGGGACAGATAAAATATTTTGCTTTTAATATTTTTTAAAATTATTTTTCAATTAGCTATGATCATGTAAAACCATAAAATATTGTTTTTTCTTTTTTTAAGTTTAGATCTTAAAAGTATCAGCAAGTAAGAACATTTACAGGGAAGTTTCATTTTGAAAACTTAAATACATTAGGGTCAATTTAAAAAAAAATAAATCTCAGTTTATGACTAAATGTCTGGCTGATGACTCTGTGAACTTGTTTATTGACATCACATTTAAATTAACCAAAACACTTCTAATAGCTCTTGTGTTCTCCAACTGGAATTAGGTACTAACAGAAAACAGTGTTTGGAGGCAAATATGGAGCAGCAAGAGGAGTCAATGCAACTGTGTGAGAATATACATTTTTACTATCAATACATCAATTCTTAGTTACAGCAGAATCAGAAAGATAGCTGAGCATGTCCATAAAAAATAGTTAAAATCACTGACGACAGTTAACTGCAGAAGTTTCTAAATTTTTTCATACCCTTCCAGGTCAGGTGCTTTTGGATTTTACTGCCACATCCATAGCAATAGCTTACATGTCTCACAAGAAAAATTATAAAATAATTCTTACCCAAGAGATCCTCTTATGTACACTAAAAGGCAAAGGTTTGTAATTTAGTGCCAACTTTTATTTTAATCCCTTTAAACATCTATTAAAAGACCAGTCCTGGTTTGTAAATTTGATGCATGAAAACTGTTTACAAATTTCAGGTCAACAGTATTGATACAGACCTGCTGCAGCCAAAAGAGGCAGTGAGGAACATGTAGAAGAATTTTTTTTAGTTTGAAAATATTTCAAACCCCTCCAGTCTTACTACACAATGGAAAAAAAAAAATAGAACCAGAACTAAGAAGGGAGGGCTATTAAAGCAGAAATTTTTGGAAGGTATGCACAAATACCCCAACCTAAACCAAAACAAAAACACAAAGAACCCCAAACATGAGACATTCCCAGCTTAGAAGTTCACCTGCTTTCTATAGCTCAGCTAAGGTGACACAAATGGGTTCTTCCACATCTAGGCTGATGATAAGAGTGCTGGTAACACATTAGCTTTCCCTCTCAGCCTCTGACAACCCAACTGCTAGTCAGATTTCTTAGCAAGCAGTGAGTCTATGCACCCCAACAAAGACTAAGTTCATACTAAGGTTAAATCCCAGCAAAAGGGGAGACTATCTCAGCCAACCACAGAAAACAAGTACTTCATAACTTGCTGTTGCTTGGCCCAAGACAATGTTTTCTATATTATTTATCTTAATCACCAAAGTTGAACAGTAGGATTAGACTGTATATGAAATCAAGACAGCCCAGAAATCTTCTAAAACCTCATTATCATACTTCTTTTGGAAGCTTTAGCAGAAGCTCAGAATGTTTTGCTTCCAGGGCCAGATGCCAATCCTGCTGATAGTTCTTTTTGCTGCTGCTATAGAAAAGGCTGTCATCTTCACAGACATTAATTTCTGCCTTTTTAATGCATTTGAGGTGCCTGTTTCCCAGCCAAACTTCAAAATAGTCAAGGAGAGAAGAGCAAGTTCAACAGAGCCTATTTCTGCAGAATTTAGATATTTCTGAAAAATGGTTATGACTTTTTGGAGAACATGATACAAAGTACAGTGGAGTTTTAGCCCTGTTACATTAGTTGTGAGTAGGAAAGATTTTTATTTAAAAAAATACCTTCCACTTTTTTTCCCTAACTCCTACTTTATAGCCTGAAACTTTCCAGCAGAGAGCTCAATATGGACACAGAAGCAGAGAAAGAAGTATTTCCCATCTGTATCTGAAACAACCTGAAGCCCAGCTAGCTGTGCTTGCTGATAGATCTGCAGTTTACCTCATAAGTGACTCTTATTTAGAGGCTCTGTCTCTGTTTTCTGAATAGCAAATCACATCTGTCAAATCATATCAATTACAGGACTGGTCTTGTTTTTAAAACTCATCACATATTTCAATTTCATATATCCTTGAGTCACAGAGATCTTTCTTTTTTTCCCTTTACAGAAATTTCATATATTCTTACAGCCCTTCTGGGATTAATACTGAATGCTTCTGTAGTGGTTTTACAGAATTTTGTGGTTTTGCCTTGGTTCTTGGGATGTTTGATACATAACCCTTACAAGGAAAGTAATACAGGACTATTATAGAAGAGCAGGAACAGTATGTTTAAAAGATTGGGACAAAACTGAGTGCAACGTAAGGTTTGGATACCAAGGTCCCAACCTTGGCCCAGAGTAAGAAATCTTATGCTGGGAGATAGAGCAGATCGTCTGTGGAAGCTTGGGCTTTCTCTTAAAGATGTAATTTCAGGAAAGACCAAATATGCATACTTCTTTTACCATTTTAAATGCATTTTGGTAGTTGAGAATCAACAATACTTCAGGTTTTCCTGGTCACACCTCAGTGAAAAAAAATCACAACTGAAAAACCCAAGTAGTCCTAGGAAAAAACAGCAGATAAGACCAAGAGACAGAACACCTCCAGGAGCACTACCCCACAGAATTCCTCTTATTCTTCTGTTACAGGTAGGTGAAGATACAAGAGTTGCATTACAGTGAACCATCCTCATCACTGTCAAGTTTCTTCAACCAAAAACTGAAGCCAAGTGGCTATTTCCCTTGAAAGTTAGTGCTGTCAGGCAATAGCTATCAGGACGTCAATGGTCCTTACACCACAGGTCTCTTCACATCTTTAGCTCTTAGCAAATCATATTTGTTCATATTTGTAAGGTAAAAGCTTTGGATTTTCCCATATCCACCACGGCTCATAAAGGGACTGTACTTTTATAGAAAATATATCAAGCAGTTGCTACAATTGTTCAGTGTTACTTTTTCAATTATAAAACTAGAAACTACATAATACTTTCGGGAGAAAGCACCTCACAGTCATCCCCTGCCAGAGGATCACCATATGAAGATCTCCTTATATGGAAAAAAAAGTTTCCAGCAGCCTTACAACCTGTATGTCAAATTAGCAGAAACTATACTGAACAACTTTTCACTAACAACAAAACTTCAGTACATCTAAATGACAACAAGCCAATTCAGACAACTGTAAGAGTACTACTTCAGAAACATTTTCAAAAGCCCAGACATTCTTCCCTGCCATGCAAATTTTTTGAGGAAACATTCTTAGCACTGTAATACTGTTTATTATAAATTACTATTTCAAGATGTGTTAGAGGTAACTCCTGTTGCTGCCGTTAAACTTTTTATATTATGTGGTTTATAATCTGTGAAACAGGAAGAGGGGAAGGAACACTAATTCCCACAAACCAAACTTCTGTTTGCAGTAGCAAATAGGCAGTTTAATAAATTTTTCAGAGTCAGAAACTATGTAATCCAATTACTTTCAAAAAATTATTCTAATGTACTCTGAGGAATGAATAATCATACCCTGAACTGGTTTAGTTATGAAGTCTAAATGACATTAAGAACAACCACTCACCGTGTTTCAATATCGTACTTTTCTGGTGGAGTGCAGGAAACAAAAGACAGCAATTTTGCTTGTATTTTCTGCTGCAGAAAATGACCTAACTACTAGACAGAGCTAACACACCATCATGGTTTCAGCTGGGTTAGTTAGTTTTCTTCTTAGTAGCTTGTGCAGTGCTGTGGTTTGGATTCAGACTGAGAAGAGAGTTGATAACCCTTTGATGCTGGGTTGGCACTGTTTAGCAAGATCCAAGTCTCTGCCAGTGAGGAAGGGCTCAAGAAGGCGTGAGGGAGCAAAGCCAGGACAGCTGACCCAAACTGGCCAAGGGGATATTCCATACTAGCATGTAATGCCCAGTATATAAACTGGGGGAAGCTGGCTGGGAGGTATGGATCATCGCTCAGGCTGGGCATGTTAGCAGGAGATGAGCAATTGTATTGTGTATCATCACTTGCCTATATTGGGGTTTCTCTTTGTTATCTTCCTTTACGGGACAATTATTATGCTTAATTTCAATTCTGTTCTTATTTCAACCCATGGCTTTTATCTTCATATTCTCCTCTCCATTCTACCAGGGCAGGTAGGATGTGGTACTTAGTTACTGGCTGGGGTTAAACCTCAAGACACACAAGAGCTTATGTCTCAAATGTTTTTCTCAGGACCTAGTATCTGCAATACTCCTCACTCTGATTGAAAGAAACCAAGGTAAGCCTAGGGCAAATTATTTCCTATTTTGTCAAGGTAAGAAGAAGTAGATTTAACAATAGCTGTATATTCTCCTTCAGTGATCTTAAGACGATATAAAAATACCTTTAGTTTGCAATCAACTTACCAGTTTCAAAGTAAGGCCCAAGCCTTTGTTTTATTACAGTCCATTCACCTCTTTCTACTTTCTTTCCACATAAAAAAAAGGGCTGAATTCATTTTGGGACAGATATTAATCATTCTTCACCTGCCGCTATAAAACTAGTACCATTGTTGCTGGGAGAGTGCTCCTTCTGTTAGGAGAACTTCAATTTCAGGGAAAAAGATAGTGTTTATTGCTCTGATGAAAAGCCTGAAGTGTAGCTCAGGGGTAAGCGCACACATCAATACTTCAAATTTTTACCCCCAACACAGCTCAATTAAACAGCAAAGCTGGCCTAGGATCAGGGCCTTCACTGAACTTCACTTACCACTGTTTTCAGTAACATGAGAATCAAAAGCGACATCAGCTTCAAAGAGGGGGGGGGGAAAAAGCTTTTACTTCAACCCCCTCCCAGTCCTACCCTCCCTACACTTATTAACATACCCACTACTTCATCTGTTATACAGCCCACATATCATTCAGGTTTGAAATATTTTTAAATGGACACAGGTCATAATTGCCAAGCAGTATTCAAATACAAATGAAAATCTCAGGAAATTCCCAAGAAAACTGCTGGAAAGGCTCTCTATACTTCTCCTGTTCCTTGTACTGGTCATCCTCAGACAGAATACTGAACGAGGCAGACTTTGTCCCACTCAATACAGCCATTCTTCTTAGCATCAAACACCACTTTGTCCTCTGAAGCCCGCAGGAAGTTTGAGACAATGGCAGAGAAGTACTGTCTTCATAGCCCTGATAGCTCAACTGGACTATCAACTAAAAAGCCACATGATGTTTGAAAGGAAACAGAATTCATCATTTTAATTGTACTTTTCCAGTTTCCATCCTCCGGGGGAAAGTCAAGGGCAGACAAGCAAAAATGCTTGTAATACCGGTTGTAACACCAAAAAGTAGAGAATGCAAATCATCAGACATTTACATAGCATACAAAGCTTCCATGTGTACTCCACTCATCTGAAATTAGTATTTTTCTGTTAAATTCATTCATACTCCAGATTGTAGCTCAAACTTTGTCCTCTGGGACAAAGGGAGGGGACATGAAGAAAAGCTACCAAAGGGCCAAACACTCTTCAATATAAAGGATACCTTTCCTTGGGCAAAGTCAAACCCTTGCTCACTCTGCTATGTCCGTGTTTGAATGTCCTATGGAATGCTTTTCTTTACCAATATTTCATTTCAATGCTGGTTTTTAATTGACACAACACATACCCCAAAACTTTGTATGGCAAATTTATACAGTTAAGAGCTTTCCTGCACTAGGTGGCAGGAACCCCAACACCAGCACACAACATGGCTGCAGCCAGTCACACTTCTCAGCGTACACTGAAATTCCTGTTCACTGGGATCTGATTCTTCAAGGTGTCACACCACCACTGGCATTCACATAGCAGTGCAGGTGCTGTGGCAAGATAACCACTGCTAGCTTAGTTTCACTCACTTGCAACTCCTGATTATAGATCACAGCCTTCACCAGTAAGACAAGTTTTTCAGCAACACAAAAACCTCCCACCCTAACAAGGGCTTCATTACTTCAATTGTAGCGAAGCATTTATGCAGGGCTACTCTCGAATCTTCCTTGTAGTTGCAAGGTACTCCTCCTGCTTATAAACCCAACACTCATTTAATTACACAGTCTCTTCTGGGTTTGCCCAGTTACTAAGACCGATAAATGGCAACATTCCAGAACAGTTTGTCTAACCACCGATTTCTTGGACCACAGCCCAACATCCATGTGACACTTCTAGCTCACCACTAATGATGGCTAGTGCACGACTTCACTGGACTGAAGCACAAAAGCACCAAATTGCTTTCACGTTGTTTACTGCACAGTCTTAAAGCTTTAAACCTAACAATCTGTTTTGTAAACCTGAAGTTTAATGAAGTGTTTTTGTAGCGAGAAACCTCAGGCCACGTGTTCCAAATGTGTCACACAACAGCTCTTTGCAACTACATCTCCTTATCTCACTTGCTATAAACATTACTCCAAAAAAGCTACCAGAACTAAATCCACGAGTGGTTTGAAAACATATTAGCCCCCTCCCACGAGGCAAAAAACCCAGTTTCCATCTTAAAACTGGTTGTAAAAATGACCTTCCTATATAATTTTCACTGGTCTCATAAACTAAAACCTCTGGAACACATCATGGTTAAACACTTGCTCACTTTTGTAAACGCTAGACTCCCTATACTACTAATACATTTTTATTGGCTACCAACTGAGGTACAGGATCTTTCCTAGAGAAAAGTTCTGCAACTCAACATTCAGCATGCCTGCAACTCAACATTCAGCATGCCTTACCACTGGCCACATCTACCTTTTTTATATGCTGAGGCAAATATTTTTCATGATTGAACCCCACTCTTTGAGACGGGTCTCCACCACACTGGTACACAGTAACTTTATTCCCTGGCACCCTTTATCTATTGCTGCCAATTGTACCTCCAAGACCATCCCCAACCAATGTCTGATAACAGACAGAACAAGACTGTCATGAAGAACTTTGGGTACCTGAAGTGCCATCCACAATTCTGAAACTTTAGTCTTCTGTTTCATCCCCAACATCACATGGTAAACTCACTTTCACCAAGTTTACTGCATATACACATGGCATTCTCTTTAAAGGCTTTTAACATCTTGTATCAACGTAAGCCCAAAGGATAAAGATAGTACCTGTATTCTCCAAAACACATGCCATTCTTCTGACCCTATAATGAAGTCATATATAGATCCCTTTGAATATCTAACGAAGTACTTACCAATATTGCTGCTGTTAACCATCTCTCTGCTCTCTGACATCTTTTTAACATCCAGAAGAGACCAACCTAGATAGGAGTGACAACTTTCGGACTTACCACTTAAGTAGCTCCACTAGATGCTGTTAACTGCACCAGAACTTCTTGCAGCACCACAGTGTGCTGAAGATTGAGACTGATCTTACCTTCCCACTTCTTGAGTACATAATCAGTAGGCTTAGCCCTGCAGTCACACAAGCATAATACAGAGCCTCATGTGCCCAGCTGCACCAGTCAGCACAACAAGTCCACATGCCTCCAAGCTCTTGAGAAGTACAACCAGTCAAGGAACACTGTGGTGTGATCCACACCTGATGTGCAACAGCCATGACTTTAACATCCTCATCTTTATTCAAAAGCACATACAAAACAAGGCACATAGAAGTATGTACCACTCAGTAACATTTTTTTAACAGAAATAAGTACTATTGAAAGCAATGAAGAGAAAGCTATTTTCTAGTGAATTTCTGCAGACCTTAACATTCAATAGACTGATTTACTATTTTCTTGCTAAAAAGGAGCAGCCTTTAGCCAAAGTAGCTGGCCGCTGCTTATTAATAAGCAAACCACAGGAGATGCTCAATGAGCCAGTGCACTCCTGGAGTTCAGTCAGATCCTTAGCATCCACTTGAGTACTCTGATGGATACTTATTTTTGACATTTCCAATATGCTTTATGTACTGCTCCTGGTGGTATTTTCTACTTCATGATACTGCTTTGACAGAAAACTGGACTTCACATGAAATTTGTCACTGACAAACAGGCACACCCCATGAGCTATACAGTTGTTTTATGTATTTCAGACCACTTCAAAGTGATTCAGTAATAGCACGTCTATCAATTTTTAATTATGCCATTCTTGTGCTTCTGTCTTTATAAAGAATTCCTGACAATAAGGCTTTAAAGTCATACTTCAAGGCCTATTTCATCTCATGTACACCCTGAGTCGCCTTCAAATTGACTTGGTGACCAATTTATGATCGTTCATTCCTCTGTGGAACTGACAGTTTGCTGAATACAGCAAATATGCTGCTACTGTGATACAGCACCAGTACTTTTCAAGTGCCTGTTCAAAGCCCAAGTTCCAGTATATGTAACTCTCTTCCCACTACCAACCTCTTTTCCTCACAGAACAAGCAAGTACTGTTGCCAGTGAATTCCTCAAAGGGCAGTTCCACTGTTGTGGTACTAATCTTCTCCTGCTTAAGTGGCAGTCCATAAAACCCCAACTCCTCACTAGATACAGTGATGCAAGCTGTAGACATTGTGTTTTTCTTTGCTTTCACCCTGTCTTTATAGGGCCCACCTGTGAGCTCCACTCTTGAGTTATCACAGATCTTCAATACCTGCAAGACTGTGTACCCATATGGTATTTTAAAGGGTAAATAATCAAGGGAGTTTTCATGTACTGAAGCTCAACACTCCTTTCCCTAATATTACTGCTACACTAGAGAAAACAATTCATTATTTTGGAAAGACAGTGTTTTAAATGTGCAGAGACAGTAATTTTGGTCTACATGCAGCTTCTGAAAATAGTATCTATTAACAAAATTGCAGCTGTTTCAGCAGGCTTTTAAAAGCATGGCATCCCACTCCAAGCCACAACATCTCTTCAGGTGTTACACTTCCTTCTGATTACATCATCCACATTTGTCAGGCAGTTCTGACAAGTGTTCCAATTCATCACTGAAAAAGGAGAACAAGATCTAAGTAAAGTGGTTCATTCAAGGGAGAAATTTCAATTTGCAAGTAAGCACACAACAGTTTGTATTAACATGTTGCTATTTCTGTAAAAAACAAAACAAAAAATCCAAACCTAAACAAAAACTAAACCCACAAAGACAGTTTAATGTTTTGCACAAAGTTCAAATCAAATATTTTAGTCTCAACTCAGATTCCGGATCCGTATGAAGTTTTTCAACATGGAATTCAGGTTCGGGATAGGATCATCACAGATGAGACAAAAGCAGTACAGAAACCAAAAATTTAGTAGGGTTTCTGATTGCTTAGTTCTTGTATTACAAGCTCTAATACTTTGTCATATTTCAATAATAACGTACATTTATTTAAAACTTTTCACGTAGGTTTGAAAGCTAACCAAGGATAGGCACAGCTATCAGCACACACTGTGCCTTGGAGAACAAGTGTTTTCTAAATGCCAACTATGACTTACCATATCAGTTGATCAATTATGTTATGTTCATAACTATCATAAAGCAAAAACCGGAACTGTAAGCAGAGTTTCTTAGACTTAGAATGAGAAAATGCTTAGAAGCTTTTCAGTTACATACCTGAATAAACCAAAAGCATTTTTCCTGTGTTTTTTCTATAAAAAACGTTTTCCTGTAAAAAAGACATTTATTAATTCAGAGAAGTTTTCTTTCATCACTCAAAATACAACTTGCCGTCTATTTAGCCTCTCATACAGACCAAGCTGCATTATCCAATGTGTGCTGCATTAGTATCAGCACACTGCAAGTTCTATGGTACTTTAATTGCAAGTGTAGTCATGTCATAGTAAGATTTGTTTTGCTTCTCTCACCCAGCTATTGCTCAACCTGGGTATGAACTATGACAGCAAGAGGGAATTACACTTGACTATCAGGATATCTGGTACTGGCAATCTGCCTATCAGGATCAAAAATAGTATTTATTGGAATTCACACCTTCTATTCAGAAGCAGCATTCAAGCACTTCTGCAGACATAAAATGCACTGGTGAATTGACACTAACAAGGTTTGCTACTTCCAGCTTTTCTCTAGGTCAGCCATGGAAGTCACTTCCCTTTCTACTTGCACTAGTGCCTATCTAAACAATACAGCATTTTATAAGCAGCACTGATGCACAAGAAGTTTAGCTCATACATTTCAACCTAATATACCAGGAAAAACCTGTTGTTCAAAAGAAACTACTGGTAGCTAAAAAGTATTTAAAGGTACTTTTCTTGAATAAGGAGCAGAATAAACTTATAGATGTGTAGTCACACAGGAAAATGAGAAGTTCTCACTCTACATTTTAACTTTTTAACTAAAACCAGCCTGTGGATATACCCAAGCACCAGTGCAATGAAGTAAATTTCACTGAAAAATATTAAGTTCAGATACTTAAGTGGGAATTAAGTTCTTGGAGAAACTACTGCTAATATTCTAAAAGCACAGTAAGCATTCATAAGCATTCTTTTTGCCTGCTTCAAGTACATTACACCAGCCCTTGTGAAGTAGTTTATCTCTGGAGCCCAAACAGCTTTATTTAGAATTCACTACAATTTACCATCAAATTCCACCTTTGTCATTAACATGACTTCTCCTACATGGTCACATCTGAGTGAGCCCTAAATTAACTGTCCTAAGAGGATGGAAGTGCAAACATCATCACTAGCTTTCAAAATACCAGAAACACTTCCTGACCATACCTGGCTAATGCCTTTTATTTACCCACTGTAAGGCAAAACACCTCAAGTCTAACACTTACCCCTCTCTGCTCTTTAAAGATGCGAGCCTCTGCTACAGTACATATTCATATCAACACAGACCTGAGGGGGGTTTAAATAATGCACCAACATTTGTATTCACAGCCTGGTGCATGCAGGCACCTCACCTGTACACAGCAACAGCATTAAAACAACACCAACTGGGATGATTTATGATTGAAAGATTAAGTGGTTTCATCTCAGTAGCCAGAGCCGTATGAAGTTTCTCATCAATGTATCCGGCTTGGCCATTTCAGCATGATTCACCACTATTCACAAGTATCAGTGACTGGGAACTGGAACACCACTCATACATTGACATATTCCACAAAACAAGCTTTGTGGCTTTCATTAGCAATGTACTGAAAAGGGGATACATTATAATCAACAAAATTTCTGCTGTTTCACAAATAAATATTACCTGTTATATTTCCTGTTGTGAGGAAATCTTCCTTCAGGACATGTCCCATTCCCATTACTAGAAAATGTTCATGCCACTCTAGGAATGTGAGCAAAAACCTGAATTACAACAAGTTCATGCACAATATAACACAACCCAGTAAGAACAACCAAATTTTACTTTTGTAACAACTGGTTGTAAGCATCTGAGTCAAATGAAAACTAATAGAGATCCTGGAGTTATTTCTTTCACTTAAGGAAAGTATTCAACTATACATTAAAAAAGTGAATACACATTTTTATTTAAAAAATTTGAATATTTGCTTATTTATATTAACAAGCCCCTAGATGCCCTGTTTGCTTTGACTAAACACTGTTTCATACTTACTTCCCAATAAAGTGCAAATTCACAATTAAAATCCACACTGAAGTAATCTTTAGATTCAGTATGAACACTTCAGACATGTCAAACATACCCAAAACATATTGATACCTTAATTTTAAAGCTAATGACATAACTACTAATTTGATGATATTCATGTTTTGTTAATCCATTTATTGTTAATTTTTACCCACTGATCATTCAGAACATACACAGCTTTCAGGAAAATCCACTTGTGTGTACCAAGTATTCTTCTACTTGTGATGGTCCTTCTATGAAGGGCTAAAATTAAAATAAACAAAAATTATCTTTTAAACTAGAAAACATCTCTTGCTGTAGCCTAGCGTCATCTCTCATGTTTCTATCTCAGAAACACAATCACCAAGCACTAAAAAATTGGTATTTTCACACAACGATTTAATATTTTTCTGAAACAGCCTACAATATCTGACAAGGTAAAATTTTGTAAGCAAGGGAAGTCTAAGAACAGACCTATCTTAACTCAAAGAGCACCAAACCCAAAAATTATCAAATAATTACGTATCAGTTTGATGGCAATTACAAAAATGCAACGTAGTTTTCCTTTCTGTCCCACTCAGTAGCCATACAAAGATGACAACTCTCTAGCACTTCGTGTACTTTTGACACACAACAATACAGAAACCAAGTTATGAAACAGAAGTATTTATTGACTTGGTCAAAAACAGAAATGCAGTGTTACTTCTAAAGCAACATTAAAAATTCCAGAGCTGTTACCTTAATGTACAATGTACTCGGCACCACTGAAAACCTCCTCTCCATCATACCTAAAAACAAACATTGACAGTCTTACAACTTGAACTCAGCAGATTGGTATTACCAGGCCAGTACATCACATACATTATGAGGCAATAATCATCAACATGATCTCTAGCAGCAGCATGTTAAGTACTAAATCACAAGCTTGCAGGAGAAAAAACAGCAAGAAATGCAGTTTTAAGCGACAAAGGAGTTGCAAGTTACACCCACTTGAAATCCCATGTTAAAAGCATTAGAAATAACTGCACATACCCACTGTTATACCTCAGTCCAAAGATTTTTTAAATGAAAAATCATTATCCCAAGGTTTTAATCAATTTTAAGAACTGATTTAAGTTGGTTTAGAAGATTGTTTTAACCATATAACAATTATCAAAATCCATCAACTCAAGCAGCTTAAGAAATGCATGACAAAGTATGTTTTATCACATACATTATTACTTGAATGTGCTTATTTAAAGTATCTCACTCTGTACTACATAGATCAAATAAATGCATCAAGCCATGAAAGGTAACTCATCACACATCTTGCGTCAGATCACAAAAACAATTTAAGCTATGGAAAGCCTCGCATTAAGCTTCCACTTACTGAGTGCAATAAAATTTACACTTATTGAGTGTAATAAACCCAATAATCAAGGGTTACTAATGGTTTAAGTTTCAAAAGTTTTAATGTTCAGTAATCTAATGTGTAACTCAGACTATGAGACAAGCTAATTCAAGACACAATGAATGCACCTGACAACTTCCTACATCAATCCAGCCATATCCTAACCTTTGTTTGCAGGTAAGAGCCTGGAATCCTAAATATATTTAATGGTATTTCCCGTTATTTCAGAAGTATTATGGGCTCAATGACATCAGCATTTCACAGAGAGGACAAAAAGGCATAGTAAGGCCACAAGAAACTTCTAGGGGAGGGGTGTGGGATTTTTTTTGGGGGGGATGGGTGGTTCATTTTTATAACAAATCTCTTTATTCTGCTGTGTCACTCTCTTTAAAAAAATAAAGGAAACATCGTTAGATGTTAATATCATTATTTTTATTAAATATCACCTAAATATTGTGGATCGTTCTTCCTTGGGACGCTATGTGGATTTCACAGTACTTTTATAGGTCTTCTGCCGCGAGGCAATGCCATGATGCCAGTGGCTGAGCCCTCCAAAATACATACAGGTAACACAAGCATGTGCACCAACAGTCTGCCACATGAACAAGGTGGCTTCACCTTATTCGACACCGTACACACGAATCCAGACGACGGAAGGCTGTCCCAGCGTGCCAGGAGCTGCCCCAGCCGCAGCTGAGGGCACGGCAGGGGCAGCACTCCCTCACCAGCCCTAGACCTAACAGGTGGGGACCAAAATGGCGCGGGCCCGGCAGCGCCACGCGGGCCACCTCCGACTACCGATCCCAGCCTGCCCCGCGCTTCGGTATGCAGCTTCCGGCAAGGAGCCTCCCGCGGAGCATGCTGGGATATGTAGTCCGTCCCCTGGCACCGCCGCGGCTACCGGCGGGGCATCGGGCACAAGTGGTCGCAGCCCCACAGCTGGACTACGGCTGCCTTACGCCTGGCTCCACCCGTGGCTCCAAGGGTGAGAACTTCACCCGCCAGCTCCAGCCTCAAGCACTACAAGAGCGGTGCCGCGGGCAATCCTCCCGAACGTCCAAGCACAAAGAAGAAGCCGCGGCCCACCCTCCCCATCCCGCCTCGCTGGGGCAGCAGCACACACCACATCGCCCTCCGCCTTACCGCGTGCCTCCACGGCAGGCGCTCCGCAGGGAAAGAGGGGGTAGGGGGGTGGCGCTCGCCACCTTTATATGTGCGCTGCGGGGTGGGAACGAGGCTGGCCACGCCCCCCGCCGCGCGGAGCGAGGGGCGGAGGCCCCGCGCGGAGTTGTCGCGGGAGCGCGCTTTGCTGGCGGGGGCGCGCGGAGGGGCGGGCGCGCGCGCGCTGACGTCAGGTCCGCGGGGTCCGGACGCTGAGGGCAGTCCCGCCCCACCCCGTCCCGGCTCCCGCTTCAGGCGCTCCTGGGCATGGCGCGTGCCGCAACGGGAGGGGAGCAGCGGTCTCTGCAGCCCGGGTGCCGCGCGCTGTGCTGTTCGCAGGATTCGCGTTATAGGTTTCCTGTGTAAAACGCAGAGTGCTTTTATGTGAGTTTTTAACGTGAGCGTAAGAATCGATCTGGTGCAGCTCCACTTTCTAAACTTAAAGAATATGTTTCCCGAAGAATCATGGCATCATTAAGGTTGGAAAAGACCTCTGAGATCATCGAAACCAACCTGTGACTGAACACCACCACGTCAACCAGACCATGGCACTAAGTACCACACCCAGTCTCTCCTTAAACACCTCCAGGGATGGTGACTCCACCGCCTCCCTGGACAGCCCATTCCAATGTGTAATCACCCCTTCTGTGAAGAAATTCCTCCTAATGTCCAGCTTAAACTTTCCCATGACCAGCTTATGACTATGCCCTCTTGTTCTGTTGCTGATTCCCTGGAAGAAGAGGCCAACCTCCACCTGGTTACACCCTTTCAGGGAGTTGTAGAGAGTGAGAGGGTCTTCCCTGAGTCTCCTTTTCTCCTGGCTAAACACCCCAAACTCTCTCGATCACTCACCAAAGGATTTGTGCTCCAGACCCTTCACTGGCTTTGTTGCCCTTCTCTGGACTCGCTCCAGCACCTCAGTGTCCTTCTCATAGTGAGGGGGCTCAGAACTGGACACAGCACTCGAGGTGTGTCCTTGGCATTGCTGAGTACAGCAGGACAGTCACTGCCCTGGTCCTGCTGGCCACACTACTGACGATACAGGCCAGGTGCCACTGGCCTTCTTGACCACCTGGGCACACACTGGCTCATGTTCAGCCACCAACACCCCCAGGTCCTTTTCCACCAGGCAGCTTCCCAGCCGACCCCAGAATAAAAATACTTGTTTCTTATATCTATCTTCTTTTCCTGTTCCCTAGGGCTTCCAACTGGTTAACCTTGTGAAGTTATGCCTCGATGCCTCAACTTTCCTTCAAATCTAATTAGATGTTTCTGAAACATTAACCACAGGCGCACCCCTTTCTACTTTTTGGAAGTAGCATGCAATGCTATATCCCTGTATGACATTACAAATTGTAAGAGCTGAAAAATCTCCTCTTACCCACAGCTGGCAAAACATAGAGCCTTCTGCAGTTTTTCACTTACACATATAGTCTAAGGATATTGTTCCACAGTGAACTTAATAGTGGATTTTAGGAAGAACTTCTGTACTGTGAAGGTGGTGGGACACTGGAACAGATTGCCCAGAGAAGTTGTGGATGCCCCATCCCTGGATGTGTTCAAGGCCAGGTTGAATGGGGCTCCGAATAATCTGGTCTAGTGGAAAGTGTCCCTGCCTATGGCATGGAGGATTTCAACTGGATTATCTTTAATGTTCCTTCCAGCCCAAACCAGTTTATGATTCACCCTTTTCCACCACAACTTTAGCCACTGGAAGTTGTACAGCTGCACCTCATAAAGTGACTTAGTCTCCATCTGAATCTGCTGTGGAAGTGTTAGTGAAAGAAAGTCATAGCGAAAGGTACTTGGGCTACAGTGGGGATAGCAGGAGCGGTACAGCCTAAATGATGTTTAAACTGATGGGAAACCACATCCTAAATTCTCATTTATGGACGTTCTCACTAATTGTTTATAAATAGGTTTTTTGTCTTCCTGTTTATTGAGAGGTTTAGTATATAAATCAACTTAATTGAGGAAATAAAGGAAAAACAAGGAAGAATGAAGAAAAACTGAAAAAAATGTTTGGTGTTTTGACAAGTTATTAACAATGTGATAAAAAACCATGTTCCATAAGGTGGACTCTTTTTAGAAGGGTTGGGAACAGATAAGGGAAATCTAAAAAAGTGAGTTGTAAAGTGCTAAAATATCTGGCAATTTTATTCCTAAAATTATTGAGATTAATACTACCAGGAAAACTAAACAGCTGATAAATTTTAAACAAATTTTCTTCTGCAGTCCATGGCAGTGGATGACACGCTTCTCTCTGCTTTTCTTCTTATACATCCCATTTTACCTGTCTGAAATCTGGAGTGTGGGCTGCAGTTGGCCCCTTTTCTGCCATAGAGGCATGAGAAAAGAGGTCTACAGAGCTGATTTTTTTCTCTGAGTGCCTCCCACTGGCAACTGTTTCAGCTGCTGCTTCTGCCGGAGAGGGAGTGAGAAGCTGTAAGCATCCAGGAAGAGCTGCTAGTGCTTCAGGGAGAGCTCAGCAGCCAAACTTGGGCACAGAGAAGCAGTTTATGCTGCTGTTATCTTTCCATCTGACCTACAAGAAGGGCCCCAAAACTGATGTTTGCCACACGGCACTGAAAATGTTGACCCACCCTTCCTTAGTGACATCAGGGTTAAAGATAAGCAAAGTAATCGCAGCCATTAATCACTACTCAATTAGCCCTAAAGAAAGAAGTGTCCTCCTTACCATTCCTTTAGTAAGTGCTAAATAATTCCATATTTCTACCAGTGCCTGTGGAGGGCTTTTGCTCCATGTTATTCTCTCAAAGACTGGAATTTCTTTTTGGGGAAAAAAGACTCACAATTAAACCAGAAATGCATTACATAAAGTATGAAAGAATACTATTTGAATTTGCAGTTGATAATAAGAACCCTATAAATACTGAGGTGAGTAAGGGCTGTCCAGGATTGTGGGGTGCTGCTCTGCAGTGTGAGCTCTGTGGGTGAAACACGGGTGAGCACCCAGTGCGGGGAGCCTTGCACCCTGCAGTGCTACTGCACCCTGGCTTTTGGAACTTGGCAGAGGAAACTCCTCGTCTCTCTGTTAGATTGGAGGGTACAGGTTTACAGCAGCACCCGAATGCACGTTGTATGCAAACCTTTTATCCCCAAAGAAATGTGTCTCATATTTCTCAGCGTCACCCAAGGCTGCTAGCACTGGACAAGCTTATGGGTCAGGTGAAGCACGTCTTTACTGTAGGTAGGCAACAATTACAAGTCTGAAAAAAGTTAACCAAGCTGAAGTAAAAATCTACACCACAAACACAGATTATTTTTCAAAGTAAGGTTCCTTCTTTTGCCTTTCTTTCCCCTCCTTCAGGCTTCCACATCTGTAACCTATATCCCAGGTGTCTGGATGAGGGTGCAAGCTGTAGAGCAAGACCTGATCCTCTATTGCCACTCCCCAGAGAGATCCAAAGGCTGGTCAGAACCATAAACCTGGTTGCCATAAGGTGTTAGTTTATAGATGAGTTGCTTCTGAATTTAGCTCAGCACATGCACAGTGTCAGCATTGGCAGAAGAGAGTGCTGGTTATGAGGTAGGGGGGATGTATGACTCTCTTGTGTTGGCCCACACAAACATATGTCAGCCCGAAAGTCTGGTGGTGCGACTACCTCCATTGCTTTTCAGGTCTACACTACTCTCTCCAAGTTCTCTTTTCTTATCTTAAATAATTTCTTTCTTGTTCTTTCTCTTTATTTCTATCTCCCCCCACTTCCTTTCTGTTCCTATTTTAGGTCTGGCTTCCTGGGTTTTCTCCAATAACATTGCAGCTTTGATGACTCACGTCTCTTGGTTTGGTTTGGGTTTTTTACCAATGCATCCTTTGGGATGCTGAGTTCTCTTCCCTCTCACCTTCCCAGAAGGAAGTCTATTGTATGCAGCTTTAATTTCTTCCTTTTCAGAACAGAGAGTACTCATTGTAAACTCCTGAACTGACTTTGCCATATTTCACATTATACACCATAAAGTGCAAAAAAATCAAAGAGAGAGACCTGAGACGTTTAAATAAAAAATTCTGGTATCTGCAAAACACTGCAACCAGAGTCACATTCATAAGCTAAATTGTTTCCCAACACTCTCTCTTTGATTTTTTAGTCCCTTCAGTGTCACAGAAAGACAAGTGTTTTTTTTCTTTCTAATAATAAATGAGATCTTAAAAACATTAGAACAGCTGTACAGAGTCAGATGAAAGTACCAACCCCCACCACCCCCTAGTATCCTGCTTCCAAATGTAGACAAAAGTAAATGCCTAGGGAGGGGAGTGGGGATAGAACAAGCACGTCCTTCTCTGAGTATTTGCCCAGCCTCTGGGAATATAAGGCTTGGAAACCTCCTAGAGGGTTATTATTTTTGTGTGCATTAGAATGTAACAATCCTCCATTAATTACCTACCCATAAATTTATCCAGTCTTCCCCAGAGCCTTTATAAAATTTTAGCATCCCCAATAACAATGGCAAGCAATACCAGAGCTTAATTAATGTTACAGGAAAATGCATCTCCCTTAATTCGCTTTGTATCTGCTTTCTGTTTGCTCTTTGCACAGTTTTAGAAGAAGCAGTGGGCAATCCTTCCCTCCGCAGTCATCCCCTCATTGAGCCCCCACTCCTCAGTCTCCTTTTCAGGCTAAGGAAACTTCATTTATTTAATCATTCCTCATAGGGGCATCAATTCCTACCTTTGACTGTACTGTCGTTGATCTTATTCAAACTTCTTTTGCGTTCTTTTTGAGATGGGATTCCCAGAGTATACAGTGTGTTCAGTATGACATGGGCTTATGCAGAGGTGCCACGACGTTCTCCACATTCTTTTTTTTGTTCCACGGCACTTCCTAAACATTGGTGTCCTTTCTTGGCTGTCGCTGTGCATGGACCTGACATTTCCAAAGAACCATCTGTCATAACTGCAGGATCTCACATCTGAGCAATAAAGGTCAGAGTCTATAATTTTGCATTTGCTGTTGTGTTTGTTTTCCTCAGTAAGCGGTGCTTTATATTGATCTATGTTGAATTTCATGTGTTGCTGTTATACTCACTCAGCCTTTTTAAGCTCTACAGCTGCTTTTGCATCAGCAATGAATGATTACTAGTTTTTTTACCCCTCTGCATACCACCTATTTCAGATCAATTCAGTAAATTCACCAGTATAGGTCATGCAGATTTCTGTGGTAGTTTTTTTACACTGTGAAAATTAACTGTTCACTTCTACCTTCTCTTTCCTATCTTTTACCTTTTATGGCACATCTGCTTAGTTTGCCTAAAATCATGTGCTAAGAGGCTTTAGGGAACCCATGCCCTAGATCAATTTATCACATGCTTGATGATAGGTATGATGTGAGTTTACCAAGTGTTCTGACCATTACCCTACAGATCATAATTAAAGAGATACACACCAATTCTATTTTATAATAAGCTTTTTGCTTATTTTCCTTGAATAGATGTGAAGCTTGGTGGGCTTCAGTTTCCTGGATTTCTACAGAACCTGTTCAAAACATTATAATTCTGTTTGCTACTTGCCCTTCTTTAGCACCAGAGCAATTTCAAGGAGGAATTCACATACCACAATTAGAAGTTTGTGTGTTTCACTTTCTAAAGTATCATTTGGTCATGTTGAAACTTCAGCATCTTCAAGAAGTTAGAAGCAACTTCCCTCATGAAAGCCTCAAAAGTGGTGTGGTGCAGGGAATTTCCCCAGACTTTTCACACTGAACACAGCAGCAAAAAATGAATGCAATTACATGGCCTAATTTTCTCTGAACAGACTTCCTAACAGGGGTCAGATTCATGAATTTGAAAAGGGATATATTATTTGTTTTGATGACTAAACAGTGTTACTCTGACATGTAATGTAAGCTTCCTTTTGCCCTTTTACAAGCCTTGAATGGTGATTTTGTGCCTTCAAGACAGTGTTCTCAGTTTGTCTTCATACCACTTGTGAGGATCTAATGTGCATTGAGGGTTCTGTTGCTTTTGTTTTTAACAAGCCTCTTCATTTTTAAGTATCTCCCGTTTCTGAAGTTGAGTACAGCTGTGGCAGATATTTGGGGTTTCTGCTGCAAAGTTAATTTAAAAGTACAATGTTTGCTTATACTGACATGCTTGGCTTAGTGCCATAATCTAATCAGTTTATGTGGCTAAAATTAACAGTAAAACATAACTAAGCTTTATGCAAGAAAAACCCTAAAACCCTCTTCACTTAGTTACCTAAAAGAAGCAATAAAGCTGGTGTATTAAGGCAGGCAAAATAATTAATATGAATAATTATAAGTTAAATAAGCTGGTTTTCCCTCTGTTTACAAAGGTAATTCTATGTGCTATCTGTAGGAGTACATCATCATAACTATTTTATTGTTTAACAGAAGCATTCATTATCTTGAAATACTGCAGCAGCATTGCCAAAAATACTTAAGGGAGATTTCAGTCTGAGTCTTTGTTAGTGATTGGGAACAGCATTTTCTCTCAGTGTTTAAATCTCTTCTGTTATTCCACATAAACAGCATATTAATGGAAGATAATATGTTTATTTAATTGCAACTTAATTGCTCCTTATCTTACTGGCTTTTGCTCACCCTTAAGAGATGAGATGAACAGACTCAGGTGATATGAAAGCATTGAACTGGCAAAATGGGAGAAGAGCAACCTGCAATTTAATGTTCTTCTCATAGCTGTATGACCCAGCTGTTTATTACTATCACTTGCAATCACTTCATTAATTAATGAGGCATAGGGGAAATAAGGCTTTCCTGCCATTTTTATACAGCTTTGGCAAATTGACTGTCAAATCCACTTTTAAATAGGAAATATATCTTCATGTTCCTTAACAAGAGGCTGCCTCTGGCTCTTAGAGAATACAAGGCTGCTGAGTTATTTGCTTATTTTTATGAGAACTATTCTTAATATTGCCATCTTTTAGAGCCTTTCTTACACTTATGTCATATTTCTTACAATATCCTAAAATCGCACTCTACAGAATCAGGAAAAACAACACATACTCACTTTGCTCTTTATAAAATGAAATGCCACGTGAACTATTACAACAAAATAGAAGTTGTAAAACTACATTCCAGTACCTGGCATTGGATCTAGATATGGTAAGTGCAGAACTCTGGGCAAGAAAGAGGCACTCCCTTTGAAGTGGGTATTTCTTGGACACTTCAACTGCTTGGAATGTTTCATTTGATAAAGTAAGAAAACCAAGCAGGCATACATGTTATTTTACTCATAGTATTCATATTAAAACATACATAAATATTTTTTAAAAATAATTAACAGATGCAAGAAAATGTAACTACCTTAGCTACGGTGCCAATATATTAATTTTAATAGATGCAATTACACATCAGGTCTTCACTTAGGATGGTGCATAAGTCTTTCCTTCTATGAAATTTGCATAGATGCAGGTGTTTCTCAGATCTTTTATTGCAGAATTTTGTTTCCATCTTGTCTTGTTCTTAAAACTTAGCAGGTTTTGTGAGTCTGTCTTGTTCTCAGCAGCTCAGTTTTTCTCATATAGGGAGAGACCAAACAGCACTTTCTATAGTTGTGTTTTAACTTTACAGGTAAGTAGAACTTAATCAGCTCCTGCTGAAAGGAATAACCTCGTTCTTCCTCCCTCCTCTGTCACTATTATAGGCTACTACATGCTGCTACAAGCAACTACCTGGTGCAATAGAAAACCTTTTTTAATTTTTCTTTCACTTTAGTTTTCTAGCAAATCAGCCACCTGAGCTGACTCACATTGTGACCATCTAACCACTAGATTTAACAGAAGGGAAGTGGTGGGAACAAAAACTCTGGGCTGGGGAATTGTTCAGCAGGGTGATGTCCCCTGATGGCAGCTAATACTCAGGCTACTATAAATATAATGTAAAACCTCATGCTTGATCCCTCCAAAATGCAGTGTAGCCCCTATTTAATTATGCCTAAATTCAAGGATTCAACCATTAAAATAAACAATATTTGATGTTTAAGAAGTCTGTTCTTCCACTGTTTGCTGATATTTACTCTCATACCATGAAGAAGAAATTATTTCTATCTAAATACAATAAAATTAAAGGCACTATTTATATTCAGAGCAGTAAAACTTATGACTGGTCATACTACTTAGCAACACAATTGTGATGCTCTACCCTAGGATATGTAAGATTAATGTGTTCAGTGTTTGAAGATGGAAGTGTGTATTTGTAAAGAACAGAATGGCAGGCAGCACAGTTAATCCTATAACCATGATAATAGTCAATAAAACTCAAATAAGCCATTTCAGCTGTGTAAGTAATTTGTTAACTTTAAGAGAAAGTAAACTAATATTGAGAACTTCTTAGGAGGGAACTCATAGCATTGCAAATTTTTACCATGTACACAAGAACACATTCCCTGTCCTGATATCCTTGACTGGAGCAGGTAACAGACCTCCTGATTCTGGAAAGGCTGCATCCTTCTGTCATGGAAGTGTTCATACAAGGTGGCTTCTGCTGAAGGCCCTCCTATGATCTAACCTGCTTTGCCTGGTCGTGCTCTCTTGGATATTCACCAAAACTCAGAGGAACTCACCCAGGCTCTCAGGGCAACAGAGGGAAAGACCTGAGCATTTCAGAACTTGCAGGCTCCCTCTGTGCACTCAACAGCAGAGAGCAGAGTAAGACAAGGCCATCCCGGTTTTTGGTCCTCAGTTTTACATATGCTGTGTAGGGAAAGTATGGGACAAGGCTGCCACTCCTTGTCAGCACTGGGAACATGCTCTCTTTTGCTGCAGAATATGCAGCTAATAGGCATACGAGATTTCCTCATGCACTTCACGTGACATGAAGCAATTGTTCTGCCAGAGGTAATGAACACACACTGTTTCTAAACACACGGCCTTTGCAGATCAGAGACATTGTGGTCTGAAGCTTGAGTTGGGGCCCTATTACAGACACGAGTCCTCTGGTGTTCCTTAATCTCCAATTGCTGCCAGAGTCCCAGGCTGTACTCCCATCAGCATCCTTTGCAATCCCTAAGGTAGGCCCTCTTGGGAGCCAGGAATGGATGATCAGGAGATTCTCTATTCCTTCTCAAAAAGCAATGCTGGGGGAGTTTTCAGATACGCCAGTGATCAGATCTGAGTGCATCCCTCCAGGGAATAGCAATTGACTCTCAGCCTCCTCTGGAGCAAATCCTAGGTGGAAGCCTGTGGTGGTGTTGTGCAAGATACAAAGGGGTCTGGCCACTATCTTTTCTTGGGTGAGGCAAGCAGCCCACTGCCCATGGGCAGTCTGGTGTTGCATAGGCAAACTCAGGATGCCAGGTGGGGCTGAAGAAGCTGCTGAATGCAGCTGCATGCACAGTGAAGACCATTAATACTTGCTGTAATCCAGCTGACTATTCCCACAGGAGCTGTCACAGTTGCCAGAATTACTGTGTGACCCTGGCTGGTGCCAGTTGCCCTGTTAATGGATATCTTTAATTTCTCTGGAAGATTCTGCAGTTTATTGGCAGGTTTAAGCAGTTTCTATGGAATGCAGTGGGAGTCTGTGACACAGCTTGATTGTAGGGTTTGTCTATTACATGCAAGTAAGGGATAAACTAAGATAGCTTTAGCATAATTAATACATATTATACTAGGAGTGTCACAGTTTGAAAACCTTATCCAGCCTACCAGACTGGTTGTAGGCAGAAGCAGACTAAGAAGTTATCCATGCCCTCTCCTTTCAGGAGTCATGTGAGTCCAGTTCCATATGTCCCTCTCCTGCTGTCCCCCTACATTTAGTTACCATGGACCACACTAGGATCTGCAGTAACTCGATCTTACTTTACACCTACATTTCTGCAAGAAAGGCAGGACTTGCCTTGCAGGCACTGGGACGGAACATCATGTAGAGAGGGAGCCTGTGGCTCTTGCCCATGTTTCTCCATACACTGCGTAGGATGGGGCCGTGGACCTGTGCAAAGCCAGGGATTGCTGAAGGTTGCAGCAGAAGAGCTGGTGGAGGAGAAATGTGCTGCAGGATACTTCATGACGAAACAAGAGGCTGAAACCCTGTTTGAACTAGTAAGCCATCAGTTTTGCAATGCTGATCAGACGTGTACACCTGACCTGCAGCCAGTTTGGAGATGCTTGCCACAGGAGTGGATGAATTTTCCCCACTTAGTGATTTTGAATGGGATGACCATTAAGATCATTCCTCTGTAAACACAAGAGGGCACTCCCACCTCATTCCTCAGTGGTTTGCAGCACACGGAAGTTTTTAATGGAATGACACAGATATGTGACTAATCCTTTATACATGCTTTGATAACACAACACTATGCATTTATAAGCATTTATAGATCATGCACTTATAGGCCATGTTTAAGAAAAGTGGTCTTGGTTTGATGCTTTCTCTAAATTAGTATGTATGAAGAAAAGATTGAATTTAATCCTGATCCCAATGAAGTAAAAAGAAAATTCATATGTTCTTTTAACTGAAATCACACTGAAACTTGGGGACTATAGACTATTTGTTAGGATTTTAGGCACATTATCTCACAGAAACAGAGATTACTTCTTTTTTTATCTACAGTAAAAAAAATCACTAAGAGGAACTACAGAGAGGGGTAATGAGATTTAAAGTTGTCATGCTTGCTAACACTCATGTCTTAAAGTACAATGTCAGTGATCCATTCATCTATGCTCTCCTTGCCCACTCATTCTTGTCTGCCTAATGCATTATGCTATCAATGCTTTGCACACTCTAGTCACTTACACAAGAAAAAATGTATTTTAAGCTTACTCAAGGGCCTCTTGTCTGTAAGGATCAGAGTTTCACTTGATCAGTCAGAAAGATTTTAACAGCTTTTAATATTGTTCAGCACAGTAAAAGAAAAGCTAGGCATGTAAAGGAGAACTTTCTGTCCATTTTGAAATACAAATGAAATCCACAAATAATTACTCTTTAAAGGTAAATATAAATCTACAAACCCTGAAGTCCACTGTGCTAATTATCTCAGTTTAAATGCTTACAGTTCCTTCATTTGAAGAGAGTTATTTCGTATTGTCTAAAGCTTTTCCATGGGGAAACAAATTTAAACTGCACATTTAACACATTCTTTCTGCAAGGTGTTTTTCCATCCTGTTTTGTGTAAATGCGATGCACTTTTCAATGTCCCTTAATAGTCCCCTCCCTGTGAAGTCTATTCTAGCCTCTGTTTCCTATACAAGACAGAAAATGTCAGGCAGTGGAATAAGGAGTGGGGTGGGAGGAGGGAGGCCTGGCAGTCCCCCGTGGGAGACAGCAGATTTGTGTACATAAGTCTTGTCCAGATACCAACTTGATGCTTTTCCCCTGCGCTTCTTACCACTTCTTTTGGTCGTTATGAGCTTCACCACCAATTTCTTAAACAACTCTTCCTTTGGCCAGGAGATCTCATATCTCTCTTTCAGAACATTTTTGATTAGAGATGCTGAAAGCAAGAAACAGAAGAAGGATCAGCACTATCTAGTGCAGCACTCTGGGGGAAAATTTGAGGGACTGGAAGTGTAAAGTACTAGAATAAGAATTATGTAGAATGCTGGCATTAAAGGCATGTGAGTATGGGCTGTGGAGACTTGCATTGCATTTTATTTTCATGACACTGCTTTTTTATTTTATGGCCCAGCAGACCCATAAGCTCATGGCTGACTGCTTTGTAAAGTAGACTGTTAAGTATGGTTTGAAAAGATTAAAACCAGACAAAGTATTTGTAAAGTAACTTCATAGAAAAATATTGAGTTTAACTGAATTGTCAGTTACCAGTTGCCTTTTCAAAGAAATCTGGTTTAAAAAAATGTCCATTTTACCTGAAACAAAGTCGTGACAGATCCTTTTGGATTAAGGTGCTAATTTCATTTTCAAGCATCATCTTCCCCTCAGAAATAGTAAATTATTTGTAAGTATCGATGTTTCTGAAATGATGGTCATAAAAGTTGACTTTTAGCTATGTTAATGAACCATATTGAAGAGGCTGGCTGCTCTACAGAAGGTCTCCTCTGCCAGTACCAGGAAATTGGTACCCCAACAAGGGTCAATAGCGATTATTAAAACAGAAGAAATCAAATTGAAATGCTATTGACTCTCTCATGGGTTTTCTCCTTTTCCTATAAATGGTCCTATTCTTATGCATGGCAAAGTTGGGACAGGAGGAGGAACTCGTGCAAAGTAGTATAATTTGAAAATATATTGTGACTATGAATTTGGCTATGAGAAATCCTTGTAATTAATTATGTAATTTATTATTTATAATTATTCATTTTCTATTCCTGTTTATTATGATTGAATTATGAGGCATGTACATCCCATCCTCAATCACTGACAAACCCATTTCCAGTCATTTTTCCTCTCCGAGAGTGACACGAGGAGCTCTGGCTGGAGGTGTGTTGGTGCAGTGAATGACTGATGGCTGTTACAACCACAAACACTGTGTGGAAGCTTTTCTACCCTGTCTTTGAGCTGTATATGGAAAACTTTGCATTTTGTGCAGGCAGCTCCTGGTGCACAGGACTTGCTGCAATGCACAGGGAGAATCCTGTGGCACTGCAGGCAGCATGGGAATGTGCTGAGGCCAGTGCTGTCTGAGGATAGCCAGTCTTGGCAATGTAGGCTCCGTAACCTCCATTTGTCAACTACGCTTTAGCAATAAAGAGTTACACTTCTCTGTATGGTTAGACTTCAGTTTTGGATGTGTTTAAACAGTGCAGGAAACAATTGCCAAGGAGGGAACTTGTGAAAGGCCTTACACCAAAAATGTTTGTTTACATCACATTTGCAAGTAAAATGACAAAAATTATTTGCTTATAGCATTGGCAGATGGTAGTTTAAAAAGGTCCTGAAGGTAGATCCTGAGAGGGATAAGTCAATATGCCCTGAATCTCATGCACACTTGAAAACATGAGTCAAATTTAATTCCAGACTCTTGGATGACTGCCTGATCAGAGAAACCTACCACAGTTAGTGACAGAGCAATTGCCCTCATGGAAACTGTCCAGCAGGAAAAAGAAGATTGGGATGGATTGTTTTGAAACAGTATACAAATAATGCAGTGTATTAGAGTACTTGACTGGCTGTACAGAAATTCAAGGAGTGATGGAAGGAAGAAAATCAGCAAGAAGAATTATGTGGGAGATCATGAAGCAAGGGCTGTAGACTAAATCTACCACAATAATTCTTGTTAATGAAATGAAAACTTGCTTCATGTTATTTGTGTGATATGAGAATGGGACAGAAAGATATGACACAGAAGTGTTCCAGTTTACAATTATATTAACTCAGCATCTACTGACATCAGAAGTCCTTCAACTGACTTTACTAGGCCTTTAGTCAAAACTTATGTCACTGAGAAATACCAGAATGGAGACAACAGAATAATTTGGGTGAGCATCTTAAAAATAAGACACGATGCTCTAGCCATCTGCTGCTGGCGATCACCAGCAAAGGAAAAATCTCTGAAAAGCTCCTGTAATTCCAAACAAAGCATCTTCAAAATGCTGCTGAGCAGAAATTTCTCTTGAAAAGTAGTACTGTGCAATGTCATAGGTGCCAAAGCAGCATTCAGGAACAAAAATATGAAAGTGCTTGCATTGCTAAGTTGTATATTGCAATGACTACAAAGCTCTGCCTCGTCTCACAGTCTCTTTGTAAAGCTGCAGTTTAAGATTGAAGCTACAGCTTAAAGTAATTTGGTCTTAACATCAAGGATGTACAATTTTGAAGCATCTATACCATTATTCTAATGAGAGATCAAGTTGTTCAGTGGGCTATTTAAACATTGACTTCTAATATTCGTGAGCATGATCCATGGTACATCAGCATCCTCATGCAGTGCTCTGGAGATGAGCAAACCAAGACACCCTGTGCTGCACTTTTGGCTATGATAGCTAGTGAGCAGGTAATAGCAGCTCAGAGTTATTAATTAACATGCCTAGATGTTACACAATTATTATTCTGAGTGGATAATTTCTGTTTTGGCAAAACAATGGTAACCAGGGCACTGTGAGAGGGAAAGGGTTGAGTCATCTGAGGGCAGAAATAGTCACAAGTTTGCATACATTTTGCCATTTTAGCTGAACATTTTAAATGACTTTTTGAATGCCTGAATCAAAACAGAAAACCTGTAGTTTCAAATCCCTAATGTCAAAGAACTTAGTTGTGTAGTGTTATTCAAAACCCCCCTCCACCTCCTCCTTACTTCCTTAGATCTGTGCAAGGCACTGATGATTCCCACAAGGAATTCAAATGTTCAAAGGTGATGTGTGCTCAGTGAATGTGAAGGCTATGAGGATGAACCCACTCTGTGGTCCTGCAGGAGCTTATACCTTCCTGAGCACTGACTAGCAGAAAACTGCCCTTTGTGTCTGGCTGTAAATTGAAACACGATTCAAAGAACTCAAATAGTGAATTTTCAGAAGGTAGAATTGAAAGTAAAAATTCCTGCTGTACATGAACAAAAGGGTTTTTAATAGTTCTCACATCTCTCCTAAGTTCATTGTCATTGATCTCAGTGAATCCGCACTGATTAATACGGAATGCAAATCTGATCCTCCTCTTTCATTCTGCCTCTCAGGAAGGGATGTCCTGTGGAGACACACTGTCTTACTCTAGAAGCTTCTGTGTGGCTGTAGACGGGTGGTGATCCCATCACAGTTGTTCTCTAAATGGTGGGAGTTGCTGAGTAAGATACCAGCAGGCATTGAGCAAACGAGTTACTTCCAGAGAAGAAGTTAAACGCTGGTGTCTTGATCTGTTCACTAGAGAAGAAAGACTTTTTTTTTTTTCCAGAGGAAGTGGGATGAAAACCCTATGATTTGGGATGTACAGATCTAGAAATGAGAGCCTTGTCCTTGCAGCACAGGATTGCTGTTCTCGGATAGCAGACCATGACCTTTGTATTGAATCTGCAAGGCAGCATGACTGTGGTTTGTCAGGCTTGCCTTGTCTGAGCTTTTCTTGACGTGCCTGTAGCTTGGTTTCACTTGGTCTAGATGTGACAGCAGTTTCTCTAATAGACCGGGTGTCTTTGGTATTTTGTTTCACTTTTGTTTGTCTTTGTGTGGTACAACCGTGGTTCTGTATAGATATTTTCACAGACAGTTATTCTATATGTAGAATGAGACATTTATGGCTCTAACACGGTGATGTAGTGTAGAGAAATACAGCCCTGGAGTGATAGCACCAGCCTTGAGAAATAGAAAAATGGGTCACAGCACAGAGGAATGCAGGCGAGGGATGATAAGAGATAGGGCCCTGTCCTGGTACTGGAGACTCCACAGCTACAAACAGTTCTATGGCTGCCAGATAAGGAAGTGCAGATCTGGACAAAACTGGTTGCAGGGATAGCAAATAACATAAATAAGTAGAATTTTTTGCTGTGAAAGGTTCAGGGAGTCTCTCACAGTACTCTGGACATCATCGGTGCAGAGCTACCCTAGAAATGATAGTACAGCTACACAGCTCATCCCCATGGACCTTCCGTCAGACAAGTGGAGTAGACCTCTGCAAGGAGGGAGCCCAGTTTTCCTGGGGCTGACAGGTGGTACAGACTTAGAGGAAAAATCTCAATGTCTCAAGGTCACTTCACACTTTACTGCAAAGATATGCAAACCTAAGGGCACACTACCTGTAGCATTGGCATAATACTATAGGATGTAGCATAGTATTTATGCTTCTGTCACCGGAAGAACCCAGCTGAGAAGAGTTAAAGTTGAGAAGAATGCACTTAGTAATTCACACTTATTCTGTGTAAGCTAGGTGTATGCACAGGTTTTCAAGCTATAATGTATTGTTTCTTATATGATTCTGTAGATTGTTTACAAAATACTCTGCAAACATCTTCTCTTATCAGTGCTTCAAGATCTGTTTCAGAGGTGTTTCTGTACAGGATTCTGTTGTTGCTCTTCCTGATTTCCTTCAGTGAAGGGGAAAGATGATGAAGTGTGATTTATCTCTGACATCTCTGACAAGAAATTTACTCTGCCTATGTAAAAATGTCCAGTACCCATGAGCTACTGCTGCTGGTTGGTTTGTTAGTCTGTGTGATTCACAGCAGACCCACTGTACCACGGTAAAAAATATTTGTTGTCCCTTCCAAGGCATGTTCTCTCATGCTGTTGATAAATAGTCTCCCTGGATTGGACCATCATCCAAAAAAAAGGAATGATACATACAAGAAACCTCAGAATTTGATTTCTCATTTAATTGCATTTCATGTTGCTCTTAAGTGTACTCTCTCTATAGTATTATCCTTAAAGGGATGTCAGGAAAAGGTTGGCATATAGTTAGTTTGCGTAGGTGGTTTTCTTTTCATGGATATATGATTGCCATGCCTGGTAATGCAGCAATCTGTATTTGTTTCAAGCAAGCAGATAAACTTACTCTTGTGCTTGGCTCAGTGCAAGGCAGGACCTGTGGTATTGCAATTCAGAGACTTCCAGAGGATCAGCAATAGCTGTTGATGGAAGACTCCATGGCTCAAGAATCAAACTCTCTACCCATGGTCCCTAAATGAGAGCAATGCAGCTCTGCAGTACTTAGAACTGTTGGGTTTTTCAGTGCACATTAGTCCTGCACTTTCATGGTGGACTAAGGCAGTCTAATTGCAGAGGGTTATTGTCCCAGCTATCAGTGCATGTTCCCATCACTGCTCTTGTATTGACTCCAGCAGTGCTTCAGGCATTCATTCCTCAACTAAGACTTCAGCAAGGTTAGTTCCTAGTCAGATCAGCAAGCAAACCAAGTTCAGCCCCAGGTGGTGAATGCTGAATCCTATGTGGCAGAGGTGCATGGGTGACACAAGGGCACCCATCCAGTGGTGCTGTGCTTTTTGATCACCTTGTTGTGGTCATGGCACTACACCAACAGACAGATGTGTCTCTTACATCTGTATTTTCAGGGTTGACAGAAAATGACAGGGGCTAGATGCACAGAATGAGATTCTTCATCACAGCCAGTGGAATGATTGAAGCCTTATTTTCTGCAAATTGCTACCTCACAAAACCTGTTCCCTCACTTTACAATAACTCCATATCCCCCATGTTTGCTCCCAAAATTTCACTTTTTAACACTTTGTGAATGTAGTGGCACTCTTTTAGTTACTTAGTTGAGAGGATTTAAAGAATACCAACCATTAATACATTAAATGATCTCAGAACGTGGCGAGAGCATGGAAGATGGCAATGAATTCCTATGCTAGAACTGCTTCCACTCTAGCCCCCTGAAAGAACCTGAAGATTCCCACACAGTATTTTGTGAAAGATTTTGAAGGGTGGTCATATTGCAGAATGGTAGGCACCAAAAAATGTCTTCTTAAAACGAGAAGGTTGAATGAAATGTCTCAAATAAAGCTCAGCTCCATTTTCGTAATATGATGCTCTTACTCAAATCAGCTTGAAAGCTTTCCAGCAAAGTCATGAGTAAGCCTAAATTGATCACATTTTTACTATGCATGTTTTACAGTAGCTGACATTGATTTGATATTATGGTTCTATTTTAGTGCTTTGTAAAATGAATGCCTTAACTCATTTTTCTCATCCCCACACTAATACAGTGTCCCTATCTGTAATCTGTAGAGGCAGCAGAGACATACTGTATACAATTCTAGAAATGCACCCATCAAATTATTTTGCAGTTGTCGTGCATCATGAGAATATGATGTGATGTGAATAATGTGTCTTCCACACCAGATTTATGGGTCTGCATTCTTGTTACATTTCTCTTTCTGTATTTTGCATAATCTCTCAACCTTGTGTCGAGATAAATGCTTAGATATAAGTTATGTAGATGTCAACTGCCCTTTGTTACCATGGGTCTCAGGACTGAAGTAATTACAAAAAGATGTTCATTTCAGAATGCACCATGGGCTCTAGAGTTATACTTAGAATTTTTTTTAAGTTTCAAGATGATATATTTCTCCTCACATAGATGCGGGAGGAGGGCAAATTAGAAAAGGTCTTTGTTCCCAAATAGAACTAATCCCAGTCTAATCCCAGTCTGCAGAGATCCAGGGAAAAGTCTGGGAAAAGGATTTCTTATCTTTTGTCGATAATGACCAGGATGGCAAACACTTAAGCAAACTGGACATACATAGGGCCCTAGTGGGAAGCACCCATGAATACTGAGGGAGCTGACTGATACGTGCACAGAGAAATAATTACTATAATTAACTTTGTAACTTCTATTTTTAGTGGTCAGCACAGATGATACTCATAAAATTTAGATCTGTGTAATTCCAGTTGATTTCCCTTGCCTGTACAAAGGACATCCAGTATACTCATTATGTTTTTCCTGAAACACCAGGCTTTCAGCTCATTATGTTAAGGTACACTGAAAGAGGAATCACCTTACTTGAATATGGAAACTTACAGCCACTTGGAAACTAATTAATAGTGCATCAGATTTCCCTGCCTTGGGGCCAGCAATATCCATCAGAGGGGTAGGGCAGGTGCCTGGGAAAGGTATCAGTGTGAGCCAGGTAATTTCTCATGTTGCTGTATCATATCAGAGACCTTGGGTTCTCCAGCTTCCTCCCATTTTTCAGTCTCATAATTTTCAATCTACAGTAATGTTGCCACTGCTATTTTGGTAAAGTAACTATGGTTCGTACATCTTTGCAGGTATAGTGACCGGAAGTGCTTGTTTTCTATTTTTTTTTTTTTACATAATAGTGCATTAAAGGATTAACAGGTTTGCTAACTGCATATAATAATTTAGGACTAATGCATTGTTTTAGCTTATGTGACAATATACCTCTTTGTGGTTTCCCAAAAAAAGGAGATGCATAACGTCTCTGATATTAATTCATAGCAGTAAACATTCAGTCGGCATGAATTTTCCCCCAGATACCCAACCTTTTGAATTCTCTTTTTTTCTTGGTGTTTTTCTACCTCCATTCCCCAATATGTGTTGTATTCCCACTCCATTAGTGTTACAGAAGGCTAAAATTCTTTGATTTGTTATTTATCTTTTTAAATTAAACCAGATTTAACTTATGACACATTTTACTCCAAAGATATATCATACTATTTGTTTCCTTTTGACATGGGTAGGCAGTCTTAGTAATGGTGAAAAGGTCCAGATAAGGGATATAGGCATTCTTTCAAGTTTAAAGATAACTTTCTATAAAATGGAAAAATTAAAGGAATCTATAAAATTCCTGTTGCAAGAACAAAGGGCTGCAACAGTTAGTGATTTTTCTCCCCTAGGGATTCTTTTTGTGAAACCCTACCAATTGAGCATGGTGAGAAAGTTTTGAAAAGCTCAGAATTGAATGGGTGTGAAGCAACAGAGTCGACTCTGATCAGTAGAAATCCATTTCTAATCAAAAAACTCATCCTGCTCTCCTTAAAGCAAATTACAAATGAAGAGTGCAGCTTCCTGTTTGAAAAACAAAACTCCACCTTTGGTCCATGAAGATCTACCTCCTCATCTTGAAACTACAACAGAGTTTTATTTTGTAGTACATGATTTTATGCCCTTGAAGCAAAATGGAACAAAGGGCAATTGTACAATGAGATTTCTCTCCTGATTTATTGAAAGAACAGCATGGCATTACTGTGGGAGTCTTGCTGCTTTAAAAAAAAAAGTTAAAATTGGTTTCCAGCTCTTCATTCTCTTGCCTCTGTGTTGTCTCCTCTAGAGGGCAATTTAACACAAGCTACACATTTATGAGAGCTTTAGGCTGGTAAGTACTCTGTCAGTGATAAGAGAGGTTGAAGAATTTATTTCCATTTAAAAGGCCTGAACAAGCTAAAACTGGTTTGTGTGGCTGCCTGTCCATAAAAGATTTGCAGGGGGCTGCTTAGACTGTTAAGAGTGCAGAAAGGTGTCTGTGCTCCCAGGGTCACATTGACCTATTCCAGTCCTATAGAAGGTCAAACACAGGTTTCTGAATGTCCTCATTTTCCATAAGAGAGTCACTTCAGCACAGGCTTGGGGACATTATCTGCCTTTTTTAATGTATTTCTTCTCCCTGCTTCCTTTAAACTTGAAAAATAAAAGAAATGCATTACCAAACATGAACAAGTAATTGATATTCATGCTGCTGCTGCACAACTGCCTGCCCGAGGGTCTTGAGTGCATCCTGAGCTCATGGTTGGGCCACTGGGCGGGTGCTCCAGATTCTCAGGACTCATTTCTCCTTGTCTAGGTTGCCATCTGCCTGCCCTTGGAAAGCTGTGTCATCTCTGTGCCTCAGTTTCCATGAACAAAAAGAGGACAACAAACAGCTGCATCTGATTAAAATGGTTTTTCATAGGACTCACCAGGTTTCTTGTAAAAGAAGTTCTGTAGAGACCATTGTCGTGAGTCCTACAAGATCAGGAGGTAGCAATTCTCTTAATGGAAGAAGATCCATAAATATCAGACAAGTTGATGACCCTGCTTTCAGAAACAATTTGCAGAAGAAGTATTAATAACCTTGTAGTGTCACTACGTTAACTGGGTTCAGACCTGTTTTTCCCATCTTTTTAACCATAAGTGGTTTGTATTTCCATACTTGAACCTAAAGTGCCTTGTATGTTTGAAGGGGTAATATACTTTTCTTATCAGATAAAAGATGTAAAAATAAAAATAGGGGATGTGGGCCTGCTTCTTTCATTGTCTGACCATAACTGCTATAGGCTTCTACCTGTTTTGCTTGTGCCTAGGATGAATCACAGCAATAGCAATGTTAATCAATAATTGATCAAGAGGTCTATTGGTAACAGTTGTAAAATGCAGCTGGGAAAAATGAGAAGAAAGGCAAAGTGCATTGCTTAAAACAGAGAAACTCAGAGTCTAAGGAGTTTCTGGTGTTAGTATATTAAGCTTGGTTCACTGGAAGGCTGATGCTCAGCATGACTGATGAGTTGACTACATGGGCCTGCACAGCATAAATGCACACGAGATGTGTGATACAAAATGCTAGACTCAAACAGAAGCTTTTATTTAGACACTAGGTCAAGAACTAGCTTTTCACATACTAATTTTGTTCACTTTAACTGTTTCCTTTGAAGCCATTATGCAGCCTATGAGGAAAATAATCTTTCAGAAAGACTTCCATCTTGGTATGTATTGGAGAGTGATGCCTTTCAGAGGTTTATGGAATTATTAGTGCGGGTCATACAGGAACTTCAAACTCAGGAGTGTTGGAACCTGAATGTGTCTGTCGCAGAGGCCTCTTACTATAGCGTGGGTTTCTGTGAGGTGGCTCCAAGAACAGTAGACTGGAGCTCATCAGGTAGAGGATATGGTGGAGGTGAAGAAAAAATGTAGTGCCTTGAGCTAATCTGTAATTTTCTGAGCTGTGTTCAAGGTCTTCAGTGCAATTAAGATAAACCGGGATTTGTTTAATTTATAACAGCTACCTTAATCTACATAAATCTGTCCTCTTCAGGGCTGTACTTTTTGGTTACTCTTGTTCTTCTAGCTGCTATATGAGGGATCAAGTAAAAATTTCTTTAGTTTGAGGGACCTCCATGACACAGGCAGTGTTATTGTGACTTTTTCAAAATGTTTTTGAAACCCTACTTTTAGAATATGTTGTAATAATACAAGGGTGAGTTTAAAAGCCCCCACTTCTCATGCAGTCAGTAATTTTCATTGGTACATGAAAGTTTTTCATCACTGAAATAAGAATTGACCAAACTGACTGGGAAACTGGCACTTTGGAACAATGCCAGCTTCCAAAACCCAGACACAGCAGCATGAATTATGAAGATGTTTTTTGTCTTTGAACTCTTTGGCTTTTAATTAAATGGCTCATACCAGGAATAACCAGTTTACAGGAACTATTGTATTACAATCAAACTACCAATCCGTGTAATTTGCTATATTGGATTGGATGGCTGATCTGGCTTTGGCATTGGTGAATACTTGATGCTGCAGTAGGAGATAGGTCTTTGGTAATGCTGATTGACTATAGTTCTTTATTTTGGAAATTATGATTTTTCCTTGGTATTCGCAACCGAATGACTTACACCCTTGAAAGAGGAAGCTGGATTTTCTCCTTTTGTTTGAATTCCTATACCTAAAAGCTTGGCGGATACTCTGGACCCGAAACTTCTCCATTGCACTCACGTGGAAATTGAGGGGCATATTGGTCTTCCCCAAAACTCATGGTTGGTTTAATTTGCATATAATGTTGTGGGTTTTTCACATCAATTTGCCATGAAGCATTAAGCTTTCTCTTCTCTCAAATTACTCTAAAGGTGCACCATAGACTTGAGTTCAACTCAAACATGTAACAAAATACATAGTTAGCCATAGTCTTGCCTGTCTGAATACAAATGTACGAGTGTAATAGTATGAATTTCCACTTGAATATCAGTGGAATGCACTGTTAGTTTCACAAGGTGTCAGTTTCAAACATTGCTGTGCTAAATGTAACTGGGCTTTTTTTTTTTTTTCGTAGAATTCAGGAATTCAGTTTCAGAGCTAATTTTCTCTAACAATAGACTTGTATTCTTAGAAATAAAACTGGGTTAATTTTCAGTCTGACTCAATAGAAGTGTCCAGATTTCTACACAGCAGACAATCTGTGCAACACCACTGTGAACTTTAAAAAATTCTGCTATGTTTGTGGTCTTCAACAGACTCTTGCTAGGTTTTATGAGACAGCTTTCTCTTGAATTGGCTACTGTGGCACGTGCCTGCCTTCAATACGCGAGTCAACTGCTCCACATATGGGAAAACATAATACCTCCTGTCAGTGTGTACCCTGCAGCTCTTCTAGGGGGCATTGCTTGAGGTGCCTGGGTCACAGATACTCTGAATTTTTTTTTTAATGAGTAGGGGAAAAAAAACATCATTGTGATGTCCTTGAAGAGAAACTACTGACATATTTTTATGTGAGTCACTCTGGCACTTGTGTGAAACAACACAATTCTACTGAATTTAAATGAGTTTAATACTTAGCAATTTAATAGGGAGAATTTTAACAGAGATATACTCCATAAATGCTTGTAACATTTTAACAGGGTTATGTGCCATAAATGCTTTATTTTATATTTCATTACTTTATAACTTGTAAAATACCAGAATTCCAGGACTTGGAGTTGAAAATTGTCAGCTCTGTGTGTGTGTGCCCTATTGTATATATGACATCCATGATTTACCCAAGATAATACAGTATACATTTACATGCATACATGGCCTATAATTGTCTTATCCCTTAATTAAATAATGGCAGTTTTTCCCAGATCTCTAACAAATTGATACATTCTTTCTGAAGTACCCTGATGTCTGTGTCCAGCACTATTTGCGTATTTGAAAACAAAATCTTTCTAGGTCCAATGTGACTTTTGAGATGACATATATCTTTATCATAATAATGGAGAATCACTTGATTTTTCTGCTGCCAAGTCAGAAATCAAATCTGAACGTGTCAATTCAATAATTTTTTGCTATTCACTGAAGCACTGTGGTCTGTGCTTTGCTTAAAGCAGGACTAATTTTGGAGGCAGAATAACCTGAAGCTGATTCCACCTTTAAGCTGAGCAACAATATTAGCTGCAATTTTATACATTCACATTCTAGTATACTTTTCTATACAAAATTACCTTTGGCCTCAGATCAAGAAATGAGATAGATAAGCAAAATATTTAAGTGCTATGCTGCATTAGTGCCTAAATTGCACAGCCACTGCTAACATAACGCCATTGACCTCTGTAGGGCGACAGCATTTTACTGGTCCAGATGAGCCAAACTATATGGGCTGCTTTGGGTATTCCTTGGATGTTGAGGGGAAAAATGCCAGTTTTCAATATCCTGTCATAGGTGCTGTCATTTTCAAATACTCTGTCATTGCCTGATATAAATAGCACCTACAGTTTGGTACCTCTGAAACATGAATGAGGAACCTTCACATTGATGAAAGAGCCTGACTTTGTGAAGAGATGACATATTAAAAGTAAGTGGGAATGCAAGAACAAATATCCTCAAAGCAATACTCAGTGGATTATACAGCTTTTCATCTTCCTTGAACTAAATGCCTATCACCTGAAAGGATGTGGATGTGACTTTCATTTTCTGGGTTCTCCAGGTAAACAGGTGGTTTAAACCTTCTGATCCTGACTGCTGCCAAAGGTGTTTTGTCCCAGTAGGAAAATGCCACCATGCAATCTCTTCCCACATTGCCAGGAGTATCTTGAAGGGGATGGTCCAAGGGTTTGTGGCTCCATCGGGACCAATGCTGCCACTTGAATAGCATGAAGTGTTGGGAGGAGCAATGTGGTGATGCATAAACATTACCACAATCAATGCAACTTTAGTCGGGGATTGGAATGTAAGGTCGTGAATATATGTATGTGTGTGTGTATATATATGTACATATATGTGTGTGTATATATATGCTATCTATATGTAGCTAAGAGCTTGCACTATTGTATAATGTGTCTGGAAGCACCACCAGGTGCCCAGACCTTGGCTTTCATCACTGCACAGCACCACCTTGTGTTTAGTACTTTTGGACAGTTTAAGTCAACATATCTTTGACATGCGGGGGGAAAAATAATTCTGCAAACAGCAAATGAATACTTTTCTTTGTAAAGCTCCAGTGCCTTTATAATCTGAGGTTAAGGCATCACATCTGCTAAAGAGTACCCTTTATACCAGGTGTGAACTTTGCATTTTCACATTAATATGTGTTCAACTTTGATTACATTTTCACCATTTGCTTCTGCTTATTAAATGTTAGTCACAGCTTAGACTCCCATAAATCTCTGCAGTTTCCATGTATACTAAGCAGTGCAGCTGCCTTGCCTCTTTCCCCTCCTAGCCCTCCAGAGAGTGATGGAAATGGGAGGAGGGCTGGCTTTCCTGCACCCTTACTGATCCCCAGGTGCTTTTTTTCTGTAGTGTGCATAGAGAAGCTACCTTATTTGAATCCAAAGACAAGAAATGCTTGGCTTTGGAAAAAGGGAGAAAAGAGGTTAGTAGGAATGATTTCAGAGACAGAAAATGTATGATTGGGATTTGAAGAAAAGAGGAGAGAGAGGAACCAGGAATGAAAAACAGTGAGTGGAGAAGAAGGAGAAAAAGAGATGGATCTTAAGAGGAACAGCAATGTGGAGAGTAGAACTTAATGCTGGAAGGGAATAGCAGATCTCTGAGGGTTTTGAAACCTGGGGAAAGAGTCACTGGCATGTAATGACACCTAATTTAGATATCTATATGCAGAACTTTACACAGGTAACAGGTTTTTAAGCCCTCATAGTCAGCCTAGCAGATCCGTGCCCTTCTGTCACAGCAGCTGGGACTACATACCAGGCACTCACACAGCTTTCAGTGCCTGTGGGAGGGACAGCTGAACTTACCCCTGGTTGAGACAGTTTTGTGTCAGCTTGTTAAATTCTTCTAAAGAACTACATGATGTAGCTACTTCTAACTGCAGAAACTGACCCTGGCTGTCCTCTCCAGTCCAACGTGCCTGAATTCTTGAGCCAAAGTATTAAAAAAAATCTTTAGGTTGTGAATAACTCTTCAATACCTTTATATAGGTGCTTATAGGAAATACATTTGCCCTCTGTCTTGATCAGTGTTTTTGTCTTTACATCTGACCCATAGCAGTCCAATACACCCTTGTGGTATACCATAAAAATGGGATAGGTGTTTGTGGCATGTCATAATGATAAAAGGACAAGGAGGAGAGAATTAACTTTTACAGATTCCTGTTGTGTAGATAGTCAATGAAAATTTCTGTCCCACAAGTACAAAACTAAGTAAAGTATTTAATAACAGCAACTAGCAATTTAGCCTATAGCATGTACTGTGTTTATGTAAGCACATATATTCTCCAGACATTTAAAAGAATCTCTAATTTCCTTAATGATTCCTCTAGGTTAGCACATACAAACCCCTGGCTATCAGTGAAATCAAGCATGATACAACTATTGTTGTTTTTAGATACTAACTTGTATCTAAACTGACTTTAATTTTTCTTCATTACAATTATCACAGGGGTTTTTTGTAAGTTTTTTTAATAAGAAAAAAGCAGATACTGATCTAATGTGCACATCCATATAGACTGTAGTTTAAAAGTTATCAGAGCTGTACCTAAATTACCAAAATAATTTGAAGCCAGTCAGCTGGGTATGTTGCTCTTTACTGATTGAAAAGGAAACTCTAAATTTGAAATCTTTCTGAAACAAGGAATTTATTTGAGACACTCCCTCTCAAGTTAAGTGCCAGGCTCTCTGAAGGCATCATTGTCGGAATTCTCTGAGCTTTCTAATGCTTACTGTTGCTACAGAAACAATGGATGATTTCATTACCAGGGCTGTGAGGCAGATGTGTTTCAGATTGAACCCTTCAGCAGTACTTGGAGTGTTCTAGGAAAAGACAATGTTTCTTGACAATTTTCTGGAGGAAAAATGTTAAATTACTTTTTTTACACATCAGTGTTCATATACTACCTATGTTCACCATGACAGAAGGAATAACAAGAGGGTAATGAATAGGGAAATACTTTGATACCTACTTTGACGGGTTTTTCTTGGTCCTTTTCAGGTTTTCTTGATTGTTCATTTCTATGCAGGCAGCTTAGAAATACTTTCAAGTCTAAATCTCAAGAAATGCTTAGTGCAATGAAAAGAGTAGAAGCCATCTGTATGAGGAGGCTGGGCTTGTCATGGCTATGTATCAGAATATTTCTGTCCTGCCCTGTGCTGAATATGTCAGCTGGAGTCCCCAGGATACATATAGGGGATCTTTGGCCAAGGCATTGAGGTGAAAGGTAGAAGGAAGCACAGAAAGATCATGTGTGAAATAAGCCAGGAAATAAACCAGGAGCTACCAGAGAAGTTCCACAGCTCATTCTCAGTGCAAATCTCTCCTTGCTGAATTCACCCTAAGTTTTTCAGCTCTGCATTTAGAAATACAGATGCTCTGCAGCCGCATCCTCTTTGCTGCTTGAAATCTTAAAGGTGCCCTCATATGCTCTTCAGTCATCTCTTCTCCAAGCAGAAAGATCTGCATGTGTTCAGTTTTCTTATGCAGGACAGTCATCCCTCGATCACTCCCTGTTCATGTTTTCAGTTGAGTAGAGCAACACAAATCGCAATAAAGAAGACGTGGATGCAGAAAGACTTTCATAGTAGCTTTGTTTTGTTCTCTGTTCCTTTTCTAACAGTCACTGACACCTAATTTATACCAAAACTTTTTGTGGAAATGTTTTTTTAATAATACTCACTATTACTGTGAGATTTTCTTTATAAGAGATTACAGTCTCATAAGAGCCCATCCTTGTGATTGTAAAGCTGGGTTTGTTTAAAATACTCTAAATACATTTACTGAATTTTACCCGCCCATTTGTATCATTCTGCAAGGTCCTTCTACAGTTTTTTAACTATTCTGAAAGCTTACCACCAGCAAATGCTTTAATTTTCCTTTTCATCCTCTTCTCAAGATCATTTAGGGAGATGTTGAACAGCACAGGCCAGAGCAGAGATCCCTGTGGTGCTTCATTTAGAATCCCTCTCACTATGAAAATTGCTCATTTCAACCACATTCCCTCCTTTTAACTAGTTCTTCATTTATGTAATGGTTTTTCTTCTTATCCAACAGCAATTTTGTTTCCTTGAGTAAACAGTTATGGGGGAGAAACTTGTTAGCTAATTATTAAATCATTTTCCACACATCTCTGTCTCTGGATGTTGCAACATTTTTCATTTTCAGATCCATTCTTCTGTCTCTCCCTGCCTTGTAAATATTTTTTTTTCAGTTCTCAGTTTCAAATGCCTTATATTCATAGACCTCAGAATGATCCTCATAAATCTTTGGAGTTGTTGGGAGCCAGACAGATTTCTCTCTTCATCAAGCTATTAATAGCAGTGAAAGACATACACTGTCCATCTTGCAGATATTTATGCCTATTAACTGCTAGAATCACTTGGTCTTTCCATCAGTATACAAACATGTCACTGGATTTACTTTCACTGAAGTCTCAGAACTGCTGTTGGTTTCTCAGTTCCAAATTCACTATCCCTCTTACAATATTTGATGCAGATTGCTTCCACTTGCCATATTCCAAAGATTAATATCCAGTGATGTTATCACTGAGACTCACCCATTTCCTATAACCACATCCAGAAATAAGGAATTTTAAGTGCCTATCTCTGATGTAATTTAACTAAGATTAGATAACACATACGTGCCATTTTCATATCCTCTTTTTAAAAACTCAGATGCATAGTTAAACCTAACTGGTTTAATATAGATTTCAAATATCTCTAAGACAGAGCAGCTGAATCTGGGATAAGAGGGGTGAGGAGGAAGTTGCTACTTCCTTGGGGAGCACTGGGACATGCTTATGGAGAGAATAGCCCAAGGCAAGAATCCTTTCAAGAAAAGGAAAAGAAGGAAGTGCAGGGGCTGAGGCTGTGACAGATGCAAGGATTCCTGGAGTTAAAGAACCAAGGGACCATTCCTGATTAGGCAATTTGGATACAGATACCCTACTTCCAGGAAATGGAAGAGTGTTTTGCCTTGTGGATATGATCTGTACTGTACCAACTGGCTTCAAGAGCAGAAAGAGGTACATGCCTGCCCTATTTAACACTCCAGGTGTTGCCTGTCTCAGTGGTGACAAAATATGCCTTAATATGGACAGTTTTCTGCAATTCATAAAATCCTTGAATTACTTGAAAAAACAAACTGGAAGCAGAGGCTTGCCCTGCAAAGACATAGTGGATGGGGGAAAAAGTGTTTTTTACCTTTTCTACTTCTATTCAGCTGGATTTAGGACTATGGTTTTCTCTGCAGAAGAAGTTGAGAATATGCATTTTTACTCCAATGAAACCTGATTTTCCCAACTTCAAAATCTTTGTACTCTCATTCGAAGAGTTTGTTTTGGAAATATGCTTCAAAAGTCTGTCTAGCTTGCACTCCTGGTGCAAGAAGTTATGCACGCATTTAAACATCTGAGTTTCTCTACAGCATTGCTTTCTGCATAATCAGCTTTGTCTGTGTTTGTAGCTTATTTTTCAATGAGAGTATTTCAAGCTCTCATTTTCTTAGTCTAGATTTTAATTAATTGAGCTCTGAGTAGTTTTACACCAATATGGGATATGCAGTTTTTTGTTACTTATGCAGATATGCACTGTTCTTTACCATACTTGTTTTGATATGAATATGAATTACAGCAATTGACCTTGGGTTCTGCTTCGCCTGTGCTGACTGCCAGGCCCGTGTTATGTCCTCTGCATAAATAGCAAATCACATCACTTCTTATCTGGCTCTTTGTACAAAAATATGCTTTCCCTGGGGACACGTTTGCATTGATTCCAATAGTCATGGTACTTTTCACCTTTTTGTGCTGCTTACATGCCCTTTGCTCTCCTCATAGGTTGTACAGTGACATCCAGTGCCTTCCAGCTTGCTCCCTATATGTTATCCACATGCCTTCTGTTTTCTGTGCCATGCTGTTGCTTGAAAATTTGGCAGATCTGAAACCATTTTTGCATAACTCCCCTCTCCCAGAGCTGCTGATTCAGCAGATTTCACTTGTTGCAGGACCGATTTGGAAGTGTGTGATATAGAGACATGGAATGAGACTGAGAGTAGAGACCTAAGGGATCTATGCTGGCCTTAGGTGCCATCTGTGCTTTCCTGAAATTCAACTGCTCTTGCAGCTCACAGGTGACACCAAAGGAGAATGACAGCCTTTCCTAAGTGACCCTTGGTGCTGCTCCAGTGATAGGATGTGTGTGTGAGGTGGTCCTTGGGGATGCTGAGTGTTCTACTGGGAGGCCAAAGTGGGCACGTGGCACCTCACAGTCCACGTTACTGATGGAGGGACACGCTGACTCTCACCAAAGTGTAGTGTGGAACTCCCCAGACCAGCAACACTAGCAACAAAAAGAGGCACAGAGGCAACTACCAGCTATAAGATGAAAGAGAGGAGCAATCCATAGCATCCCAGCTGGAGCTGAGCACATCCACTCCCCTGCTGGCTTGCAGCCGCCTGGCCAGCCGTGCCACCGTCTTGTAGGTGCCAGGTTGTTTACTGCTGTTCCTTTGGCAAGATCAAGTCCCAAACAGATGAATGCTTATGACCTGGACCATACTATTGCAGCAAAGCTGGCCACTTGAAAGGCCGTGTCAGGACCAACAAGTGCAGTGCACAGAAGGGAGCTGCAGCTGAAGGGATACTATAGCCAAATAGCATGAAGCTGCAGCCTCAACAATTTCATCTCTCCTGTGGTTTGCAGGGGCTGCTTTCCACGATAGCAGCTGATAAATTCCTCAGTGTCAGTCCAACATAAATCCCTTCTGAGCTGAGTTTTGACCAATCTGTGATCAGAGCTGAGATTAGCTTGCTGTGACCGTGTGTATCTGTTGTGGTGCTTTTGCTTTGCTTTGGATGGAATTACGTGACCCCAATGCAAAATTTTGTGGATGAAATTCCATGCTCTGCTGAAACCTTGTAGATTCATGTTTATTCATTTAAAATTTGTCTTCTCAAAAGTAATTTTCTTCTAAAATTGTTAATGTATCCTGATAGCTGTTGGGAATTTAATGCTGTCATTTTCCTTGGCTTGCTGTGAGGGTTGTGTGTCACCTATGATTTATACAATATAGTGCTTAAAAGGTCTAAGTGCCGTTTCATTATTACAGGGAGCTTGGAGAAGCAACACGACTGAGAAAATTAGCTGTAGATAGCCTCTAGAGATTTATGCATCTCAAGAATTTTGTGATCTCCTTTTGATGAGATTCATTAATAGTGTTGCATGCTTAGTTATACCTCCAGCTCTGCCTGTCAGTCCTGAACAGAGTAAAGTTGCAGTGCTCAGAGCCTAGTGTTGCTGAAACAGACAATGAATCCCAGCCTGCATGGGCCAAGCTTGCTCAAAGAGTCCACTGTCATTGTAGGTTTGCTGGTGAAATGTGGGAAGGAAAGCGCTTGCAATGACTGTAGTTCAAAGATACTCCACTGCGGTTGAGTTTATTCCAGGCTTTTTCTAAAAGAGGGCAGTACTGTTCCACTTGAACCACATCTGTAGGAGCAGCTGCGCCTGGAGGGACTTTGGTGCTCTCTCTCCAGGAAGATGGTATGATATATGTTTATAACTTGTACGAGTAAAGCATGCAATAAATGCAGCCAGGATTTTTGCCTGCAATGATACCACCTAAAAATCCAGAAGACCTCTTTAGAAAAACAAGGAAATCTAGGTCATTTGGTAAATTGCAAAAACAAAAGTCAAAGTTATGCAGAATTCATGAAAAATCAAACAAAAAAGCCCAGGAAAAGTTGAAAATATAATATTTTTTTAGAGATATTGTGGCTAAATGACCAGGCAAAGAAAACATTTTCCTTGACATCTACCCAATTGAATGGTCTTCTACTCTGTTACTTCCCAGGTACTTCCAAGAAAAATGGGATCTGCTGTTTTTGCTTTGAGCTACTGGATGTCTCAGAGGAACAAGGCCACATTTCTAGAGAAGTTGTTCACTAGAGTACTCATAGAACAATAGAATATGCTGAGTTGGAAGGGACCCATCAGAACCATCAAGTCCAACTCCTGGCCCTGCACAGGACAGCTGAAGAGTCACACCATGTGCCTGAGAGCATTGTCCAAGTGCTTCTGGAACTCTGTCAGGCTTGGTGCTGTGCCCACTTCCCTGAGAATCCTATTCCGGTGCCCAACCATCCTCTAGGTGAAAAACTTTCTCCTGATATCCAACCAAAACTTCTCCTGATTCAGCTTCAGGCCATTTCCTCAGGTCCTGTCACTGGTCATGAGACTGAAGAGATGTGTACCTGCCCCTCCTCTTCCCCTCATGAGGAAATTGTAGACTGCATGATGTCTCCCCTCAGTGTCTTCTTTTCCAGGCTGAACAGAATAAGTGAGCTAAGCCACTCCTCACACAGCTTCCCCTCCACACCCTTCACTATCCTCATGGTCTTCCTTTGGATTTTGTATCTTTTTTGTATTGTAATGGCCAAACTTCACTTATTCTGATTTCAGAGCCTTTTTTCTCTTAGTATCTCCATACTTTCACTTGCTGAAGAAGTGTGTGATTGCATCTTGGGGGAGTAAGTGCTAGAGGCTGTGTTCTTCCACAGTTTTGCTGTACAAAAACCATTCATCTAAAAGCACACACTTTTATGGACACCTACAGGGCTCACTCTGAATTACTCAATGTCTTTCCACTACCTGGTAAAAATGACCTTTTACAAAAATAACAAAGCCTTCAGTAGTACTATTGAACAATATGAACTTTCTGTTTGAATGTCCATCCAAATTTCAGCTAAGAAAAGAGAAGACTTTGGGATGACCTAATTTCAGCCTTCCAGTATCTGAAGGGAGCTTATAAGAAAGATGGACAGAGACTATTTGCAGAGGCATGTAGTGATAAGACAAGGGGAAATGGATTCAAACTGAAAAGGAGTAGGTTTAGATTAGATATTAGAAAAAACTTCTTTGCTGTGAGGGTGGTGAGGTACTGAAACAAGTTGCCCAGAGAAGCTGTGGATGCCCCATCCCTGGAAATGTTCAAGACCCGGTTGGATGGAGTTCTGAGTTACCTGGTCTAGTGGAAGATTTCCCTTCCCATGGCAGAGGGCTGGACTGGATGATCTTTAAGGTCCCTTCCAAGCCAAACCATTCTGTGACTCTATGATTGCTAATGAACAACTTTTCTGAGAGCAAGATGTTTGCATTTAGCTCATAATAAAAGTAAAATGTGCAGAAGTTCCAAGCAAATTCAACAACTAAAACTGAAAAACAATAAAACTATTTTAACAGCACGTTGTTTCATAGGGAAAAGCCAATACTTAACATATTGCTATAACATTAATTCAACCAGACACACAACAGGAAACACTTATTTAGCTCTGGAGTCAGGACCAGTAAATCATTGGTGTTTTCAGCTTAAGGCAAATAGGAGGACCGACATGAAGGCCCTAGTATTCAGAGTGGTCTAGTCAGGAGAACAAGAAGGAGCATGTCAGTAGGACAAACTGAGGGCATGCCAAGGCTTGAGACATTCCATTGTGCAATTCACACGGGCATCTTCTGTAATACTGTAATTATATTGCAACAGACAATATAAAGGTGCTGAACTGAGTCACGTAACATGGGTCAAAGTTAGAAGAAAGCTGTATTCCAAACACACGGTCAGCTCTTGCTGCTCCCTGACGTGCCTCCAGCTTCCTTCACTACATTTCTGTTGTGTATTCTGGGTGCCTGTACCATGCAGAGAGGACAAGATGCCTATAGATCAGCTGTCTCTCTTCAGGTTCCCCATATACAGAAGCTGCCACATCTGCCCAGTTAAACATGCTCTTATCAGAGGGGAGAACATGTATATGTGGCACATGGATGTTTTGCAATTCCAACTTGAGTGTTCATTTCTTAGGGAAATATGCAGGAAGGGGCAGAAGAGTCTTTTGATATTCAAAGCACAAATCAATATCACCCTCACAGGCTGGACGCTCCATCAGGGACCCTGGAAATTTGGAAGGGTATGCATGCATATGCACACAAAAAATTTTAGCTTGAATTTTTGTCAGCATATCCCAAGCACGGAGCAGGCCTGTGCCATTTAACTGGGAAGCACCGTAAGCTGGGAAGTGCCGTAAGCTATGAAGACTGCAGTATTAGGAACCTCAGCAGTTCCTCAGAGTGATTCTGCACATTGAAGGAGACTGTCATGATGAGGTCTTCTAGCCACAGAGTACACTGAATGTGTACACTGAGCTTCAGTAGGGTCCCTACAGTTTAAAGTCCTTTGTAAAGTAATTTTTATCTTTAAGTGCCTAGGCCCTCTCCACTCCACTCTTTATGAAGAAAGGAATTGTGGAAGGAGAGGGTGCTGTGCTTAAAATTTCAGAAAAATCATTATCCAGCTCCATATAACCTAGATAAATGGATGAGACATCATCCTGTAGTGATATTTCATATGCATGTTGTGTTCAACCTTCATGAACCTGGTGTATAAGTGAGGCAAAAAACACCGCAAACCCCAAGAAATTTGTGTTCAAAATTCCAACTATACCAACCAGAAGTCATGACACTGTCTCTACAGCTTTCATCTGTTCCTGGCAACTTGGCCATCTCAGAGTACTAAGCAGTGTGTTGGAGATCACAGACAGGGGAGAGACCACAGGCAGGGGGTTGTGCAATGTACCCTGATTTTTAAGCAGTGGCAAGGAAACAAATTGTGGCTAGTTGGTGTGCAGAAAGGACTGAAGACTTCAGTGTGTAACTGAGGCATTGCCTTCAGAAAAGTTACTCTGTCCCAATCATCAAAAAGCAGAAAAACAACTGAAATATAAAATGACCATGCAAGGAATTAATTTGCTGGAACACATGGAAGAATTTGTGTCTATGCGATGTATTCAGATATAAGTTCAAGGATTTACAACATACATAATTAACTGGTGTAGCAAAGAGGTGAATCTTAAATATCTCTCAATATCAATAAAACATAGTGGAAATAATAGATGAATTTTCCTAGATCAGGCTAGTATATTATTTCATCACCTTTCTTCTGAAATATATGTTTTTAACCCAAGGATCTGATCCAACCCCCTACATTTATGGAAAGACTAATACTGACTTCAGTGGGCTTTGGATCAGGCTTCTTACAAATATCACATGAATTTTTAATGTCCTGAAAGGTTTTAAAATACATAAACTTTGGGTTTTTTCATTTAAGTAATTAACTGCTTTAGTTTTTCCAAATTCATGGAAGTCCACAATAAAGCTTAGGAGTAATATACAAAAAGGTCATACAAAGATCTACTTGTTTCACTCTAAAACAATTAATAAGGCTAATAATTAGTAAGGAGTGCAAAATCTGTTAGTTTTCTTTATCCCTTGTCAACAACTAGGTAGTGCCTGCATGGAGATTTTCTTTCTTCTGCATTAACAGTCAGAGAATTTTACCAGTTTTTTCATACTCAAAATTATCTGAACTGTGTTGTGCCCCAAAGTGAAATGAAATAACATGTCAAGGGTTTCAAATTGCCAGCTGATGTGAAGCTGCAGTTGGAACATAAAGAAATTCTGGATTAGAAAACATCCCCTCTCTCTCACTCTATCTCCCTCTCTCTCTCTCTCTCTCTCTCTTTTTTTTTTTTTTTTTTTTTTTTAAAAAAAACACAACACAAAGAAAAAAAANAATTTAAAGAAATCACATCAATCAGGAAGAACAGAAAATTCTTTCAATGGGCTTTTTGTCATCTGATAGTGACTTACTGTAACAGCTGCTTTGCAGGATGCCATTTTTTATGTGCTGCTTTGAACTGATACGCCGCTCGCAATTGCTTCTATCCTGTACTCACGCTTCATAAAGAGCAGGAACCTGCTAGTGCTAAACATCCTGATCTAACAATGTTATTAAAATTACATCTGGAATAGACCTGGCCCCTTATGTTTTAAGTTTTTGTGTTGTCATGGACATATTTCCCCATAAAGACAAGCATAACTGACATATCAAAAGAAATTTGTTTCGAGGAGAGCAACATTTTGCAACTGAAAATGATATAGGCCAAAATTTGTCACCTCATATAGCAGATATAGCAGATCTTCCCTGTAATTTATTGGTATGGGTTCCAGCAAGGGCAGTTTTGCCCTGCTTGGAAAGCAGTCTTTTTATGTGAGCAGAATAGAGATCATCTCTTTGCTCTTCACTTTATTTTGTACATATTTTCAGTGCTTCCTGTAGTCAGAGGAATGACTAAAATTGCCTCAAACTCCCCCCAAACTGTTATGTATATCCAAGAATTTGTGTTATAAAACTTAGCAATAAACTTTTGTAGCATAAGGCTGCTGTGGAACAGCCAAGGAAATTCATTCATTGGGAGAGCCATGACTCCTGTCTGCTCACTTTGATCTGCTCAGATCTTACAAATCTTTTCTAAATACTTAACATTACCTCGTGAGGAAGGGGTTTCTGTTTTAGGATCATAAGCCTCCAAATAGCCTTGTGCACTGAATAGATGGGATGCTATCATAATGTTTGCTCTGCAGCACTCACTGAGATCACATGGATCTAAATGAGATCCTCACTGGACTCCTTCACTGTCTGTGCTCCAGTTGGTCTACTGCTAAACTTTCCTTGCGCACTGTAACCTCTTCTTCCACTCAGCTTAAGAAAGGCTTGTTTAAAATACCATTGTCAAAGTACTACCTCTTCTTTTTGTAAGCAAATAAAAACTATTCTTGCAGCAGGCATTTCGTATTAGGAAAAGTCCATAAAAGAATTTGGGAAAAGATGTTGGATATACTGACAATCATCCCCCTGCATATCTGTAAACACACACAAAAAATCTATTGTAGGTTGTTTGAGACAACTTTTGGTATAGAATTTTACTTCCAAGTAAGAGTAACAAAGGGAGAGAGTGTGATTTCCTCATGATTTCAGATTGTTCTGTATGATCCGTGCTTTTTGGATGTACATGCCTGCACTTTGCCATACTTAACAGTGTCTGGGAATGCACATTTCGTATATACGGATCATGGAAAGGTGATCACACTGCCAAGTGCAAGGTATTATTTACCAGTATTTTTATAGGTGGATTAGTCAGAGGACCACAAAGGGTATAGCCCATAGATTTTGCTCCTTATAAAATACATCACCCTATATAACAAAGCAGTTACTTTCCAGAGCAACGAGGAATATACAGAAACATTGCACTAATGGTGGATGAGAAAGTGCATCACTTTATCACTTTGTCTGTTTCCCCCCAACCTTTACACACCTTGAGATTTTTATTTCCTTATATAAGTCTTCCTTTAGCCTTACTTGCTGGAAAGGTCTGCTAAGGTCTATGGCAGTGAAGTCAATTTTGGAGTTGTTTTGAGACCATTTTACTTGTTGAAGTTTATTACTATGTCTAAATTTAGAAAGGGATGTCCCTATGGTGGATCTTCTGAGTATACTGTGACAGAAGATATAGCAGTAACCCACAAAAGGTTTCACCATAATGCATACTTGAGAGTACAGAGATGTAAGAATTGGATGTTGAGAAATCAGTGCTTTGAAAATGCACACCCCAGGTTTTTTTCTCAGGTGTAAACATAATTTCAGGTTTTGGATGTGAACACTTTTCTCTTAAAAAGCAGAATATTTCCTTAACTCTTGAAGAAAACTTTGCATATTTTTAGAAGCTCTTAAAAATGCTTAGGGAGGTGACGATTCTTTCTGTTTCTCCCAGGAGATACAGGTCAATCACAAATGTGAATCTGTTCATGCTTGTACTGCCTGGTGATCTAAAAAGCAGATCCAACAGCACAGCAAAGAAGTGCTGCTTGGGTGGAAATGACAACAGATATCTGCAATTCTAAAATATTCCCGTGTCCAAACTTCTTATTGAAGCACAAAGATTTTGTGCAATATGGTTAAAGACGGTCACTAAGCTCAGTTTGGGTTGGCAGCCTGAAGAAAGCAAAATTAATTCCTTTCCATGACAATCATGACCATATGAATTCTGGGGATAGTCTTGACCACAGTGCCCAGGAGATGGTACAGTTCAGCTTGTAAACTCTTCTAGGCAGGGAAGTGTGTTCATTAATTTGGCTTCAAAAAGATGTTAAGTGTTTCATGTTGAACAGTGTCTCTGGAGGTATTCTTAAAATGACAGTCACATTAAATGGCTTTGCAATTTGTGAAACTATACTCCCTGTTAACAATCCCTGCCTGATTCTTAATTTAGGGGTTTTTTTCTGGTTTATCTGCACATGTGCAGATAACCAAGCTGCAAATTCCCAGTAGATTTCAGAGGCCAGGCTTGGTTACTGTGTGTAGTAATTCACAAACACCATACCATGCAGTTCAGTCTACTCTACCAACTCTTTCTGACTTCAAGAAATCTTGACAGCCAACAGCATATCTCCAAGGAAGAAGGCATGGGAGTCAGGATCTTTCTCACTACTTCCAAGAAAAAGGATTTAAAATGTTTGTTTTTTACTCCCATGGGTAAGTGAATGAATTAGGTTTTTTTTTCTTCCTTTTGCTTGTCCATGGTTTTATGTATGTGTATCTAATTAAGTAGGATTCATACTGAAATAAAATTGCCATGGCAGTAATCTTTTAATTCTAGGAAAAAGAAACCTCCAAGGTAAAAAGCATTGGTAATTAAGAAAATAACTTTAGCATTTGCAGATTATGCTGATCCAGGAGTGAGAGAGGTTTGCCTCGAAGTGGTTTCCCTCTACCCCAAGCTTCCTGCTGCCTTTGAAGCCTTTTGTTTCATAAGCCTCTTACACTGTAGTTTTGCTTGCACCTGCCCTCTGTGTTCTCCCTTTGTTTTTTGTTTTGGGGTTTTTTTGGTGCTTGCTCACTTTTCTTGGAAATAACTCTCTCCTTTCTGTCTGTTTTTGGCACTTTTGCAATGCGCTCCTGCCTCCCTCCTCCCCCTAGTCCTATCCCTCCTATGTCTTCTCCCACTGCTGCTGTTGGTTTTCTCCTCAGCACCTCACACCCCTTTTGTTGGGTCCCTGTGGCAGGATTGCTGTTCAGGATTGCAGCTTTCCTCTGACAGAAACCTGTTCATGCCAGGAATGTAACTGAAGGCTTAGGAAGTCCAAGAAGTAGCCCAGAAGACTGGGTTCAGTTTTCAGCCCCAGTGTGTTGCTCTCCTGTTTCCTCAGTGGGCTCCTAGCCGGTAAAGACAGACGTACAAGTTGTGTTTATCAGAGTCCTTTTANCCGTGACATGTGGCCAGTCCTGGGTGAACAGGGGAGGGATAAGTGGAATGCAGAGCGGTGAGTGGCTAGGCCAGGCCAGGATGTTCCTGGTGGCCAGCACACTACCACACCAGTGTTGTCTTGGACAGATGGGATATGCACCTACATGAAGCAGCATGATCTTTCATAGGCTCTCAGCTTGTTGGTGAGCAATCTCATCACATTTTACTTGGTTTTGGATGAAGCAAACAGGGAATAAAGTTAGTTGCTGAAACTGCTGCAGAAGGACAAAGATTTCAGCCCAACAGAACTGGCCTTGGAAAGAACCATACAGAAAAAACCCCAGTATTATGTTGTGTTTGGACACACTGGCCTAAATAATAAATTCTGCACAGGTTTATGAAGAATGGCATCTTTCTGAAATATTTTTAAATGAAGGGCTCCCCGGCATGTAAATATAGATAATATTATTATCCATATATAAATAATAATGTTGTTCTAAGCTCTGCATATATGAGGGATTAAAAACTGTTGACTTCAGCAAAGTAGGAAAAACAGATTAGAAAGCATCAAGAAAGGAAAGAAGAAAGTTCTTTTCCTGTGTAAATTACCATATTGCAAGGAGGTGATATTGTGGCACTAACTCCAGAAGTCTTGTTCTCAGAGCACAGTGGGGTTTAGAGACCCCTGCTGCTACTAGAAGATAGAAAGAAAAATCCGTATTTCACCAAGGGAAGCTCTTGGCAAAGTTCAGCATAGCTGTAGATACATATTTGTTAAAGGTGGGAACACATTTTATGTGAATTCTGGTTTTTTTGCTACAAGCACTGGGCTCAGTCCAGAGCAATGCTGTCTCTTGCCAGTGAGGTAGCAATGTTGACTCAGAGCAGAAACTGGCCCCAAGTGTTTTTACATTTTTTGTTGTCTTTCTTCATATCAGAGTGAATTTTATGTAGGTCTTTCATATCTAAGGAATCAAATGTAAAATCAGTCATTGTGTTGGGCAAGATGACTAATATTTCAAAAAAGCAGTAAGTAGTTGCGAACTGTTTATATTGTACAAGCAATTGTTTTGGTAGACGTTAAACTACTCCAAATCTTCAGGTATTTTTCTGGAGGAATGAGTATCTTGGAAGTAGAAATGCCCCCCCAAAGTCATTTCACTCTTGCGAATGAGCATCTCTTAGAACATAATAATTAGAATTTCATTTTCTGTCTTTTGCTATGGAAGATGAATTTGCTTCTCCTGCCCTTCCTCCCTCATTTGTTCTCAGGCACTATCTCTTTGGCAGCTGATTAAGATTGTTCCTCAGTAGCCAACAAGCTGCAAGCTTCAATTCAACACCATGATTAACCTCTCACTACTTCCTTGTAGGAGTCCTGCATGCTGCTGACCTGGGGGATCCAGCTGTGCTGGGGTTGTGTCTGGCCTGAAAACTTTGCCTTTGAGGAGCTGTTGCCATCCTCATGGCAGAGGGAGGAGACAGGCCGGACGTAAGTCCTTGGTATCCTCTGTGGCTTTATGAGCTGCTGCTGCTGCTTTCATGTAATTTGTGAAGACCAGTCTGGAAACTGCTGTCTGGTTTCCATCAGCAAAACATTGGACCACCATGTTGACAAACACAGGCATTTAGTACAAGACATTCATGGATATCAAACCCTGAGACACTATAAAATAGGAAAAGTGCTCTTTTCAAAAGAATACCCTGTGTATTAGATAATTAATAGTATTTATCAAGACTGACTCATGAGCCAGTGGTAGGTCAGGAATAGCATTTGAGAGCCTTTCTATTCCAGGTGTGATCATATCCTCCAGATTATTGAAAAGATTAATAAATCCAAAATTAGTCCCAAAAAAGGCTGATGCTCATCCCAGCAGGACTATCTTGAATTTTACACTTATCCCAGTATACGTGGTCTGCAGGTGATTCTCACCAGAGAAAGGAAAATTGAGTGGATTGTGTGTGCCTGTTCTGCAGCACAAGTACTGCCATCCATCCAGGTGTGAAGTCTTCTCTCCTGTGCCAGGCAAATGTCCGTGCTTGGAGCTGGGTGTGTAAAGCAAGACACGCTGAGCTTCTTAGCTTCTGAGCTTATGTATTCAGTCTTTCTTATAATAAATGAACTCTATTAAAAAGTCGGTACTTGGCTTTTTAAAAAGTCATACTACATTTCTGTAGATACTGTAGCAGTTTCTGGGTGCAAATATTAGCACAGCCATCCATTCTTGAGCAGATATTACTGCAATGTCAGCGCCAGTTTTATGTGATGAACTGCTACGGGTTGTTAGTGGCTCACTTTTTTCTGCAGGATTGGTTGAGCTGGCAGATTTCAGTAAGTATCAGGCTTATATAAATACTAAATTTAGAGCTCTTAATTAGTGAGTGTAGAACTGTTTTGCTTAATCTTGTAAGTTATGTGAAGGACCATACTATAGAATGACATTAGTGAATATTTGAAAGAATCTTCTGCTAACTAGTATCCATTGTCACTGAAATAAAGGTAATTTATGCTCCATTTGGGTCACTGATTTTGTTTTGCCACAAAGCAGACATTTGCTTAGGACGGGAAGAAAAAATTGGAAGATTAATTGGTGTGTACACGAAGCTTTACTATGGTAATATACATGTAATTCAACTAGTAATAAAGCATTTTTGTCCTGATGTTTATTAAAACACTTATCTGCATAAAAAAAAAGTTAAACACTCCTTGAAAGCAGAGTGGGTGAAGCTAAATTTTTCTCATTGTTTTGGAAAGAGACATGTAATCATGTTTTTAGCCCCAGTGAAAGTCAGTGCAATTTACCTATTAATCTGTCCTGGGATAAGCACAGCTGATAATCTTCCACTTCATATTAGAGTCCAAGTCTCGGACATATTCCAAAGAAATATTACTTCTTCAAACACTCTTTCTTCCTACCCAATACTTCTTATCTCACAAATTTGCTTTACAATGGTTAAGATGGCAACTTTCTGACAAGGTAACTTTCCTTCCAGTTGAATTATTTCAGAGAATTCCATCATACTGAGCAAAAAAATATTATTTCCAATTAAATAATGGATACAGAGACTATGCCAAGCAATCCGTTGAGATCAGGAGGTCTCTGGCCTGACAACAGTGCTCAGTGGTGAGTGTTATTGATTTCTCTGTGCTGTAAAATTGCTTATTATTGCTGTCCAAATAGAAGAACCCAGGGTTTTAAATAGTTATAATAAATAAGAAAATTGTATATAATTTTAAATGTGAGTTATATAAAAATAGATTTAGTGTCAATGAAGTGTTAGAAATATCAGGTCAAAGGGGCTGCTACCAAGAATTGGCAGAGTCTCACTGACTTCCATGAAGTTATTCTAGCAGTGCATTTGCACAGTGATTGATCTCTAAGAAATGCCTGAAGCAGAAAATGTAAACTGTTGTTGCTTGCAACACTAAAGCCTAAAGAGGAATATGAACAATTTAGGGATCATAATGCAAAAAATTCTATTAGGAAGAAAAGGAATAAGATAGGCTGGACAATTGATGGGAGGAAATACTGGAATGACAGCTGGCAGAAAAAATTTTCTCTAAACTAATTTTTGCTGTCTCCTGCAATAGTTTCAAATTAAGTCTGGTAAAACTGGAAAGGAATTTGAAACCTGAAAATGATTGCACAGAGGAAGAGTAAGCGGCAACTAAGAAAAGAGGTCTACTGACAGGGGGAAAAAACCAAAAGACTTCTTGTGGATTTATGGTGAATTTAAATGTTTGCTGAAGAAAAATGTGCAGAGAGCTGAAGCACAAAGATAAAGGACAAACCTCACCTCCCCAAGGTGACAAAGAAATCGGCTGGTAATAATGCAGAAATGCAAGGCCGCTGCTTAAACTAAATCCTGATGCATAAATAACAGTTCATGTGCTTCTGTGCTTTGTTTAGCTCCTGAGCCTTTGCATCAGTAAGTGTGGTAATTTCTGCAAAAGAAAAAAATTCTCAAAAGATAGACACCGGTCCTCACAGCCATGAGATACAAGGCCACACTGAGTAACAAATTATTTTGTCAAGAGTGCAGAGATCTCAGCAGCATGGTGTGCTGGTTTTGGCTGGAGTGGACTTAGTTTTCTTCACAGTGGCTGGTAGAGGGCTGTGTTTTGGATTTGTGCTGAACACAGGGTTGATAATGTGGAGGTGTTTTTGTTTTTGTTGAGCAGGGCTTGCACAGAGCCAAGGCCTTTTCTGGTTTTCGTATTGCTGTGCTGAGGAGGGGGCTTGGGGTTCTTGGGAGGTTGGGAGGAGACACAGCCAGAGCAGATGGCTCAAACTGACCAAAGGGATATTCCAGACCATGGAATGTCATGCTCAGTGCACAAAGTGGGTGGAAGAAGGAGGAAGTGGACATTTGCAGTGATGGCGTTTGTCTTCCCAAGTCACTGTTATGTGTGATGGGGCCCTACTCTCCTGGGGATGGCTGAACACCCGCCTGCCCATGGGAAGCAGGGAAGTAATTCCTTGTTTTACTTTGCTTGAGTGAGTGCCTTTTGCTTTCCCTATTAAACTGCCTTTGTCTCAACTTGTGAGTTTTCTATCTTTTACCCTTCCAATTCTCTCCCTGATCCTGCAGGTAGGGGAGTGAATGAGTGGCTGAGTGGGGCTTGGCTGCTGGCTGGGATTGAACCATGGAAGACAGTGCTAATGCAATTAAGAACTTGGCCCATGACAACCTAGGTTTGTTGCTGTAAATAAGCACTTCTGCTTGGAGGTTTCCCTGTTTCACCTTTGTCTCTTGTGACTTCAGGTACACATCCTGGTTTGCTCCAAGCTGTCCTCCCTCTGTCCTGCCCCATTACTGCACCTTCCTGTACTCATAATCTTGTCTGAAAATGGTAGCTGGACTCAAGTCTTGTCTGATTTTCAGAAGCATATATCATTCCTCGAATATGAGATGTACTTCAAATGTCTGCTAGGAGTCAGTGAGCTAAACCTTTGCGGTATGGATAAGGTATGAAGTGTCTTGAGTGTTCAAGACGCCTTAAGCAAAGAGTGGCAAGAAATATACAAATTGATGTTGATTTCTCAAGCAGCAGTTTAATTCTTCTGGCAAATTTTGGGTTATGCAGGCTAGGAAAGTGGTGGTATTGATTCATGATAGCTCAGCTCCTGCCTTTAAAAGCAAGACACATCCTAAGGGACCATCTCAATAAACAAACTGTGCAGTCCTGCTTCTTTGCGCAGTTGTTCTGGTGTTAACAGTGTCCTTGTGTTGGTGTGCTGGAGGGAAGCAACCACCGCTGGAGGAGCGGGAGGGAAAAGGGTCAGATTTAACTGCTCGCATTTAAAAGCTGGTAACATTGGTCTGAATTGTTTTATGCTCTGAAAAAAAAGCTTTGGAGAAGGCAGAGCACACCCATATTATTTTAAAATAAAATAGCTTTCAAAGATCTTTTATGTCTCAGAAGAGGTTTGTCTTCATGATTCTTGTTTTAACATGATTTTCAAAAACTTTAAGAGATATTTTAATAAGGGTTAGAACTATTATTTTCCAAACAACCACAGAAATATTTGGAGGGAGAGGTAATCACCTTTTCTTAGACTAACTGATCTAGCTGGGAATTTAGGGAAGTCTCTAGCTTCACTGGCTTGTTGACCAACGGCATCTTGAGGTTGTGCTGGTCTTCTTCATATTACCACCTGACTCCTTCCCTCTGTGCTGTATTTCACTTCTCCACTCCTGTTTGGAGCTGTTTATTGAATCACACTCTAAACCAAAACATTGAATTTATCAGGATGTACAAAATTTCCCTTCTGCTTGTCATTCCAAGAAGCTTTATATCATCTGATGGCTCATGTGAAATGCTGTATGCAAAAATGAAGTGTCAAAATACTCCAGGAACCTGAGCCTGTGCTAACCACAGTGAGTGGACAATGCCAGTGTGCCACATCATACATCCCAGAAGAGGCATTGGGGAGTATTCCAGGTGCTCAGGGTTTTAGAGTGAAGATGTCTAATGCTTGCATGGCTGGGAAGACAGAAATAATCCTCAGGGTGTGCTTAGAGATTGTTGTTAGAATGCTCACAGACATTTTGAAGTTCCAAGGACAAAAGAATTAAAGGAAAATAGAAAAATAAAATGCAGTAGGAAAACACTAGACAGTCTCATTATAGGCACAAAGAGAATTCAGCACTTCAGGCTTTACATTCACACTTTGCAACTGAGTTGGAATAATACCATTGTTTGAAAACAGAAATAGATGATAAAATGTGACAGCTGGGCCTTGTTCAATGCATGAACTGCTGTCAGGGTTATAAAATTAATCAGATTCCGTATAATAACATGACTCACCCTGGTTTTTCCAAGTCACCTTTGGTTGCCTGCCTTGATATGAGAGCTAAGCACCACTTTGTTGGGAAGCAGGTTTCTAGGACACAGACCTCTTCGACAGAACAAGGGTAACCTCTGAGGCCTGGTAGGCAACACTGACCATGAACAGCTATTAGTGGCCAATAAACTACTCAGGTGCAATGGCAGTGATGTGTCGCTGTCCGCTGTTGGACCTCAAGCTGCCCCGTGTCTTGAGTGCAACGTTTCGTGCTTGGCTCTCGACCGGGCCCCTGCAGCAGCTCGCTGCAGCCTCTGGCCTCTTGTCAGCAGCCCAAGCAGGCACAGCTCAGCCCAGGCTGGCAGCGGTCGATGGAAACAATGTAGCAGGCACAAAGGCGAACGAGAGGAAAGGACTCTTTGTAGCAGCGATGCCAGATGTACGTACAGCTGAAGGGAGTACCACAGAGAACAAGGTGATGAGGACGTGCAAGGGTTTAAAAGGGGCAGAAAGGGGGTGGTTCAAGGGGAGGAACAAAGAATAAACCAATAGAGAAACACTACATAACAGGGAACATCCAATGGGTGAAACTAAGGGGAGGAATACATTAACTTAACCAATCCAAGAACCGTCGCAACAGAACTTTCGAGTAACTGATGAATATTTAACACTTGTGAGGGAATGGGCGAGGAGATGAAACTTGATGGATAACCCTAGGTAGGGGCAAATCTCCCGCCCCGCCTTCCCCATCCCCCTCAGAGTCACTATCATGAGGGTGATAATTTATCCACTGGATTTCTTCACTGATTCTCATGGAGAAGGTAGGCAGGACTGATTGGCCAGGTGGGCCAGCTGGGAGTCCAGCCACAGGCTGGGCCACCGCCACAGTGATGGTCATCAGACACGTCTGACTGAGGGTCCATTTTCAAAGCAAACCAAACGGTCGTAAGTCATTGGACCCCCAACCACTGCCTTTCCCAGCTTGGCCAGAGCACTCCTGCTTCCACTGGAGGCTTAGCTGCCTTCTACGGTGCCACTTAAAGCTCTTTGCCGTAGTCCACTACTTGGGTTTCCTTTCTTCTCACTCATAAATAGATGTCTTTTCCACTTACTCTGTTTGTACAATCATCTTCCCTACAAGCTTCAGCCCAGGAACACATAACTGAAGTGACTGGGCCAAGCAGCTGAGAAGGCTACATTATCTGCAATTATTGTTCAACTTTACAGGTGTCAATTTAAAAATATTTTCATTTTTACTTACATGGATGATTTGGTGGTTGGAGAAAAAAGCACTGCTTGTCTCCATGCAGTGGTCTATCATTTTATTAATAATTTATTAGCACTTGGAGTAACTGTAAATAAAGATAAAACAAAATTTTCAGGAAAATATTTGTATTTCCTTGGATATAAATTTCACTCATAAATACTTGTATTTTCCCTTATTCTGGCTTTATAATATACTATTCATGTCCCCTACAAGATTCAGCACAGGAATGCATAACCCAAGTGACCAGACCAAGCATCTGAGAAGTCATGTGTTTTTTGATATCTCTGATAAGAATGGAAAACCTCTGCATGTCCTCACTGATGCTGTCATAAGCAAGAGCAGCCATGTAAGATGTTAAATATTCTGTACTAACAGACATTTTGAAAAGCTTAAGCAGGGAATTTGTAGTTGTTTCTGCTCAAAGTGTGGTGGTCCTGCAATGTTTTAAGGAATCTGTTCCAAAGACATTAATTCTTAGAAAGGGAAGCTTAGGAACACATCTAGGCCCTGCTGAGTATGATGAAGGGGTCTTTTGTGATCAGAGCCAGAATTTCCCCAGGGAAGTTGCAGTGAATATAAACAAATAGACTTGACTGTCACACTAATTTGTGCATATTCCCACTACACCTAAGAAACTAGAAAGAGAAATTGCATTGAAACTGTATGTGAATATTCTCTGCATTCAATCAAGAGCCTTTCCTTCCAATCCTGCTTAAGATGCAGTTATTTATAACTCTCTGAATTAGGAGCTTGTTTTTTACATTTGTAGGAAAAGTTAGTCTATAATGATAATCTGTAGTTTGACTAGTAATCCCCTGTAGTTAATTAATTTCTAATGAAAAATACCATTTCTATGTTTTCATTTTGTTTGCTGCAAATTTTATGTGTTGAACAAACAGTATTTCAAAAGGATTTGTGATAATTGCAGCTATATAAATAGTTTTGATTGATTTTGTCGAAATAATGTGATTGGGTTTTATTATGTGTGTCACTAAGCCTGACATTCACTTATCTGAAAATTAAATATCTGAGACTGAGTTGATATGATGCATATATAGCAGTATTTAGGATCTGTGCAATGATGCAGTTCTAAAGCAAATCTCATCCTTGTGTCTGTTGTCAGCTCAGTTCTTGGAGCAGTTGTTCTGCTTAGTTGAATTCATTTTAGAGGAAACTTAACCAAAACCTCTGTTCCAGGTGCGCATCAAAAGTCCTTCTATCTCTAGAAAGGCACAGTGGTCTAAACAAATCCTTCAAGCAATTTTGAAATGTGCTTGTGGTGAAATAGCTGCCCTAGGTAGGATAAATGGTCTAGGGGAGCCAGACTAAATCTAATCCAAACCAAAATCCCATATGGATATGGAGTAGACACTGGGACTTCAGCACCATCTGCTTTGCTCTTCTGTCAAAGCAGATTCCAAACCAAAAACGGCCCTAGTGTCCCTCTATGGCCAACAGAGAGGAACAGGTCAGGCAACAGGTCTGCCTTAGACAACACTTGGCTTAGGGTATGGAAACTATGTATTTCTCTCCATTATTGAGGGATTATACAGTGGCTCAGACATCAGTCTTTTAAACATCTAAGTTAAGGCAGATGGATCCTACTACCTCGCTTTTTTGCTCGTGGCTCTCTACTGATATATTCTCAGATGGTTTAATCTCTCAGCTAGATAGGATGGATTTGTATGGAGAGAGAGGATTGTATGTACTGTCTTTTTCATCTTTTCATTCTTCCCTTATTCCTCTGCGGTTCCTGCTCAAATGCAGGTCTGGAAGGAAATGCAGGAGTTGATCTGAGTTTGACCCTGCTGAAATCAGCAGCAGAATTGCCCTTGGTTCACCTGGTGCAGCTCTGCCTGATTTAGCTTGTCTTCCAAAGTGCTTAGTATTTCTTTAAATCAGATCCCAGGCACCATGAGCAGAGGAGCACTCAGCTGGTGACAGGCACTGAGAAGTGAGGTTGTATGGCTCACCTGGCACTTCTGGGCAACAGCAGGAAGGATGGGGTAAGGGCACATCTCCAGTCAGCATCCAGCATTCTCTGGCCCCAGCGGTGTTCTTCATCCTCCTCCTGTAACAGCAAGGGCTGAAGGGTTACTCTGTCTATGACTCCTGTTCAGTACTAAAATGGTCTGTCTGATATGGGAAACTGGTGTATTAACACATCCTGAGGAACTGCCATGGAATATATTATAAATAAGAAATATACCAATGACCTTAGTCTTGGCAGATCCTAAATTCTCTTTACTTGGCTTCCCAATCTTAACAGTGCTCTTTAACTTGCTTCTGTTACCTTGGGTTTTCTCCACGCATAAACTCCCACGTGTATTCACAGAAATCAGTCCTGTGGCATAGTCCTGATACTTCAGCTGGTCTTACAGCCCCGTTGAGCTCACCTTGAGCCTAACTCATAGACTCAGTTGTCCATGCAGTTCCTTCAATCCATTCTGTCTTTTAATTTTGCATTATACAACCTGTCCAATCCCATACAATGCTGCAGCCCTTTCTTAACCTTGCATCACATACAAAATGTATTTATTTGTTTGATTTTTCTATGCAAATTAGCAGTTGACTTCCAAGGATTATTATGCATGCTTTATGTCTTGATGTAATAAATTTATGCAAGTGAAAAGCCTGGGAGGGAGAGAAAAAGGCATCATTGCATGCTGAAAGCATGGGTGCTTTCAGTTGTTTTGCTGGCAGTTTATTAGACTAATTGGGCATCATTAGCACAGTGATTAGCTAAAATGTGAACCATTGTTTTATTTATTTAGAATTTACAAGTATTAGCGTGGCAACACTTGAGCTGCTGGCTGCTTGTATTTTTTATTTCCCTTTTAATATTTTCAGATTCTTTACTTTTTATTGTACCACAACAAACTGCTGTAGAAGACACGTTTGCAAAGCTTTCTGTTGAAACTGCGAAGTTCCCCATCGGTGTCATTTCCAACAAGCATCAAAAAGTTTCCAGCATCTTTCAATATTTGTCCACAGAAAAACTGAGCAACGGAGCCATTTACAACAAAACGTCCTAAACCATCTAAGAGTTAGTGTTATAAATCTAGGAAAAGTTGAACAAATTCAGCATAAACTTACAAAAAAGCTTTACAGCACAGGGAAGCTTCATTCCTGATGATTTCTGTGCTGGCAGTAGTGGGAAGTGCCTGTCTACAATTTGAAGGTGCTCTCTAGGCCAATCCTTTTGCAGACTGTCAGTAATTAGCAGCCCATGGGTGTGTAGACCTGGGAAGGGTAATGTCAAGGCCTCTAATTTTCTTGAGGAGTGCACCCTGCTAAGCTGTGGTGAGACACAATAAGTGCTTGCCTGCTTATTAGCAACTTTGAGATCATAAAAAATGCACAGATATCCCCTCTTTTTTTTCCTTAACCAAGTGTGACCCTCTTCTCATCCTTCTGTCACACAAAACATGGCGTCAGCACATCAGTCACATGGACTCCTATGGAAAAGCCACAACATCTGATTTTCCAGCTGCACCTGCATGCTCTCACATTGCTCTTTGCTTCAGCCCAGCTCCAAGTACACCCTCTGCAAGTACTAACTGGCCCAGGGGCATCCCCCTGGCCAGGTCTCCACCCCCAGAGAGTCCACAGGCAGATGCAGTGAAGGTTTTGGATGGGACTCATCTTCCTCGATGGCCTAAGTGTCCTTGGTATCCTCAGGGAGCAATGGCTGTGCATAAATTCTCCCTGCCAGACAGACATGCCCTGCCCGGGCTAAGGAAACTGCTGTTTTCTTTTAAATGCATGCTTTGTTTCTCAAGGGAAAACTGTGTCTTTTTTAGGTATTTATTTTTATGCAGTCTGTCTGTCAGTCTTCCTCCCAAACTTATGATTATGTCAGACAGCTTCAGCCAAATTTAAAGAGGGTTTCTATTCATTCTGGATCTGCTATTTACCACCTGCTATTTTCATCTGCTGCCACCTGATTCTTGTATCAGAAGAGACGGTGAACTGTCACTGCCTGTGTACCTTTTCTCTGTGGTTTTCTCCCCCAAAACATCTGTGTACAAACTGGAGTCAGCAGAAAAATTAGAATGCCAAAGAATTGTCAAAATAAAGTAAGACTCTTAGTCTCCCAGATTATAAATTTTGGCACAGGTTTGTTTGGTTTAAACATGGCTTGGACTGAGCACCTGGTAAGTGTTTTAAGCAGCCACTGCATGGCATGCTGTGTACTGCTGTTCTCAGATTGCAGAGCTGCTGTTCATGAACAAGTCGTTTCTGGCATGATGACATAAAATTACAACTCTGCCAGTCTAATTCTCACCACTCAGTGCTAATGTGAACAATACAAAAATAGTACATGCCTGAATACAAAAGAATCAAACCTCACTGTGTTCAAAAACAAAAATGAGATTAATGTATTTAAAAAATATGTATTAAAATGGGTGGTTAAGAGAGGAAAGACAAAGGGAAAAGCTGGTCTTGGCTAGTGCTGAGGAATGAATTAGGGACCCCTGCAACTAGAAGCTGAGAGTCACCTCTGGCAGAACTCCATAGGGATGAGAAATTAGTCTGTTTTTAGGAAACACAAAAAGGCATTTGATTCATTTACACCAGATGATGGTCACATCCGTAATTAATTTTGAAGCAGATACTGGAAATTTACACCAGAAGAAATGAACACCACTTTCATAGCATGTAAGTGAGGTTAGGACAAATAATCTGACCTGCAGTACTTCGTGTGCCATCCATACCTTTATCCATGACTTTCCAGTGAGCTGTTACACACTGATGTACAGTGGGTTTGAGCCTGAAGTAGAACAAGAGGAGATTTTGAACAACTGAACAATAACGCTTCACTGGGGCTGATTTTTATTAATGCTAGTAAGGAAAGTTTAAAATTAATGCCTTTAATTAAAACCAAAATCAACAGGTATTATTAGCTATTTCTATATAAATATATATGTATCACTAAAGCTTACTCTGAATATGAGTAACTCTCGTCTCCGTGACAGACACTCCTCAATGACAGTGTACTTGAGCTTGTTTTTTTCCCCTTCTGTCTCCCACTGACAAATGAGTATGAGTTTGAGGAAGGAAAAGCATGAAACTCATTCCAGAACACATTTGTCAGTCATCCTTGTAGTGCTGGTGATTTAGATTTGTAACTTAAAGCTGGAAGCATTAGTATATAATTAGACCTGAAAAATTAGAAAATTAAAAGATTGAGTTAGAAACACTGAAGGGATCAGGAAAACAATGTCTATTCTAGAGTCTGGTCTGGGCTGTTTTCTTTACCAAGTGCATCTTTAAAAATTTTTCTCAATTATAAACTGTAATACAGGGCCTAGAGTGCAGAAAAAAAGTTCATCTTTTATGTCATAAGCCCCAGTCTAATCATGTGACACAAATGATTGGATGACAAAAGTCACCCTCAAAAGGAAGCTGTGCATAATGAGCTGGGGCGAATGGCAACAGGTATTACTCCATTAATATTCTGTTTTTAGTACAACAGAAAATGGTTTTGAACTAATTTTAAAAATATGTGACCTAGTTTTCCCTGTACTTTCACCATAATCATCTCAGGACCATGTTGTTGTTTTCTCCTGCTACAATATTATCCACACTGTGGGGCCCTGGACAAGCCTCCCCCAAGTCCACAGGACCTCTACTGTTCGTCCCTTTTTTGTGCAGATCTGCCACAGTATTTTTAGCTTCTTCCCAGCTTCCACTTTCACTGCAATACACTGTTTTTCATCACTCCCTGCTTTTTACTCATCTTTTGACCTGAAAAATCAAGGAGCTGGCAGCACAGACTGTAAATGACATGAACTGATGTGGATGGTGATTTCCTGACCTACACTTCAGCTGTTGCCAGGCAGAAAAGGGGATGGCTGAAGTCACCCTTCCTCTGTGGAGGAGCTGATACAAAACTTACAGCAATTTAATTCCTTTGAGACCTGTAATGGGATGGACCAAGGATTGAAAAAAATTGCTAAAGGGCACTGGCAGGGACTGATAGCCTGGACAGCAGCAAGAACCTCATCTTCTTGTGAAAGGTGTCCACTTTTCCCCCTTTACTTCTCACCCTGCTACAGTCCCAAAGATTCTTAGATGTCCCTGGTGGCTGTACAGCATGTGAGTTTTCTTTCCAAAGCATTAGTGATGCTGGCTTTACAGAATCCATTGTGTCCTTGACAGAGGACATCTTTCCAGGCCTCTGAGTGCCTCGCATAGGATGAAAAACCCACTGTGGAAACCAGAAAAAGTGTCATGATAATTTATATACTGATGAGTCAGGATGTGCACGGCTACCTCTCCAGTTTCATCACCCGGCAAGAACCTTCTATCACTGCTGCTCCAGGCTGAGCTCAGGTGAAAATACCCTTGAAGCTAAATTGCACTTGAAGGCAGGGATCATCTTTTCAGTCTGTGTTCACACAAAACATGCCAGAGGGCACTGATTCATCTTTGGGCTTCCTGTGAAGTACAGTCACATAGACGTAATGATATCCTTACCTGGTTCTGCCCTCCAGCTTGTTCTGTACAAAGTAACATAACTTTGCATTACAGCAAAGTAATGCAAGCAGTGTAATAACTGGTCCTCCAATTCCCATTGTAATATGTAAGGAAATGTATGAAGTCAGGCATTTTACACAAAATTGAGATTAGAATAATGGCTAGAGATGAACAAACAATAGCAATGGCATGTTGTCCATTTTAGCAATGCTACCCATCTTTCCAGCATGATGCTCTTCCTTCCATTGTCAGTACTCATATGTGTGCAAATCAGTCCATGAGGCACAGCAAAAAGTAAAGGTAGGTAGACAAAGGAGCCTCCTTCTTCTCCAAACTGCTATTTGTTCCTCCGGTTAGCAGGCTTCAATTTAGACACATAATTTTTAAAGCAAACCTGTGAATAACTATACGGACACTCAGACACCAAACAAGATGGACATATGGCCAGCCCATTTGCACAGTGGAGTGCTCTTATTTAATTATACTACTATTTCCCTATTGGATTTCTGGTACTTAAAAAATGCCTCTCTGTGTGCTGCAACATTTTAGCTGTGCTATGGAAATTAAGGTTGTGAATTCATTTGCATCTTTACAAGAGAAAGAAGTTCTAAAATAAGGCTAAACCTCATCCTGTGCTCAAAATAACTTTAAAATTCCCTTTCTGGTCCATGCATTCACATTTTTTGCCTGAGTTGATGAGCCTTTCCATTGCATGATGCTGTTTGTTTCAGATATATTTGCTTTTTAAAGAGAGTTTTTGGTTTCAGCTTGCATAGGCACCCATCTGGGTTACCTGCTGTGTGGACCACCAGCTGCTTGATGTACAGTGGCCTCTTGGTCAGGATCACTACACTCTGTGCCTTCCCAAGTATATGATTCAAATGAGGTATTTGAAAGTAGTTGTAAAGCTCTTCAGAAGTGTAAGCAGTTTCAAACTCCATTGAAATCCCAGTGCAAACAATGGTGTTACAGTAAGCAACCTCTCTCCAGCCCACCTCCAAAAGTTGCCAAGCAAATGAAGAAAATTAAGTTAAAGCTGAATCCCATCTCTCTCAAAACTGGAAACCTCATGCACTCCCTTTCACCTCAGATCCAGGGAAAAGGATGAGCTGGTGCCATTGCAGCTATCAGATGTGCCAGAGTCAGGGCAAGGGAAGAATTCCAATGGGAAGTCTTTGGGCCCCCCACTCCCCCCCCATCCTTCTACCAGTTTCTTATCAGATTTTACCCTCAGATTATCTGCCTCCAACTCCCGCTGGAAAATGTCAGAAAGATTTATGGCCAAGTAACTAAGGGCAGAATTTGGCAGTGATAATGAAAAAGCTCCCAATTAGTGTCAGATAAAAATGACAGACTCGATCTGTCTTTGAGAAAGCTGAAGCCTTTTGTGTGCTATGTCGTTTTTTAGCTGTGCTCTCAAGTCCCTTTCACTCGCCTTCACTTACATCAGCTGTGATAAAACGAAATCGCTGAGGCAAAGCAATTACACTGAAAAGTGCTTGTTCTGGCTTGGCCCTCTCCTGTTATGTTATGAGGGCTGGACTTGCTCCTGACAGTGATGAATGTGTTCTGTCTGTATCTCTCCTTCCCAGGAAATAAAAGTGAAATATGAAACAGATTGAAGGAAATAAGATCACAAAGTTTGCCTTTTCTGCTTTTCTGCCCATGAAGCCTAGGATATTCAAAATTTTTATGACCCAGTTGGCTTTCACAACTCTTTCACTTCTATTTATGGTCAGGGCTCTGTCACACTCATAGAGGAAATGCCAGGTTCTCCAGAAGGAGTATGGGGTAAGACGGTATGGAGCTCCTCTGTGACAATGATGAGTTCTCCTCAGAGTGTTCTTGTAAAGAACACTGCCAGAACACTGCAGGAACATTCTCAACTCTCTGCTCAGCGTGGATGAGGCTACACTTGGAGAACGGTGTCCACTTCTGAGCTCCCCAGTTGGGGTGGTGCACCCTCCCCTGTCCTCAGGGCTACTTTTTTGATTGCTGGAATTGCTGCTAGGAATTTGTCATTTGTGTCATGAGTTGGGCAGTGAAGCATCCCTTGACCACAATGGGGACTTTCACATGGCTAAAGTGAAAGTAGCACAGACCATACCAGAAACTCTTGTTGCCTAGCTGAGGTGAAGGATGGGAGTGGGGATGTTCTTTCATCCCTGACAGCCTTGGAACATTCCCTACCTCAATCACAGCTTGAGTGGAACAGTTCCATTGTTGGTGGAGTTTTGGAAACTCCAATAATTACTGACCTGGGTTGTGGCCAGCATGGAAACTTACTGATGACTAAAGCAAATCATCTCACAACCCTATAAAGAGTTGTCCTGAGTGAAGTCCTTTGAGCTCTCCTGGGTGGCAGTGGGTTGAACCAGCACCTCCCTCTGAGAGGGACACTCCTGGAGCTCAGGAACTCTCACATGTGTGATACTTGGAGGACGGCTGCTGAAAGCTGAGGGGGAATTTTTAACAGGCATGTTTGTACATATAGGTATGTATATATACATCTCTGTGTCTGTGTGCCTGCATGTATGAATTGATTTAAACACCCTATGGCAAGTGTGGCATAAATTTTGCCATCTCAGATCTGTGACTAAGTCACTGTTATAAGTGTAGTAAATTCTAGAGAATCACTTTATAAATGTTAAATTAGTCAATGATTAAATGCTGCTAAACCCTGTAGACATAAACTGTTGGTCAGGTCTGGGACTAGTAAGATTGGACTCAGCCACAACTTGACTCTGTAAAGGGTTTAGAAAGCAAGGGGTCCTCTCTGAAGCAAGGGGTCCTCTCACGAACCTCATGTCTCGGCATGAGGGTCTCCCTTACCCTTTGCACCTTTATCCTTTGCATCCCCTGTTTCTGTGCAGATCATTCTAAAGTGATTTCAAGCCTATTTTCCTTTGTACAATTAATCTATATACTAAGTAATAGAGTGAAGTCTTGCAACAAAACTTTGTTGCAGTTTCCACAAATTTATATTAAAACCTGCTTTTTACAATACCTATAATGGTGATTCTTTAAGCAACTTGACCTGCTCATTTGTAACAATTTGGTGTAGTCAGCAGGATCCTAAATTGGGATTTGTGACACCAGTACATGTGTTACATGAACACAGATAAGGAAGCTGTGTGACCTTGGGAGACTTTTTCACAAGTCCCACCAGTTAACATCTTCCTTTGTGTCTCACATCCATTGTCCTGCTATATTCACCCACCGCTGGTCTCATACAACCCCTCTCTCATGTAACTGCTCTGTCCCTTTCAATAAATATCTTTGTACTACTCTGTTCACTGATGGTTCAAATCCCAGCCCAGGAAATCATTAGTTACCTGCTTCTCAAAAGTCAGGATTGATCCTACCAAAATCAGCAGCAGTTTTCCTGCTGGTTGTGTGGAAGTTTGGGTTCAGCCCAAAAATTTCTCTGTGATCACAGTTTTCCACATCAGTTTGCAGTTACTCTGTGTGTGTTTTGGTACCTTTGATCCACCTTCAGAAGCTTAGATCTGAAGGCTTCCCCTGTGAGGATCTGCAAAGTGGCAGAAAAAGCACCTAACCCAGGGGACAGATTTTCACTGGTTGTGGTCAGCCTTTGCCTCAGTCACTGCAAAACAAACCTCTCCATCTCTGAGACAGGTTTTTCCTTCTCTCCCTTCCCAGGGGTGTACTGTGTTTCACAGACGTGTTTTTCAGATAAACCTACAGCATTACATTAACTTGTTCTGTGTTTAAACAAAATGCAGAATGGTCTGACAGTGGTTGTTCATTTATTTCAATCTATTTTGATATTTAATCCACATTTCTATGTTGTCTATAAAGCTTGTTCCCTCCCCACGCCTATTTGCTTTGTAAAAGAACATTTTTCTACATTGAATTATTTAATTTCATGAGATTTTCCAAGTGACTTGGCACAGGCACCTTTCAAATCACTTGGGATATAAGTGTCTGCATCACATTTGTTCTGTCTCTTTGTCCCATTATGTGCAAGCTATCAGGCACAGACTTTGCAAATACCACATTCTCTCAGCCTCTCTTGAAATTTCATCACATTCCTTTAAAGCAGCATTAATGTTCATGTGCTGGAAAAAAAAAATCTATCTTAGTGCTGAAATCCATAGGCAGAATTTGTGTTTTATAGCCATGATTTTCAGATTTAGCTGCACGTGGCCTTGAAAAGTCATTCAGTGTACTGGTAGCAGTGGTCATGCTGGGTCGTCGATCCTGCAGTTCATGTGTTTCTTTACACCACAGTCTTTATTTGCAAAAAGCATCCACAAAGTCTTTTTTATTATCTTTTCACCTCCTGCCTCTAATATTTTCAGCCCCTGACATGCACAGAACCTGTTGTTTCTCTGATCGTTGGTACTCCCCTAAATCCACTGTGCAACAGGAAATTGCGGTGGTCAGCCTCCCACCCCCTTGTGCTCCTATCAGGTTTGGTCCCTCATCTGGGAAAGGTATTTTTTAACATCAATCACTTTGTTCTGTGAGCTTGGATCTTTGACTGCCTCCACCATGGAGGAGGTGGGTGGCAGCTGGGCGTGGGAATGAGCAGTGACTATATTGTCAGACACCCTCTCTGCCTCTGCCTTCCAGCATGCTCTGCTGGTGGCCAAGGCATGTGCTCTGATGGATTGAGAGGACTTAAATCTGCCTCTGGGAAATGTTCTAGTGAAGTGGAAGGCCTCAGCTTCTTTAATGGAATTTTCTGTTAAAAAATTAGAGCAAAAAAAAGGTGTGATCATTCTTGACACATTTCAATTCTTGGCAAAATAGGCTCCAGATGCTCGAAATTCATGTCAAAATATTTTCTATTACTGAGTTTTACGAGCACGAGACACAGTCAAAGGGAAAACCAAAACACAACACAACAAAATTCCCTGGGGGCAAAGCCAGGTGTGCCAGAAATCTGTAAGGAAATGGTTATTATCCATCTGGGAATGTTTGCGTCTTCCTCTGGCTTAGACTGCTCTGCCAGTCAGAGGGGAGCATGGCCCCACAACTGGAAAATGGGGTGGAAATGGGGTGGTGGGATGGGATACCATTCCATTTGTGCCCCCCAGAGCTGCCCATGCCCTGATGTGGTGTCAATACTGGGCTGACCATGAGGCACTTGACCACTCCCCAGTCCTTGGCCCCTAACTGGGCTTCCCAGTCTTTCCCTGCTCTCCCTGCCGGCACAGGTACTGAAGTGTGCCATACTCCCCTAGGATCCTTCCCCCCCTTTTTTTTTTTTGCAGCAACTGTCTGAAGTTAATCAGTTCCTCTTCTGCCCATCACAGTTCACTCTTTGATGATACTAATCAAGCGGTGGGAGGATTTGTTATGGCTGTCAGTGATACCTTGATAAAAGCAATCTCATTCAGTAGGAGGAAGCACTGTACGATGTAATTGTGGTTGTGTAGGGAATAGATGGGATGGCATCTTACTGGTAGGATGTGCTCTGATATCAGAAAGCACAATGTAATCATAGACTCATAAAAAGAGAATTCCATTCAGCAATACTAGGACCCTAAATTATGAGGATTTGCTTGTAATAGGGAATGTGCAAACAGGATTTTCAGCTAACAACAACGTTTTCTAACTGAACTTGCGTACAAACTTTTTTCTTTTTTCCTTTTGATGTGAGCTTTAATACAGACACAGAAGTGGTGAATTAAAAAAAAAAAAACAAAAAACAATTATGGAAACTAATTAGGCCTATATTTAGTGTGAAAATTAACTCAGTGGTTATATTATTTGTATTCTATGCCAGAGAAATCTGGCATCCTGCACTACCAGCAACTCCTGATTCCTTAACTTGACAGGGGTAATCTGCTCACAGGTAGTACTTTTATTTAAGTCATACCATTTTGAAAAGTCTAAATTGGATAAAATAGGACAAATCTACTTCGTTAGAATAAAATTGGTCTGATTTGCAGTTTTCCCTGCAAATTAGGCATATATAAACTAGGATAAAACCTTTTCAAAGACACCTACAGGCCAGACCTACCTTGATATTTATTAAAGTACTAAAATCACAGTCCTGCTAATGGAGAAGAAGGAGGGGAGGAGGTGGCTGAGGAGCAGGGCAAGGCACAGCTGGGTAGTCACTGCTGGTCTTGGGCTAATCCCAGCACTGGGTCACAGTGTGGGCTACCAAATGCTGAAGGTGGGCACTCCCCTGCACTTGTAGCCCCAGAGAGAAGTAGGGTGGCCCTGGAGTGAGGTCTGAGGTTGTGGACACCGTTTGGGAGAAGGAGTCACCTCCTGCCTCAGGGGAAAGATCTTGGTGATGAAATCAGTGCTTGGACCTTGGTCCTTGGTGCTACCTTTTAGTTGATGAAGTGTATAAATGTGTACCTTGCTGAACGCAGTCACTATGAATGTCTGTGATGCCTTTTTCTCCTGGTTTCAGGAATGAACACTAGACACAGTTGGAGGTTAGAGGGTCGAGGGTCATTTACCTCAGTATTTTAATAGGATCCTGTTCTGATACATCATGTCACGAAGCCCACCATGCATGCATGCTCTTCCCCTTTCTCTTTTTCTCCCTCTCTTTCTCTTCTTCTCCTGCTGTATTCTCTGTATCTCCCCACCCCACTCACGCACACAACTTATAGACCTAATCTCCCCAGGGGGCCAATAAGTTTACAGAACATGTTCTGCTGAGAGGAGCCATGGCTCTTCAAGATAGTAATATGTTTGGTCTCCTAGCTCTACAGGACCTTGGAGCTATGCTGAGTTACCAGACTTAGAGAAGTACAAGTATGCATGCTAATACTTGTGGATACACAGAACTGTGTAAAAGGTATAAAAAGAAATAGCAAAAAATCTTTTTGGCATCACTGGAGGCTATTCATCTCCTTCCTCCACGTTTTCAAAGCTCTGTTTTGAGCCAGCACTGTGCCCCCATTGCATATCCCTTAAGTTTTCTGTGACAGTTCACTTTTTTCGAGTTGACCTGGCTTTTTTGTCTGCTTTTAGTGCTTATTTCTAAACCCTGTCAGGCTGCAATAGCTAACACACATGCACACATATGCTCAAAGCCCTTCAAATAGCACAGCCTCTTTTGCAGGTGCACCAAATTCTCAACAAAATGTTCTCTAATGTGCTCTAGTGCCTCCTCCCTGGTCCCAGGGGCTCTTTCCACACCAGCTCCCTTTCTCAGAAAGAGAGTAGAATTGCTTCATCCACCAATTCTGGATAAAGGACAGCTGTTAAAATTATCGCTTCCCTCTAAGGTTCTTTCCCAAAGACAAAAGAGAAAAAAGCAGGAGCAAAAAGTGCAGCATTTTGTGATGAAGTTTTGTGTGAGAGGGGAAAAAAAAATCCCTCCAAACCCCATTCTACCCAGTCTCTCCAATCAGGGGAAGTACCAGCAGGACACCTTGGACAAGGTGAGTTTTCCCTGTTTCTGTCTGCAGTTATGTGCCTTCTTATCATGATTCTGGTGGTAATGATGGACTAAGAAGCAGGGGCCAGTGGTATGGCAGAATGTCCAGTGTCTACTGCCCTCCGTGGGCCTGGGTGGAGTATGGACTCTAATGTTGACTCTGGACTCAGTGTGACTTTGTAACCTGGCAGGTTAGGCAGTGCCTTTGGCTGTTTTAAGCATGATGCAAATGGCATCATGAGGTATGTGGAAAATTGCCCCAAACTGCACTGACATGCTTGAATAGGTGAAATATCTCTGCACTGCAACAATGCAACAGCTTCTACAAGTATCTCAAAAGAAGGGGTGTAATGTACATGAAAAATCATTACTGCCCCAAAAATCATGGAAGGCAATGCCTCTAAATGTTAGGGGAATACAAACAAATTAATATTCTGAGCTGCGACGTGTTGCCCTTCTCTGCAAGCAGAGAGATGGCCAGGTGCTGCTGCCCGTGCCTGCCCTGCTCAACAGAGCCAGCAAAGTTGTCTGCTCAGGGCTAGTGGCAAGCTTGAATCTAGTGCTTTTGGTTTCAATGGGACTTTTCCTGTGGTCTCAGTGAAGCATGAGACCTTCTCAAATCAGGTATACATATTTGAGGATGATTGTAAGAAACCCTAAGTGAGTGGCTTGCACAATGCCCTCAGGGAGGCAACAAATGCAGGATTTCATGTTAGTTAAAATACATTTGCATACAACTCTCTGGAGAAGTCTGCTGTCGGAGATGTGATGTTGCTATTGCTTTCACAGCTCTGCACTACCACACACCATAATTATTTTTGCAGAGAGCATCGCTTCCTAATGCCCCCACAAAACACCCTCAGCAGCAGGAAGGTCAGACATGCCTTTTAGCTTGCAGAGCGAGGGAAGGGGAACTAGACAGTGAGTGAAGACTGTGAGGACTTAAGCTCACATAATGTCCAGCCGTCACGCTGGGCAGAAATATTGGGGGAGAAATGTCTTCCAGCGGAAAATGCTAGTTTCACAACATTAAAAGTGCTCTGGGAATGGGCTGGTAGCCAGGTGAACAGGCAGCTCTCCTAGATTTCTACACAACTGGTTCTTTCTGTCCTGTCCGGATTCCCCAGTTCCCACCTCAAAGAGTGGGCAGAGCTGAATGCACATAGCTATCTGCTGACAGCTTGATTCTGATAATAGTAACAGTTTAACTAGTAAAATGAGTTCTAATGAATACCGGATGTGATCTTTTTCTTTTCCAACTCTAATTTCAATCAGAAAAATAGTAATTTCCCCCATATTTTTATTGCTGTGTGTTCCTTTCCAGCTGCTGTATGAGGCAGAAAAGATGAGGCCTTTAAAGGTACAAAAATCTAAATTAATAGGAAAATGTGCATTCATTTTAATTATTGTCAAAGAATTAAGAAAAGACATCTTGTCTCTCCCTAGCAGCATTTAAGCAGTAAAGATAAATACTATAATAATTATTTTCCTTGCACAATTGCCAAAGATAATAATTAAGATGGTTTAAACATCATTGGAGACACTTTGGGAAATCAGTTGGGAGGGAAGGTACAGCTGTTCAGATAACACCTCCTTTGGCAAGGAATTCAGTACAAGGCTCTTATAGACCATCATGTTGTTTATATTAGTTAAATAAGCTTTGATAAATACTAACTTACAGAAGGTGGCCACAGCTGAACTGGTACCTGTTGCTTGCTCAGGTTTGCTATTATGAAGGAGGCTTCTTGAAGAGTAGATAATAGCCGGGAAGAGAAGGCTTTGCTGATCAGATTTTGAGGCACAAGAAAATTTAACATCATGGTCATTCATCGTGTTTATATATATATGCCAATTAACAAATGTGTATAAATGTCCTGTTACAAAACTGGGTATTATCGCATTATTCTGTCAATATTAAACTGATCTCTTGCATGTTAAGAAATCTTGGGTCTTTTCAGTGTGTCTGGGGCTATTCTTTGTGGTGGGTAGAATTTGGAAAAGCCTTGAGGGCTTATAGCATAGACCCAAAGAGAGCTTATCACTGAGAAGGTAACAGACATGACAGAATGAGACAACAGGATCCAACAGAGGAGTGACTTGAAAAAGGTCTTTGCAAGGATCAGTGGTAGAGCCAGAAAACGGATCCAGACCTTCAGGGCCTGAAGATAATTAAAGCTGCATATAAATTAACTTTGCCTGGTAGCAACTGAAGTGACCACCTGCCTTTCCTCCACCATTGCACAAATGAAGGGATAGGTAGAAATGCAGACTGAAAACATGGTTAAGGATGTAGATATCCAGTCAGTGGAAATTCATGACAGTGTGTGAAAGAGTGGGGCTGAATGAATCTCTGCTTTCAGGTTTGAATCAGTAGTTAGAACCCTCCAACCTTGTTTCTCAATCCTGCTGCTTTCTTGAGATACATTCCCCACGTGTCATTTCCAAACAACTAGACATTAACTGGAGAACAAGCCAAAGACTTAAACTGCAGTGAGAAAAACGATTTGCTCACTGTAAAGAGCAGATGTCTTTATCACTGAATTTTATGTCCAAAAGAATCGTCCCTCACATAGTCATGATCCAATGTGTAGACCCATAAAAAAGGGATTGGCATTAAATTTAGAGAGCAAGTGAGCTTCTCATCATGGCTAGCCAGTGCTGTAGCCAGGCACAGGCTGAGGGGAATGGCTGGGGGTCTGCAGCGCTCTTGGCAATGTGCTTTCGGTAGAACTGTAGTACTGTAGGCAGCGTGTGAGATCAGAGACGGAATTAAAAATAGGCTTAATGCAGATGTGAACCAGCCTTTCATCTCCCAAGTGTTTGCAATGTATGTGTTCATCAGCAGGTGTCACTGCGCTCTCGGCTGCAAAAGTGTCACACCATGGCTGTGAAATCATTTCGTTTTGAGCCTGCACGTGAGGCTGTTTTACTGTGTGCTCCAGGGGTGTTTGCTGAATAGGGAACGTTCCTGGATGGATCTTCCTTTCCTTTTCTTTTAACTGGCTTATCAAAAAAGTTACCTTTCTACTTGCTACTGAAACATTGCCCTCAAAATGTCTCCTTGGGATTTAATTATATGCTTGAGACTTCTATCAAGCGTTTGGTTGCTCCACACAAAACATTAGTAGATAGTATGTGATTCAAAGCCCCAAAGCTTGTGATAATTAATTCTCCTTGTTGTCTGATGTTGGCATGCTGAGTACTAGCTATTACAATATTAACAGTGTGAGCATAGTGGCAGTGAGTGCAAAGATGCATCTGATGTCTCACTCTGAGCTCTCTATTACCCAAGAGCTCCCTGTTGTTACAGCAGAAATGTTAGGGAGGAGAATGAGCTGCAGAGGATCAGGTAGAAACCCTGTCCAACAGATGCTCTGAAGACTGATTCCTACCATGGCTTTAAATGGTCCTAGAGGACAATGTGTGGATTAACTCTGAGTTACCTCTTCCTCAAATGGGAGCCAGCTAAAGATGGCTTGTGCATAGTGGACATATTTAAATTTTCTGAATAGTCAAGCCAGTTCACAGATGGATCATTAGCATAAAGTACTTTCTATGCGAGGCTGTGCTTGGTTTTGCTAAAAGGGCTGGGCTTTCAAAGTCCAATGAGTCAGAGTGAAAGACCTCAAGGGCACAAACTCCCAAAGTGAGCAGGTGGAGACAGGGAAACAAAGGCATTGAGATCAAAGTTAAGAACAAAGGGAACGACTCTTGGATAACTGGGTGGTTTTGTTTGTGTATCTCATTTGATAGACTGAAAGAAAAATTGCCTTACACATGGTTTTGACAATTTTATTCAATGCCAAATTCAGTAAATACCGAAGTTGCACTAGAAAATAACCCTTCATTATTAGTACAGGTTTAATATCTAATGGGGAAAAAAGATGTAAGGTAAAGTTCCCATACCTGCCACTTTCTGGAAAGAGGCAACTTTTAAAAATCATCTGTATTTCAGTTAAATAAAATGCAACTTGCAAATTGCCATCTGTTGTCATTAGCAGTATTTGCCAGTTATTTTCCCCATTCATTCAAATTCCACTTCTAGGGGCTGGCACTTCCAAAATTTCTTTCAATCCTGCTTCTTTGCCAAATATTGACTCCTTTAGACTCAAACTGCTTTCAACATTGTTTTTTTGTGGGTGGTGAATCTTGACACAGATTTCAATGAGTTTGTACATTACAGCCATGTACAACACATGGTTTTAAAAATAATAACAACAACAAAAGGTACAGCAATGACATCTTATCACAACACACTAACACGAGAGTCTTATATGACTCTCCCTGAATCAAGTTATATGTATATAAGGAAACATTTCTAGAAGTGTTGTATGGAAGTGTCTTTAAAACCTTGCACTAAGCATTTTTTTCAAGAAAGATGGCCAGCATCATTCTGTGCTATTATTTGTACCTTGCATATTAGGCTTGCAAGGTTTTAATTTGCACTAGAAAAGTTTACTTTGTTGTGTTATTAATAAAATGAGAGTCTTGATACAGGATAGCACAAGCCTTTTTTTTGGTAAGTGTTTTCAGGCGATCAGGCTTGCCTTGGTATTTAAGGACTGTTCCCAACAATTTATTTTAAGAGTAGGAATTCTGAGAATTTTAAACAAGATATTCAGTCCTGGATTGTTTTCTTTTATATATTTTTTGTCCTAGAAGCTGACTATTTTCACTTATAAAAACAAATCTAAATGCTGTGGAAACTGGGAAAGAGCACTGACCAGTTTATTCTTTCCTTTCCAGTGTGACTTGTGGTGCTGTTTTGCATTGACCACTGCTGAATGAGTTTTACCTCCCTGCTCTCTAACTGGCACTGTCTCTTTACTCAGAGAGCAAATTTACTCATGCCCATTTTGAGTAATGGAGCTGGACTATGACCAGCTTGAAATTCTAAATGCTGCAGGTTGAAAAGCAATCCATTATGAATGCTTCTACTCTTACAACAGTAAAGGTTGAAATGTCAATACCTTCTTACCAGTCCACAAAACACTCCTCTCTTTAAAGTTTGCTCCTTGTTCTGTTTCTGAAGGTTGCTCACAGTCAGTTCAGTGCTTTTTCAAACTTTTCTTTGCATCATTTTGGTGAAAGACAATATTTTTGTTAACATTTGGACAGATTTTGTTCTTTCTTCCCTTATTTATCTGTGTTCCACTTTTATAATACATTTGCATTTACATTTTCTACAGCATTTGAGTAACACTACAGTAAACCCATTTGTCACAGGAAGAACTGCCTGCTGAGCTCTTCAAAGATGCAATGGTGCATATGATACTTACTAGTAGAGTTTTCCAGTTCTCAAAAGCACATGGTATTTGCAACGTTTCATTCTTTAAGGTTTTGTAAAGGACTAACTCTCTACTTGCCTGATATATTTGCAATGATTCCTGCTAGCACTTCATGGTCAGGTCTCTTCAGAAAAATCAGATGCTGAAGTACTGGAAATTTCAAGAGCATCAACAACTCATTTCCTGCTTCTCAAATGCATCGGTTTCTACCACCGATAGCAAAAATCCCACAGAAGCACTCTACTTTCTCACATTTTCTTAGCCTCCTTATCAAGGTCAAGAGCCTGAAAGCAATTTTGGAGTTTGATTTTATGACATTCAATTTTAAGATCTCAACACAGTCACATCTGTTTGTTGGTAATTTTTAAGCCTCATCAACAGTTGCCATTTTCTGAATTTCAGAGTTATATTCTCATGGCTCCCATGGCCCCTAGGTTGAAATGGTCACCCCACTTCTCTTGGGTGCGGTGTACATAGAAAGTTAGACTGTCTGAAACCTCCAGATATTGCTGTCTCTGAAGCAAAGAGATTCAGTGAGGTCTCAAGGGGATCACAGCTGCACAGGCTGGGTGTGATCCAGACCTCTGCACCTGGACTGACACAGTTGCGGATCATTTCATGTGGGGATATCTACAGGAGTAGGATCTTTATAATAAATTTGTAACATTTTTATTTTAATGTTCATATTAAAGCATATCTCTGTGTATATCAGTCCATACTCAGATATATACAACAGATACAAATGTGCATGCAATCACAGACAATGCATTGGAGTCACCCTCTGCTTGGTTGTTTGCAGCTGGAACCAAGAGACCTCAGGAATGAAAGTTGAAGGGGCCAGGGGAAAATTTTATTCAGTGGCTTTTGCAAAGTTTAAAATACTTCTGGAGGCATTAGAAAAGATGAACCATCAGCCTTGCATCATCCTCCATTGGGTAGTGGAGGGGATGGATGAGATTGCTTTCAAGTGAGGAACTGGCAGCAGTGGCATGTCTTATAGCAGAGGATAAAAATGGCATAGAGCTGTGGGAGAGAAGTGAAGAGGTTCCCAGACGCAGTGAAAATGACACAAACATACATGGACAATGATTTTGGCAGGTGTGTATGTAATGGGTTGAAGGAGTGTTAAGGTGCCCAAGGTGCTAATACATCTGTTTAGCACCTCTGTCATGGTAGCCACAAACACGTCACTCTTGAGAGCTGTGGTTCTTCTTGTCTAATACTTTGCTTAAATCCAAGTATCAGGGCTGAGCTTGCCCCTAAGCCTCATTCTGCACTCAGTGGATAAGGGAGCACTTTCAGAGGGCGATTCATGTAGTCCCCCTTGACTCACAATTTTAAGGTGGGTTTCATTCATATTTCCTGGTATCTATTTATCCCCATTAGATATTAAGATAGGTATTGCAGTCACTTAGTGACCTGAGACAGCTGGAGTTACGCAGACTGAACCCTGTCCTTAGAACACATGTGAAAATGCAGACTGATCTGTGGGGAATCACAGTTTTGGCTACAGCAACTGGGATATTAATCTATGGATATTAAACTGCCTTTCATCAGCTGTTATTTTTAGTCTGACACTTATTTTTCTCCTTCATATTTTAATTTGCAGGAACTGCCATTGAGCATAAATCAATTCAAAGTACATGAAGAGTGAAGGAAGAGTGGAAGAAATATCTAGAATAATTTCTCCCATATAAAGTTGTTCAATGGGTCGAGGAAGGGCAAATAGTTCCTGTAAAAAGAAAAAGAAAGCTTTTGGAGCATTATAGTGGTACTACATTAAGTAACATGCTTGGAAAATGTGTGATTCACTTCTATTTTCAATTTATTAGAATTAGGTCATTACCGTCTTTTAGCGTGTCCCACATACCTCAAAACCAGGCGATGTGAAAGCCTCACCCAGTTTTCTGCTATGAACACCTGAAGGAGGTAAAGGTAAGTTTCTTCACTTTGTGTTTTGAGCTCCTTCGGTAAGTGGCCTTCAACTGTTTGCCAGCACTCTCAAAGCCATCTTTAGGCAGTGATTCCTCCATATGCACAATGAAAACAGATTATTTCCATCTAGATCGGTAGAGTCCCATAAGGACAGAGAAATTTTGGTGGGATTGAGTGTATGCCATGTGGTTTGTGTCTAATGCTTTGCTATCTTTGGGCTTTCAAAGCTGACAATGAGAGCTGACAGTATGCTGCTCTTTTGGAATTCACGATCAAGCACATAAAGAAATCTTAGTCTACTCCCATAGTTAAAAACACTAAGGTTTTCTCTCTCTATCTCCATCTTTTCACAGAATATTTCACTTTTTTATTCCTTATCACTTCTCAGCATATCCTAGAGCTCATGTATGACCTTGTTTTTTCAGATACATTTTAAATGCCTCCAAAATCATTAATTACAGTGATCTGAACCTTGAAGAATAATTTCATTCAGAAACTCCCCTAAATCCTTCCTATTAGGGGATAGGAGTTCCACTTCAATGGAGAGAAGTGAAGTTTCTATGTGGTACCAATGTGAAATTATTATCAAAAAACCTCCTAATCCATTGTGTTCCCAGTGGAAATACTACCCACCTGTCTTGTTCTGGCTGGTCAGTCTTGCTTTATCCCTTGTAAAACAATGGTGTTTCATTCAGATGGAAAATCACTCCTGACACCAAACACTGCACTAGAATTAAGGAATTAGATCCAGTGCTTTATATTTCATCTATAAATTCTAGTACTTATGCTGCATGTTAGTTTCTTCTATGGCATAGGTTGTAGAGGATTTTGCATCATCTAACACAAAAACATCATCTCAGCCTTGATCTGGTATATATCAGAAGTTTGACCACATTTTAAATATTCCAGTAAAATGGGAGTCAGTGGAACTGGGCATATCTGATAAAAACTACTCCCAGAATTCCGATGTGGATGGACATTTCATCACTACCCCTGCAAGTAAGCTTTGAGGGCAATCATCTATGCTCATGGGATATCCCTCTCCCAAACCTGTTCACTGTCCTAGAGTTATGCCATGTGTTTGTGAAGGCTTTACCCTGCAGATGTGCCCAGATTGCCATGTAGTGCCCATGGTAGGTGAGAGGCAATCCTGTAGCAGGTGACATCCCACATCTGAAGTTACCTGAAGACAGCTGAATCATTTAGGCTTTCTCAGGGGAGTGATATTAAATTCCAAGTGTCCTCAGGCTGCCCAGACCTGGCAGACCTTCAGGTTCTTGGTTAATATTGGACACAGACTTCACCTTCATAATTTCTTTTCACAGCTGGTATCTCTAACTGCAATGAGCTATTATCTCCTCTCACATTGGGTGTATTTGAAGGAAAATGTCTTTTACCATGTTTTTATATTTGCCTATCTGCAACTACATGGTGTACATTTGTAGAGCAAAAGACATTAAGTAGATGTCATGAGTTGTAACACAGTTAGTCCATCACAATACTTTTCTCTCTGAAATTATGTGGGAATAAGACTCTATTTTTACACTCTGCACCCCCAAAAAACTGATACAGTATAACTCAATAAATTTTTTGCCATGCACCAGTAGGTTGAAAAGCACAAAATATTTACTTTCAATTGGACCCTGTTATTACCGTATTGGGCAAAATGGAGAAATGTGCAAATGAAATTATCTGGCTCCTTCCAGCTGTCTTGCTTATAGTAGACAAGGTTATTGCTTCACAGATTTCTCCCAACTAAAATGCCAAAGCTGTCATGATATTTCCAGGAAAATTATTATGTAAAGATTAAAAGACCCGTAAGATAAAAATACAGGGGGAAAAGCAGTAAAAGCTGAAAGAGAAAAAAACCAGAAGGAAATAGAGGATAGAAATGAAGAGGACAAAGAGATACTAAGGAGTTCCGTCTCAGACATAACTTTACACCAAATTATTCCCATGTTGCCTGCAGAGATTTCACAGTCACCAGAACATCCAAGAAGGGGCCACTGCTGCCATCTGGAGCAGTGCAGGGGATGTCTCTGAGCCCCAGCAGTGAGAGGCAAGGAGGAAGAGTTGTTTCATCCTGCTGAGCAAAGGCTGTCACTGGACTTTTCCTACAACCTTCTTGGCATAAGTGGGTAAAATGCAGCCTTGTGAGTTAGGAACTGCACAAGCAATAGAAGACCGATAGTTCAATAAAAAACTCTCTGCATGTTCAGCATCGTGCAATGTTTCCTCTTGCTCAGCAGTAAGATATTTGATCTAGGTAGAAAGTGCCTCTGCCTTCAGTCTCTTGTCACAGTCACTTGACCATGAAATTTCCATTTAAAAAAATAGTCTGCCTTGGTTTAATTGGCATTTGCAGAATGTTTCTAGATAAATTAGTAATAAAAATACAATATAATTATCAGCAAACACAGACAAATTCGTCTCTAAATCAGTCCACATTTAATTGCAGAAAATGGTAAGGAGTACTTGGTGAAAGTCAATGTTAAAGTACATCTTCCAAAAAGGTCTGCAACTTCAGACAAACAATATCAGTTTGTGTGGATTTTAACGGAGCTTAAACAAATATATTTGAAAATCCAAGCCCCAGGCCTTTCCCTGAAGTGAGTGATAATATAAAAGAACAAATAGGATCTACCACTCTTGTGTTTCAGCAATCCAACCTCTCCCTCAAAACCATTTTAATTCTGGCTAACTGTAGTGAGTACATCACGGAAAACTCAACTTGAAACAAAGTCCCTGACCTCCAGTAACACAGTGTTAATTCTCCTTGTCATTTTTCTATGTGGTCTTGCACAAAAAGGTAACACAGCATAGTTTTCTTTCTGGCAGCCTTAGGAAGGTTTCAGCAGCCATCTACAGTTGTAAGTATTATTATTATTATTATTATTATTATTATTATTATTATATCATCAGCAAGAAAAGAGCAGAGCCACTTAAAAGCATCTTTATTCATCTGGGCTACCATCAATAAATAATATCTCCTTGTTGCTGGTAATAGCATCATTTGTCAAGGAACATTACCATGCAGTTTGTCTTTGCTATTTTTATTTCAGAGTCAGTGGCTGGAAAACAAAGTAACTTAACAAATGTTCCCTAATCTTTTCCCAGTTGGTGTTTCTGGTTTTTGGCATGAGCAGAAGGTGATCAAAATGCAACCTGAAATTACTGTCCAGAACCTTTCATTGAAAAACAAACCAGTCCTTTACTTAGAAAGATATAGCATCAGTGACATGTAACAATCTTTATCAAAAGTGAGCAACTGAACTTGCCTCATATCAGAGTTTGATTTGAAAATTTCAGTTGTAAGTCTTTGTACACAATCAATTTGGATGCAAAAATGTATCATCTAAGAGCTGGGTAGATCATGGTGCTAATAACACTGAGGTCACAAGTTCCATCCCGGTATGGGCCGTTCACTTAAGAGTTGGGACTCGATGATTCTTGTGGGTCCCTTCTAATTTGGAATATTATGGAAATTCCTTAATTCTGTGATGGGAACTTACAGGCACAAATCAGCCTAACTGTTGCAGCAGCAGCTCCCTTTTCCTGTGTTGCTCACAACATTGCACTCACTGACAATCATTCTTATCTGTCCTATTGCTACGTGGTGGGAGGTAGAGCAGTGAAAATATATATCCACAGGGAAATAAAAGAAAGCAGAATTTCTCTGAAGATTTCTCAGTAAGTCTGAATCCAATTTAGCTTGCTGGGCGTGCTGCAGATGGAGTATGTGATTTGCAAATCTCTCAAGCAGGAGCCTATTTGTTTCTTTATTTGACTATTTTACCTGCAATTGCATTCCCAAACTTGTCTGTACCTTGTAAATGGGGTCTATTTATCAACTCAGATCTTCCCTGGTACTTTGGTGCACTTTTATTATCTGCTTTGCACTGCTCTTTGGAGCCTTGCCTGCAGTGCTCTCATATACATATACACCCCTTCCTCACTTGGAGCTGATCATGAGACGCTTCACTACATCTGAAAGCAGGTATTGCCTGTGAGACTTTACATAGTTTTCAGTTTCACTAAATTACCCTGTGATTTGATTTGGTAAACTCACTGCAAATACAAGATGTGGCTTTAGGGCTCAGCAGGGAGTTCTTTCCCTACTGTGTTTTCTGCTTAGCTGTGATCTGACAGCAAATGTAATTCTGTTGCTTTTATGGGCTTGTACACTATTATTTCAATACATTGTGGGTCACAGAAATGATCAGCTCCTCAAATTGGGTGGATGGCTTTTAGAAAAGCCCCTCTGAACTTCAGGCTTTCATACTCCTATGGGCAACCGTCAGGTGTGAAGCACTGCTCTGTATTCACCAGTACTGCTGTTAAAAGAGAGGAATTACCAGGAGATGACCTTGTTCTTCACAAGAGACCATGACATTTCAGCATTTCTAGGTACTGATACTGATTAAAGGTAGGATAGGTGCTTCCTGAAAAAAGCCTGAGGAGAGTGTGTTTGCCTGCTGCTGGGATTATCACTCCTGGAGCTGTCTCAAAGGGTACCATTAAAATTCTGCAACAAGCACGTACAGAGGGAAGATGAGCTGATGTTACTGAGCAGAATAGATTTTCACAGAGATACTCTCAGCAGAAGCAGCAGACCCACATGGCATGACCTTGGAGGGTAACTCTTGTGTGAGGTCTGGAAGAGATGTCCCCAGAAGTGGTTCTGCTTTGTGTATGTCCATGGGACAGGGTTCAGTGCTCGGCTTGGATCTTAGGATCTCAGCACTCAACTTTGGATAAAATAAAAGCTGATGTTTAAAGATGGTTCAAAAAGTTGCCAGACATGGTCCTTTTTAATACAAAAATCGATCTTTACTTTTTAAACAAATTGCTGACACCATCACCTGCTGTGCACATGCAGAGTTATTCCTGCCCAAGCGCTCTGCTGCCCAGAGATAGCACAATAGTGTTCCCAGCTCTCCTTCTGTTAACATGAAGACTGAATGGCATGCAGCATTTCTCCCAAGGCCTCAGTTCACCAAATCTTATGATTATGCCATCAAATTGTGGTCACTCAATTAACTTCACCTCCACGGTGTGACTGAGAGAAGTTATGTGGCATGCAATGGATTGCAGAGAACAGCTTAGTAACATGTGCTGTGAAGGCAAAGAAGAGAGAGAAAAATAATCAAACATTCTTTACTTTGAAATTTTTTTAAAGATTGCCTCTGCTTTTGAGGGGCTTGGATCATATCTTGGAGTTGGCAATCTTTTCTGGAGGTCTTGGTGCTTTTTTTCTACTCAGTCACTGTTAGCTCTCATTCTTGGTTCAAGAAGTTATCTGCCTGGAGTGTACAGAGATGCAGGTGAGCTGCACAGTCCAAAAGGAATCCTTTGGCACATTCTTTTTTTTCTAAAGACACTGCCATATTTGTCCTTCAGATCCTGATTTTCACATAGTGCTTCTTGAAATTTGGTTCAAGTATATGAACAGTCCAATTGCTCTTAGAAGACCCTGAGGAGACAAGATGTGAAGGTAAGATTTCAAAGCTGGGGGTTCACATGGGGAAAGATGCCTTAGCAGCACATACCAGGGTCTGCAGGTGTTGCTGAACCTTCTGACAGGAGGCTCACTCGCTCTTTTTTCTTCCCACCTGGGTGTGCCCTTCCCCTGCACAAGTATTGCTCTCCCATAGCTGCCACTCCGGTATCTGCTGGCTCATCTGCTACCCCTGGGTGGTGGGAAACAATATTCTTGTCTTCTACCATGACCTCCCGATGTTCAGAGCTTTGCATCTGATATTAACAGAAGGATTTTTTTGCCAGTTTTACCACAGCCCTATTTCCATCCAGCCTTCCCTTGAATCCTGGTTTGTCAGATGATGCTGCTTCACTAAGACTGGATGATTTTCTTTTGACCAAGCACAGCTAATTCTTAAGCAGCCAAATATTAATGAGAGGAGAGAAACTCTGAGCTACATCTGGCAGTGTTATTTTTCTTGCACAGCCAGACAGCAGAGAAAAGTTTGGAATTTCTCCCTATAAAGATTCTGAATTTTGACCAGATAAAAGAATCAAAACTGGATGTTTTGTAGAAAAGTCATTGTGGCTCTCGGTTGTAATGTGGGTTTTCCACTTTTTTCACCTTTGTGAGAAAAAGAGTGTGGTCAGCCCTAACACTTTTCAGGCCTCACAGAAATATGTGTTTCTCAAGAATGTTAATTCTGGCCTCTTCCCGGGCTATGCATGGAGATGCTACTGTAAGCTTTTCCTGTGTTTGCTTTATTCCACATGGGAATGTGAGCTGGAGAATTTGCATCCCTTTGAACTGCCAGTGCTGTGGGCAGGAGTGGGGAGGACAAGGAGCAGTGATGTATGGAGTGGGTGCTGCAGCCACAAGGACAACCTGACAGAAGGCAGCCTTTGCATCAACCCAGATATCTCTTTGAGGCTGGGATCAGAGACATAAGCCTGAAAGAAAGAGCTTCATAATAACTGGAACCAAGCCTTCCTGACATAATAACCTAGTACAACTACAGTTAAACTATACTGTTTAATTTTGCATCTGAGGTTTTCATATGCCTTAGGTAGGCTACAACCAAATGAAAAGGAAGTTTGTACTTTGTGTTGCCTGGCTGGACATGAATGATGAAACTGCTAAATCAGGCCTGGCCTGACAGGAGGGATTTTCTGTTTTCTTAATGAGCTAATTATATTTTTTCTTCCAAGTCATTTGCATTATTACGTGACTAGATGTTCAACACTCTCTAACACATGGCCAGCATTGCGCTGTGAGCTGGGAAAATGGCCATATTCTCATTGTCCATTTTAATTTGGGAAGGAGACAAATTACAGTTTGGCAAACTAAACTTATATGCAAATGTTAATAAGCACCTCTGCACAAAATGAAGATAAACAGAAGCAGAAAACATCTTGCACGTCCCTTCATATATTTCAGAGCAGCTTTCATTTCTTAAGACTTGCCCAGACTACACATTCATGCAAACACTAGCCAGTATTTATGTAATTTCTGCACAACCCTTTTGGTAGTAGAAGACTTTTGGTAGGGAAGGCTGCATTCTGGAGACCCATGCACATCCAGAAGAAGTTTGGTACATGCCCGGTGAGGTTGCAAAGCAGCATTGGTTCCCCACCAGCACCTTGGATGAGATCACCTTGATTCAGGGAAGCAGAGAAGAGACTCTGCTTTGATGTAGACAAACTTTGAAGTGCCATTTGCTCTTTGGGTTATTGGATCCTGACCTATACTGCTTTTAAATAAAGATGTAGTGTTGCCGCTCTTAAATCCAGGTGATACGTGGCAGAGAATCCTGCCCAAATATTCCCTGATTGAAAAGTTCAAAACTGCATCTTCTGAGAGGAGCATGGGCTCATAGTTGCAGCTCTTCTTCCATTAGCCTGGAAAATGTTAACATTCCTATTGTTGGGCTTGTAAGCCCTTGTGAGTCAGTCTGGGATACCCTTCGAGGATGACCAGGATGATTCAATGCTGACATCATTAAATGTACTCCAGACTCAGCCCTCAGTAGGTCTGGTCTCTAGAATAAGGTTAAATTAGAACCAACCAAAGCCACTGATATTAACAGTGCTCAACCATAGGAAAATAGGACAAAACAATGCCAGAAAAAGCTCTCCTCAGTCTTTGGTGAGGGAACCCAACCCCTTCTCTTTTTTTATTTAAAAAGAAAAAATTATACACATACTTGGCTACAAGGAGAGTTAGGTAATTTTAAAGCAGATTGTCCCATTACATGGACAGATGATTCTTCTATTGCAGCAATAATTTTAACAGGATTAACACACACAAAATCTGCTTCTTCCCTGTGTAATTTCTGAGATCACCATGAATTGGTGTTAAAGGTTGTAGTGGGTAATGTGTAGCCTTTCAGACACTGCAATAAATTGTCAGGGAGCCCGCAAGTTTTTCCTGGCAAACCAGTCTCAGTTATTAGAGAATTCAGCAACAGAAAGCATCAGGGAATGGCAGGCTTTTATTTTTTCATGCAGAATATTTATGCTTTTTATAGTAGCTAATCCATCAGATTAATTTCATTGCTCAGGCAGGAATGCAGGCAGCAGACTATTTCAGGAGAGCAAGCAGCAGTCCCATAGAACAGGATCTTGTAGACTACATTTTTGCAGATAAGCTTTTAATTATCTCCATGCTTTTCCTGGATGTGTGCAAACCCCTTTGACCTGTCATGCAGCTAATCCAACTCCAGTGAAACCAAAAGAGAAGTTCTCATTGATTTCAGTGAGCTTTGGATCAGGCTTTATGAGTCACTGTTCATTCCTGAAAAGGACCCATTGCCACAATGAATGTCAGTGGGGTGGATGGTTGTGTGCTATTTTGAAGTGCTCCATTTCTCCTAAATACTTCTGCAACTGTTTTAAACTGTAATGTATGCCACTTTTCCACTCAGGGTTGCTAGAAGGAAGGCCTGGGCTGAAGAGGCACATGTACCAAGACTATATACATGGACATGGTCCTTGTGAAACCAGGGCTAGGAAAACCATCCTGACATGATCTGCCCCTAATACCAAGTCAGGCTGAAAATACCACCTACTGAATCTATTCCTCCCACATGCATTTTTAAAAAATCTTCTTTGATCCAGGAGATTTGATAACATTAATTCTTAAAGCAGCAGTATATCAGATACGAAAGGAATTAGGACTTTGTCTCTAGCATTGATAATCAAAACGTCAGTCTCTGACAAGCCCCACACGGTGTTGTTTTACTCCTCACTGCCTGTATTGGACTGTTCCCTGCTTGATCCCTTGCTGCTGTGTGTGGCATCGTAAGCTGAGAACCAGAAAGCAGACAACTCTTAGCAGAAAGTACTTGTTTCAAAAGAGAACAAACTCTTAGAGTAACATTTTTTGTATGAGCTTCTTATCTACTTAAATTTCATTCTGATATTAGAGGTAGTGCAATACCATTAGTAGCCTTTATGCACAGATGAATGGTATTTTTGGTGTGTTTTTTTGGCTGCCAGAAGCACAACAAGCAGGAAAAGAATGTGAAAGAAAAGGAAAAATTCAATAGACTATCCTTACAAGGAAACACTGTAAGCAAACACTGCAAAGCTTCCTAGAATCTGAAGGAAATCCAACAATTCACCACACCCTGAATACTGTGCCTTTCACACTAGATCCTATGCCACTAAGATCTGCGAATTAACACTTGAACATTAAAAGCAGATGAGTTTTTATTCATCACCGACTACCTGGTGTTCTTGCTCTGACCAAGACCTCACTGTCAGGGGTTACAGATCAGTGTGCAGCAGAGTAGATGCAGGCAGGAGTGCTCTGGCAATGCTGGCTGACATCTCATTTTTGGAAGTTTCAGTGGAAGAGGCTCTCAGTGGAGCACCCCTTACACCCCCTCTACAATGTTTTCATTAGCCTCCAGCTCCTGTAAAAGCAGTACTACAAACCCAGAGGGTTTTAAACCACTTTTCCACATATGTTTCTAGACACAGGCTTATTACTTCTTTTCCAGGAGTTGATATTTTATTCTCTGTCTGAAATATTTTGAGAAATCTTCTACATTTACTACTAGATTCACCTCAGCCCCTGGAAAGATCACGAAGCAAATCCTCCTGAAAACAATTTGTGATCCTGTGAAGGTCAAGAAGGTGTTTGGGCAAATCACGCCTGATTGACCTGACTGATTTCTATGAAGAGATGACCTCTTGGTGGAGATGGGGATACAGTTTACCTTGACTTTCATACCTATCCACCACAATATCCATGCAACAAATCTGGTGAGATATGAACTAAATCAGGTATTGGTGAGTGGAAAAGTAGCTGGAAAAGAAGGCTCAAAGGACATGACTGGTGCTGCAAAGCCTGACTAGTGAGAGGGGCTATCACTGGGGCCAATACTTTAATGTCTTTGCTAGTTTTGTGTATGATTGGACAGCAAACTCTTGGAATTTTGAGGACTATGTCAAACTGAGAGAAGTGGTCAATTTACTTAAGAACAGCCTGTGGTGCAGAGGGACCTGAACACCCTAGGGAAATGGTTTGTCTGGAATCCCATGACATTGAACACTGGGAAATAAATCCCGCACCTAGGGAGGAATAACCCCATTCACCAGTGTAGACTGGGAGCTGACTGGCTGGGCAGAAGCTCTGCAAAAATGGATCTAGGGGTCCTGGTGGACAAGTGGGACATGAGCCAGCACTGTGCTGGGCTGGACTAGTGTTGCCAGTACGCCAAGGGAAGTGTGCCTTCCCCTTTGCTCAGCACTGGGGAGACACATCCAGAGTACTGGGTTCCATTTCAGGCTTCTGAGTACAGGAAAAACACAGACATGCTGGGGTGAGCCAATGAATCAAACATCAGAAGAGACAGTATAGAGAGCAAGGTGCCAAACTCTTCTTGGCGGTGCAGAGGACATGATTACAACAAGGCACAATGGACACAAGCTGGAACTGGAGAAATTATCATTAGATACAAGGGAAAAATTATTCATTGTGAGACTGGTCAAACAGAGCAGTAGACTGCAATAGCCAAGGGATGTTGTTGAATCTTCATCCTCAGAGATTTTGAAGCTCTGCTGAGCAACCTGCTCTCACTAGCCCACCTTTAAGTAGGAGTCATAGCAACTGTCCTCTGGAGGCACATTCAAGCCTCTGTGGATCTGTGACAATGAACTGCTGAATAAATCTTGTTCAACACTGCTGCCAGTCTCCTTGTCTTCACATCTTGAAAAGCCTTGACAGCAGAAGAGGCCACGGCAGCTGTTACCAGGAGCAGGAACAGCTCCCTCCAAGGGCCAGGCCTGCCAAGTGACACTGGCACAAACTTCTGACAGCAGCTGAGGGGAAACTGGGGAGTTAGTAGACTAGAAAAATCATAAGCAAATGCTCAGGATCAGAAGTCATTGTAATGGAAACAGATAGAAAATCTGCAAACCTTTCCCAAAACGTTTCTTTTCTAAGTAGTTTCTAAGTTTCAGGTGCATTCACCTTTTGCACTGTATCTTCATATGCTGCCATGCAGAAAGAGTGGCAGCAAAGAGACCATCACTCGTCTATGTTCCTGTGCTGCTTAGAGGAGCTGAACTGTGGGCAAAATAATCAGGAGGTGTGGAAGCGTTTCTGCTTGTATTTACAGCTCTGCTATAAAACAGATGCTTAAAAAAGTTCCACTTGGCCAAAGATATTTTATATTCACAACTGAAAGGAAAAACTTCACTATTGTATCTTTTACTGACTTTCCCCCAGAGAAGGTATAAATTGCTTGAAGATATAAGTGGCTTGTCCCTGGATAACAGAGAAATCCTGATACTGACCTGGCATCCTTGCTTCTGTCCCTCCTTCTGTCCTGTACTGCTCTGGGTCAACACCACAGCAATAAGGAAAATTACCTGAAAAGCAACAGCCTTAAAAAGAAAAAGCATTTAAAAGTTAGCTTTTCAAGAAGAGTTTCTTTCAAAACATTGTTCAAAATGAAGTAGAGTGGTATAAATTGTAAACAAAAAGAAAGGAAATCTTCTTAGGGATGGGAAGATGCTCTACCTCAGCAAATGTGTTTTTCTTCGTTTTTTCTCAAAATACGTTAGCAGTGATTGGAAAAGAATCTGAGGAGTGAATGCAAGCATTGCAAAACGACATATGGAAGTCAGGAACTGAAATCATATACATACATATAAAACTGGCATGAGACAGCAGGTCTTACTCATTTCAGTGCCCTGGAAGGGGCATGAAGTTGTTTCACCTCTAATTATGCAGCATGTTTTTGAGTGACATGTCTCCTTCCCTCAGCTGCTCTTGTCAGAAGCATTTAAACACATGCTAAACTCTATGTGTGTGAATAATACTGTGTTTACTTAACAAAGGCCCTAATGACTCAGTCTCCTTAAGACTCCTATTAATTCTTAGGACACTTATTTCCTACTGTGGGAAGTACTGTGGCAAGCACGATTATGACACAGTGGACAAAACTCCCTGGCACAGAGTATAGGAGATGGAAAGACTTCTAAAGAAAGTCTCTGTCATGCTACATCAGTTATCTGAGCCTGTAACATTGAAGCTCAGTTTTACTTTCATGTCACTGACACACAACTTACAGGTATGCACCCATGTAGAAAAGATATAACAATAAATCTCATTACCGAAAACCCCATGCAAAATTCTTTCATCTAATTGGAAACATGAAAGGAAAATGATGGGAACATCACTTCAGCCAGAAAGGTGTTCAGCTCAGAAACCTGCTCAGAAGGTTTGTCTTGATCATAGGGTTGAAAAGAAGATGCTGTTGGGCTCCTGAAATGCCTGGTACTCCTCTCTGTTCAAAATAAACTGCTGACTCTAATGACTGCCCTTTCAGAAATGGTCTATTTTAAGGCAATGGAGTTACACCAGAAGGAGCAATCACTGGAATGACAGCTGCAGTGAAGCAAGGCAAGCCAGGATAGGGGTTGAATAATCTGCAACGGGATTCCTTTCATGCTCATGCTTTAGCACTGGACTTCACATTAAATCTTGTGAAACCTGGGGATGAGGAAGAAAGAACTAACAGTCAGAAGCTCAACAGTCGCATTTGTGCTGCTGAGAGGAGGACACCCTGTGGCCTGGTCTGGAGCAGATTCAGCTTTCCTATAGAGCCATGTGTGCTTGGTTTTTCTGTCTACTGCTGAGTATCTAGTCAAGTGCTTTACTGAACTGGATTCTTAAATGTAAAGCTGTATTCTGTCTCTGGGGAGCCTGTGGTGAAATGCTGGGTGTTTCAGTGGCGGGGAATTGCACCGAGTTGTGTCTCCTGCTTATTAGTGAACAACTTCTGACTCAGTGCAAGACTCTGCAAATCCTTGTTTGTCTCAGTCTAAGTCCAAAGTGCCCATGTGGCTCCTCTGGAGCATGAAGGAGCCCTGAAATTCCTTCCTTTAGTGCATTTCTAGTGGTGGTGGGTTGTCGGTGTCTCTTCTTTGGGAGGAGTGCAGAAATGCCCGGCTTTCTGGGGGTTCCAGTCCACGCCACACCTTGATTCGGCTAAGCTGCTCTAGACCCTCAGCTCGCAGCTGCAGGGTCCGGGGCAAAGCTGCAATTCAAGCAGGCGGCTGGAACAGTCCCTCCTCGGCTCCTCGGGTCTGGGCAGGACCGGCACTCTCCAGGATACTCGACAATTGACTAACTTCTCTAATAGAGGCAATGAAAGAGTCGGGAAGGACCCTTAGCTGGCAAATTCCACGTGGGAGCTTTATTCACAAAACTCCACTCGTGAAGGGAGCACAAACTAAAAGACAGGTTCGGGTAGAACTCAGGGGTTTTTATGAGGTGATGGGGAATAAGCGGGACTGGGGCTGGGGGGCCAATGGGAAGAGGGGAAAGGGATTTCCTTCTGGGTGAAGGCCGGGGCCAAACACAATGAAGAACTCAAAATATATTAACATAATAATAGAATGAAGCATCCTGGGGGGAAGCTACTACTACCCACAACTTTTGGGGTATCCCAGAGGTTTTGCCCAACCCGTGGGGTCCCCTGGGCCCCTTGCTATGTGGGCCAGACAGTCCCCACAGTGGGTTTTCCTACACCCTCACAGAGCATTTCTGGGACAGTTAGTAAGCATTTGCCAGTTTTGCCTGGTTCCTCTTAGTCATTCTTCATTGCCTGGGCCATGTCCCACAACTGCTTTCTGCCTTTATAGTGTTCATTAGGATTTATTTTTGTTCCTGAGTACACTGTCAACATATATAACTTGCATAACATGTACTATACATACATGTACATATATAACATGTATAACAATATAACTAGAACAACAATATTTCTTTGTGCATAGGATTCACTTTTTCAAAGAGGATTTGACCAGGTTAAAAGACAAATTATAGTTAGACTGTTGCTTTCTTATTTCCTCTACGGGCCCCTCCAGGCCGCCGAGTCCAGCCCCTGCAGCCCCTTCCTCAGTAGCTCCGATCCCAGGCCGGCGGTGGCTGCTCCGGGCAGGCAAAGACAGACGTACAAGTTGCATTTATCAGAGTCCTTTATTCTTCCCTCGTCGAGCGAGAGACGGAAAACAAGATGTGTAGTCGAAATGTGGCCAGACTCCCCTGCCCCCTTCTTGCCTCCCTCTTTTATCCCTCTCCTCCTGGTGGGCAGGGCGAGAGCCCAGCTAATAGACAAATGACGAGCCCGTGACATGTGGCCAGTCCTGGGTGAACAGGGGAGGGATAAGTGGAATGCAGAGCGGTGAGTGGCCCGGCCAGGCCAGGATGTCCCTGGTGGCCAGCACACTACCACATTAGACCTGTATAACATCATAAGAATCAACAGAGTTGCTGTGAGTGTTGCTTTGCTGCATTTTTTATGGCTCCTTCCCAAACAATACTGGGACTCAAGGAGTAAGGTCAGATTATCTCCTTTCTGAAACGCATGATGGAGTGAGAACTGCAGGTTTCTTGGCACTCTTGGTGATACACAATGCATTATAAATACAAATATATAGTAAGGTCTGGTCTTTGAAAAAAGGTACTGTCTTTTCAGTGGTCCCACAACCACTAAAGTTCCTTAGAGTTATCTCAATCAGTCAAGCCTCCATCAGCTTATAAGAGCCATGATTACAAGTGGGTTTATACCACTTTTGCAGGGTCCTTCCCCCTGCTGAACACTCACTCTACACTATTATAGCAAGCTGCTACGAACTAGTCCCTGGCGCTGAAGTTAAGGTACAACGCCTGTATGTTCTAGGGAAATAAAGAATATGTTATTTATAGTACAGTATTTATACTATGCATAATAATATGTAATATATACACATATATATATGATTGTACATTGCATACATTTATCCTGTTTAAACAAACACTGACTGCAATTATATCTTACTTCAGTAAATAGAAAATAAACACTGAAAACATTTGTATGAAAAGGGGAACTACAGACAATACCTAAAATCTCTTATCTCCCTTTCAAGAAAATTACAGGGGGCAAAAGCAATACAGTTCAAAATGAAGGACAAAGACCATGGAAATGTTCACTTGATCTATAAACAGAGAAGTGTCCTTTGAACAAGTCATATTTCCTTTCTGTATAAACGCTTATAGAATTGTTTTAGTTGGAAAAGACCTTTAAGATCATTGAGTCCAACCATTAACCCAGCACTGTCAAGTCCACCATTAACCATGTCCCTTAGTGCCACATCTACATGTCTTTAAATACCTCCAGGGGTGGGGACTCAACCACCTCCCTGGGCAGCCTGTTCCAGTTTTTGACAACCCTTTCCATGAAGAAATTTTTCCCAATATCCAATCTAAACCTACCCTACAGACTAACTTAAAGCTTAAAGCAGTAAGTTTTTAAGCTTTGCTTGGTCTTTTTTAACGAACTGGTATGAAGCCTGACACTTCCTGTCTAAAAGACATGGAGAAAATTGGGATTTCAGCTTTAAAAATGCTGTCTGTGTGAATATCAGTGTGAAGCGTGCAGGATTTAACAAGCAAGCGGGCACACCTCCAGTTTGGCCTGAGCAGAGCTGTGGCAGCTCCCATCTAATGAGAGCTTTGGACCCTCCAGGCTTCTGGGATGGTGCCTTCTGGCAATGATGCCCATGGCCTCAGCTGGTTGTTCTGCCTTCTTGATTGCCAAATTTTCTATTCTGGACATTTCTATTGATGATATAATCCCTAGATTTCTTGCTATTGTCCTATTTTTGCAGTGTTCCTATTGCCTTGATTGTTCTGCCTGACCATCATTCTTCTGCTGCCTTGCACATCAGCTGCCCCTTACCAGTCAGAAATGCAGGAAGTCACAGACAGCCAAAATGTCGGGAACCTCTGCCCCAAACATGGATCATTTGGAAAGACAAAAGGTGTGACGACTGAGGCATGGTCCCAGCCCAGCAGAGAAACTGAAATGTTTATTACAAAATGGCAACCCCCTTTATACCCTTTTACAAAATAAGCATCACACAAATCCATCTATCACACATTGCTGTGCTTCTTAGTGTCCTTAACCATGCGCTGTCCATCCTCCGGCATGCTGCTTGGTAGCTCTGGCTGCCATGTAGGATTTCAGGCGGAGACAAGGCTCCCCTGTGCAGCCACAGCACTCTGCAGGCCCATCACAGCTTGCAGACCTCTTCCCATAAAAAGAGGGTGGGTGGATCTGTTTCAGGAGTAGATGTGGCTGCAGCAATGTGAAGGGGCGGATGCATGGGCCCTGTCATGCACCCAGACAGCACTGGAACACCCTGGGAAGGATTGGTGCTGCCTTTGCCTTCTCCTCCCGCTCCAGTAACCCACCCCCTGCAACACAGCAGCTCTCTTGCTACCTCTTATAAGAAAAGCAGGTAATGGGAGCTGCCAGGTATGCAGGAATAGGGGCCTCTATGTCAGCTCTTCATAAATCAACAGTATTGCAGCAAATAAATGCCTTCCCAAGTCCTCCTTACAAAGGAAACCCTCTGAGTCCAAAATGCTGACTGACTCCTGAGAATGACCTCGAGCATCATCTGGCTATGAAAGTTGTTTATAAGAGTGATAGCTTGCTTTATTTCTTATGTACACACAGATCTGCCGTTTTCTTATGTGTTTATATTTGTTTTTCTCTGCTTAGTCAGACCTTGCAGTCCCTTCTAAAATGTCTATGAAGAAAGTCTGTGTGATCAGTTCAGTAACATTCTTCAGAGGATTTCAATCCAGCATGATATTTTTCATAATATACATAGCCAACAGATGCGTTTCATTTATATACAGAGCCTGAATTCAACAGTGATCTTTATGTGGGAAACCTTTTCTGGCTATTACTTTTCAGCAGCTCTAGTATCTGCAGTTACTATTTGTGTCACAGTTGACTTTTCAGAAATATTTCCATGTGAAAACTTTGTCTGGATCAAAGGCGGATCAAACCAGTTGTCTGTGCCATTTTCCTTCTAACTATTGTGTTGGCATGACTGAAACTTTGTGGTCCTGGACCAAATCACTGCTGCCTGTGGACTGATGCAGGAGGAGTTGGATCTACTTGGGAGGTGGAATCCAGAGCCAGTAGACTCACAGACTGCATATTTTGGACTCATAGTGAGTGATCTTCAAATAGCACAGTATTGTATTTCCATTTTAGATTTCAAAGTTCTTCTTATCTGTCACATTTGGGAACATAATCCCAAATAAGAGCATGAATGATCCATTACTGAAAAAGTTGGCTTAAGCTGGTATGCAGGCAACTTCACTGGCCTTGACCTTTTCTAAAATGCATGGCAAAACTTTCATTTCCCTCCCACCAGCCATTTCTGGCTGGTTTTGTTTATTTGCCTTTGTGGACTAGGAACTATCTGGGGCAGTGTCTGCGCTGTTTGATCGTTGTACAGTGGGCAGACGCCAGGAATCCATCCTGGTGGTCTGACCATTCATAGCGCTGCTTTGTACCTGTCCCTCCTCTGTTCACCCAGGACTGGCCAGATGTCACTGGTCAGTCATTTGCCTATAGGCTCGTCTCTCGCCTTGCCCTTCCCTGACCGAGGGCATAAGAGATCTGGGCGAGAGACGAGCTGGACCACTCTTGCCAGGTTCACCATCTCACAGCTTGTTCTATGCACGATCCTTTTCCCTCTGTGAGGGAAAATAAAGAACGCTGATATATACACAAGTGGTCCGTCTGTCTTTACCGGCAAACAGCTGCCACTGTTCCGCTCTGTACCGGAGCTCCCGGAATAAGGAGCTACTGAGGGCAGGACTCGGTGGTCCAGGAGGAGTCCAGTGACGAAACAGCAAAGATACAGATCCTTGCCTGTCAAGACATACAAACCATTGTGAGTCAAATGGTGTCTGCATTCACGCTTTGCCGTGTTCTCGGCAGCTTTGCTGGGTGGAAATGGAAGCAGGATTTAACTCCAGGGACTACAGATCTCTGTGAATGTTTGAATATCTTATAAGTCTGTGACTTTTGTCCAGTAATAAGTGCCTTGTGCATACAAAGTTAGAAGAGAAATTGAAGACCCTAGTAATATATAGAGGGTACCACTGATCCAGGCAGGCACTGAGTGTTTGGCCCTTAAACCCCTGTGTGGCTTTGGACCTTGTATGGCCTACATCCACTTCCCCAAGGGAGACTGGTTCAAGTGTCAGTGTTTTTGTGGGAAGTTAATGGCAAGTACAGTTTTCTAAGGTCCTCAGTGAAGCAAGGTGGATGCCTCCCATAAAACCAGAATGGAAATGGGATGGTAATACAGGAACTTTCATAAAGAAAATGTCTGCAAAATGTGAAGCTCAACAGGAGTGACTCCAGAGAGATGAATTTACTGTAACTGCTCATGGAGAGGCTGGGTTGTGCCTTGCAGCAACCAGCAAGTCTCCTCTTCTGTTTGCTGCCTTCTGCACTTGACAGAAAGACAGCCGAGGGAAACAGCTCTCATCCAAGTGCAGGGTCATTTGTCCCTCTGGTTCTGTGAAATTCAAATTCCTCAGACACAAATCTCTTTCTGCTGTAAATGACAGTGAGCCCGGGTTACAGTGGTAGCTCAAGGGAGGAATATCTTACATCCTATAGGGGAAAACACAGACATATTTCCATGCTGTGGGGAGCTTCCTCTGTGCCTGGTAATCCTCTAGCTTGGAATTTACTTCCTTGATTTATTGATAAAATATGCGTTATTCCAGACCCCTCTGATATAGCCTGAATTCATGCCCATCCATGCTGTATAACTTCAGAAAACTTGCCTCTTCTTTTCCTTGTTTTCACAGCTTGTTTAGGAAATATACTGGACCTGCCCAGAAAATTTGTTTTGCTTATACACCAATATGAAGGCATTTCCCTTGTCAGTTTTATCTTTTTCTTTCAAATCTTATTTTACTGCAAGCTGAGATTCTTTAGATCATACAGATTTGCAATGACCGCTCTGGAGGTGTGACAGCACTGGAGCGACAAGCTGAAACACAGGATACTTGCAGGCTCCCTAAGCTACTCTTTGGCAGTCCCTATTGAAGTAACACAGGGTGCAGACCCTTCTTGTCACCAGCGTTGCTTCCAGCACTTCTATGTGCTGGCCCTATGCAGAGCATGGAAGAGTTCCCACTGACAGCAGTGAGTGCAGCATAAAGCATGGGGGATAATTTCTATGCATATCACCTGGCCTTTGTTTATGTGCACTTGTCTGATGTAGGATCCTGGGATGAAATCCCACAACATCCCAATCCTCTCTGCCTGCTACTGATGCCTTTAGAGTAGCTCCTTATTTGGCCAGTCCCCTTCTACCTCTGCTGGCAAGTGAGGTGTGCAGAGGAAGGGAGTTAACATGGAGGTGGTTGCCCCAGTGGCAAGATGAAGTGTTTCCAGCCCCCTGGCAGCTCACATTTTCAGGAGAGAGGAATGTAGCTGCCTTTCAGTGCGTCCCAGCCATTTGCAGTCAGTGCATCAGCCACTTGGAGTAGCTCTCATTCAGTTGTGCTGTGATGGGGAGGCGGTGAGAAGCAGAGGAAAAATAGTGGCTACTCAATCTGGAAAGACAGGCTTGGCTGTTTTAGAAGCAGTTTTAGAAGCCAGTCAGGTGGGAGGCACTTGCAAGGCATGGAACAGGGTACGCAGTGATCTGCCTGTGCCTGAGCAATGGCCTGAGGCGCTACAGGGGCTGCAGGAACACACAGATCTTCACCCTCAGGAGAAGAAGATCCCTCTGCACTGAACACAAGATGTTATGAATGGCTGGACTGCAGATGCACACTTACCATGGATACAACAGTGTGAACAAATTCAAACATGGATAGGGAATAAGTGATACGAGTTCATAATCAGTGGGAGAGTGGTGAAATGTATTACAGTGTGAAGGAAGACAAGCCTTACAGTATTGGGCTCAAGCTTTAAAATACTTTGGCCCTGCTGTGTCAGTAACCCTTTGGCACCTACCACACAGGTGAATGACAGCTACTCCTGGCCTCTTTCACCAGCTCATTCTTAGTCTGATACCCTGACTTCACCTTCCAAAGTATAATCAGCTTCAACTGGCTGAGAATTATGTTTTAATATTATGGTAACTGAATTCACAAATAACTGTCTTGTCTTTGATGGGACTTGAGAGAGTGTGGGATACCCTGACCAGGGTGCCCTGATGCTGACAGGAACAGAAATACTGCCCTTGAACCACCTTTTTGACATGGACAAGTAAGAGCTGATCTTGCTTCAGCAGGAAGGTAGTAGGAGCCTTGCAACATGCACAGAAAAAATGGATTAGTTTTATTGTTCCCAACACAAACATTCCTTTGAAAGTGCTCCTGCACATTCACAGCATGGCAAAGCTGCAAGTGAAGCAAGTGCTAAATCAAATTCATGACTTTTCTCACATAGCCATGAGAAAAGGCACAGTTATACTGAAAAAAGCAACACCATCAGCTCCTGTAGATGTGAAAGGCTGATTTACACCCCCTCTCACACTTATGTGGCCTCAGCAACAGCACTGGAGTCACATAAGCAGTATTTGGCCACTGCTGGTAGTTTATTAGTTATGGGCATAATTAGTAGTAATTCTTTGACAATTTATCAACAGAATTATAGTACAAAAGACAAGAACAGGAGTCAAGGTGTATTTAAAAAGAAAAGGTGTTACTGGCTTCTCTAACAACAGGTTAGTGGAAAAATTGCCTCTGTCTATGGAGACTTTGCATTTACCAGATATTTGATATTTGAGACTCCTGCAGGTGGCTTTTGAAGAGGTGAATTAGACATGATACATTTCAGAGTTAATAATTTCTGTTACTGATTTGAAACATGACCTGGTATTTGCAGAATAATTAATGAAGTTATGACTAGCACAGTGGCTTTAAAGAGTTTTCAACAATGTCTATCACTTGAATTTGTTAGGAAAGATAATCTTATCCGTCCCTATAGAACAAATGCTCTGGCTGTGTTTTTCATCATCCATTCATAAACTCTCTCTGTTTTAGAATATCTTTGCAAAAAATCTGCCAGGGTGAAGCTGAAAAAAACACTTCAAGAAGTGGGAATCTGAAACATTTCAACAGATCTAAGATGAACTTATTTTACTATCCATTGCAGGTGAACAAACTTACCCAAAGTATGAAATTCACAGTAATAAATCTCAGGTTGTGTCCAACAGCAATGCAATATTTCCATGAGGCTACTCTATCCATAGTAAATAGGTAACTATGGAGACTGATGAACATTTAGCTGTAATCAAGGAAGAAAGAGTGGGGAAATCAAAGTTTTCTTTTCTCATTTGCATGCTTAGGATATGCTTATATGTGCTGATTTTTAACAGCTGTCTGCATGAGTTGAAGTGTGCACCCAAGCCAGGTCTAAAATCTGCAAATCCTACCTCAGGGAATTTTCAGGGAAAGAAATTAAAGTCACTGTAATGCTAAAAGCTCCACTAACCTGATCCAGAGAGAGACCTTAGAAGGAAGAAACTCTTCTTGAATACATATATATTTCATGCTCATTTTTCTCCAGTCTATATGGGAAAGGAAAAATATATGACTTGTGAGCTTAACACATGCTGCAGCACCACAGAGCAAAATGCAGAGGCTGAGGAGAACAGCACGAGGGGGGTTTTCATCACTTGCTGCTTCTGGTGCTTCTTGTTCAGAGACCTGAGCTGAGGAGATTATTAGGGAGTATATTTACTTTTGTATTCCTGAGTTGCTTCACATCCAGAGGGAACTCTGAACACATGCTGTATCCATAGAGCCCCACTGACATCAGTGGGGTAAATGTACAGAAATCAGCCTCACTAACATAATCCCTTTTGTTCTGCTGTCATTAGTTGAGAACAAATAGAGAGATCCTGAGGTGTCGAGTGTGACCATGGCAGCTAAAAACTAAACAGGTGAATTTTGCAGCATCCAAAGAGTCACCTGCAGAGCAACACGGAGGCACAGATTTGCAGCAGGCTGCTGTGAGTTGTGTGTGAAGTGGGGAGGTATGACATGTTCACCCCATGGGTTTGTGCTGGTGGGTGCTCCAGTCAGGTCTCCATGTGCTTCTGGGGATAATTAACTAGCCATGCTTACCCATGAGAATTAATCTGAAAGGGATCCAAAGGGAACAGAGCTTAAAAATAATCCTGAAAGAGGGCAGAGATCAAGTGGTGGGATCTTACAAGCCAGTGGGATGTGTGAATATGCCTAATCTTCTATCTGGAACTGACTATAACCTTTTCCTTCAGCTTTGACCCCTGCACCTTCAGGTGAACACAAATATGAAGACAGCATGTGACTGGTATGGACCACCTCACTCCAAGTAGGCATTTTCCCTGTAGAAATTGTGCCTCGGAAGCTCTGTGTCTTATCTTACATCTCAGTGAGCTCTATACTTGTAGCAGATTAGTGAAAGGTGTTTCATTGGAAATTACTCACTCTGTTAACACTCAAGTGTGCTTAACATATAATTTTTTGGAAGCTCTCCCCTCTAGACACACAAGTCTGAGCTAATATTCCTGCTCTGGTTTTCCCCCTCCTTTGCAGCTGATGGAAGGAAACTGAAGTATATATGGATGACTCATTGCTCTATGAAGCACATTGAACTGGGTCAAACCAATTTCCATTTCTCACTGATTCCATTTGAATCAGCAGATGCAAGAATTTCAGTTGCAGGCATGCACACTTGGTCAGAAGACTCCCATCCTTTGGACCTGCTCAGGTCTCATTTCTAAGGCTGTGTTTAACCTGTCTGCTTCTTCAGGTTGTTTCCGAGTTCATTTACACAGTAGGAGAAGATAAGAAGGTAAGTCACAAGGTAAATTCTATTGTTTTCTACCTGAAATTCCCTTCATTATCAGGATCTGTTCCTTGGCCAGAAAAATTGTTAACCAAGTCCTTTCCACTTGCATAATTTAACACTCAGACTCTCACTCCAGAGTTTTTGCAGCAGGTACTTTTCATTAATAACACATATACAGCCTCAGCATCATTAGGATGGCATCCAGCTACAGGTCATCCCAAATTCTTACTTTCGTGAAACAGCTCTCCTTGGTGGAAGCTCATTCTGCCTACCTGTGTACCTCTGGTATTAAATTTTTAATGGCTTCAACTATTCTTTCCTTAAGTAATACAGGCACAAGGATTAGTCTTGGATCCTAGCTTCCAGAGTATCTTGTATGTGCATTTCAATAGATGTATTATTTTCATATATATATATACATACACTATCTATACACATATATGTTAAAATTCCAGTATGTATATATAAATATAAGCTTCAGCTGAATTTTCACAAGTCCAGTCAGCCTGATGGGATTCATCCCAGATACTGAAAGGCTTAGCAAATATTATGTCAGGACTGCTCTCAACCATCTACCAAAGGTTTTCGGAGTCTGGGAAGGTCCCTGCTGACACTAAGTTAGCCAGTATTATTCCAATTTACAAGAAAAGTGGGAGGGAAGACCTAGGGAACTACAGACCTACTAGTCTTACCTCAGTTCCATAAAAAAAATATGGAGAAGATCATATTGGGTGCTACTGAAAGGCATTGAAAGAACAATGCAATGATCAGGCGCAGTCAACATCATTTCACAAAAGGAAAGTTGTGTCACAGATTTGACAACTGCTGTAAGGTCACCCACCTAGCCAATGATGGGAAGGCAGTGGATGTAGTTTTTCTATATTTTTAGTAGGGCTTTTGATAGTGTCCCTCATAGCATCCTTTTGGAGAAGCTGTCCAGCTGTGGGCTGAGTGGATTCACAGGGCTCATATGGTTGTAGTGAATGGGGCTTCATCTGACTGGTGACAGTCACCAGTGCTGTTCCTCAGGGTTCAGCTCCAGGACTAGTCCTGTTCAATGTGTTCATCAGTGATCTGGATGCAGGAGTTGAATGCACCATTAGCAACTTTGTTGATGATACCAAACTGGGAGGTCTTATTTACTCTTTAATGGGCAAGAGACGACACAAACCTTCATCAGGGATGCTCAAACTTCACATTAGGAAGCATTTCTTTACCAGAAGTGTGGTCAAACACTGGAACAGGTATCTTACTGTGGGGGTTGATGCCCCAAGCCTGTCAATGTTTACGTTGCATTTGGATAATGCCCTTAATACCTTAATGACCTGAATGCTTTAATTTTTGTTCAGCCCTGAAGTGGCCAGGCAGTTGGATTAGAAGATAGATTGTTGCAGATTCCTTTTACTGACCTCTCCTCTCCTCTCCTCTCCTCTCCTCTCCATTCCATTCCATTCCATTCCATTCCATTCCATTCCATTCCATTCCATTCCATTCCATTCCATTCCATTCCATTTTTGAAGGGGTTATAATGTTTGGAAATCCTCTGCCCTGCAGAGCATGGCCTTGGTAACAAACACACATAAATCTGACCTGAGGCTTGACTATACTTTGTTTTATTTACCTGCTCGCCTAGACAGCAAAGATTTTATGAACAGAGCATTTCTTCATGCAGCTGCTCCTCCCCTGTCTGCTGGGGTGTGAAGTTGGGTGGAGAGAGTAACTGTGCTTCCTCTGCAGGGGCATCTGCTGAGTGACTGCTCTGATGTCTTTATTTCTCCTTTTAGATTTCTATTGCTGAGGTTTATCCCTTATTTTCATAAATCACTGGTGTGAATCTCTGCTCTCAAAACTGAGCTCTCAGCACAAGCCAAGTGAAATATTATCAAGCCCATCACCACTTGCAGTGATGAGGCCATTTGCTTGTAGTGGGTTTGAAGAGCAGCCTGGTTGCACCTGCCCTGACAGCCACTTCTGCAACAGTAGAGGGTACCCTGGGGGTTTGAAAACAGCTCACACCATCCCCCTTTCTATAGCTAATTTATCTAATGGATCTAATGGTCTGAAGTCTTAAGAACCATTAACTTCTTCCACTCTTTCCAGCCCCTCACCCTCTCACATGCACGCCCATGCCAGCATTTATATCCAGACCCACCAGTTTCCTGAGGATGCAGATGTGCCAGTTCTGTCCACCTTTAATTAATTGCTGTAGGGAAGACATTAAGATATGAATAAGAGCATAAAATTCCTCCAAAAGCTTGCCTGTCTGTGCAAAACAGCAAAGAGGCAAATTAAACTCATTTTCAGAAGGATTTCTTTAATCTCTGGTCCCCAGATCTAGGAGTGTTCAAGTTAACTTCCTAGAAGAGGAGTGAGCTGCACTGGACTTAATGGGGAACAATTGCCATCAATGAAAGAGTAAACTAAATAGGATGCAGCTGAAGGAATTTAATTTTGTGGCTATGCCCTCATCAAACATTTTACAGTGGATGGATAACTTTTCTCTCATAACTGTAGGCTCTAAAGAGGATCTTCTACGTACTATGTACATTTGAGGCTGCCCTTCTTGTTTCTCAACATAATTTTTCTTTCTCCTGTCCTCACTTTTTTCCAGGCTGGCATTTCATTAGTGTTTCTAAGAGATGCAATACACCCTCTTCCTTTCCTCTTCTTTATTTTTCAGCTTTCTTTTGATCCCTTGTCTCTTAATATTTCTGTTCCCACCTTACAAATTGGAAAAATCTTCTCTCACCTTTACACATATTTTCTCTTCACAAACTTTAAATCAGGAAAATCCCCATGGGATTCCTTTGTGTTTGCAGTCATATAAGTCTGTTATAGACAGGAATAGGTAAATGCTATGAATTAGTCTTGCACATTCTTCGATAAAAATTTTTAAAAGCCCCATGAATTTATGTCCTAGCAGGCAACATATTCTTTCGATTTTCTTCTAGTCTTTTACCTTAGACTTGTAAGTTGAGTGCAACATACTCAAAATTCTATCCAGGCTGCAGTGGAAAGAAAAGTTATTACAAAAAATAATTTTTACAGACAGCCTGTTCTGGGAATGTGTTTCACAGTCCTCTCCTATGGGCAGTTAAAAAAAGCCACAGAAAAGCTGTAGTATGAAGGTGTTGCTTTGTAGTGAAAACTTTGGGACCCTTTGTTTACAGGAATTAAAGGCAGATATTTGAATTGATGGTTCTCTGATCTGCAGACACCAGCATGCCCCTTAACTCCTCATGTGTTTACCTGCCCCACGTCCCTCACAGCCACCTTGCCCTCATGGCAAGGGACATGTCCATGTGGAGGGGCTGGTGCAGGCAGCCAGAGGCAGGAGGAGGAGGTCTTAGGGTGCATGGTAAAGCAGGTAGCAGTGCATGGACAACGAGGCAAAAGCAAAGGGAGACAGTAAAATAAAACACAGAAATTGGATGGGGAAACCAGGAGGAGCTCTCTTGTTCTCTGCTTGCCAAACACTGTCATGAAACACAAAATAAAGAGGAGCCTCCTTGTTTGCTCCCACAGGCTATTGCTGAAAGAGCAATTCAGCTGTTTAAATACGGATCTGATGCATGTTCCCAGGCAGCGACAAGTCAGATCTACAGTTTCATGAGCTGCAATGTGAAATGTAGAGGATGTCAGTCTGCAGACCTGGGGGCACAAACAGCTACATGGGGAAGTGGCTTTCAAACTCACCTCTCTGTGGTGCTGTTAGAGGGCTGTGCAATTATGGCCACTAACTAACTAACTAACTAACTAACCACCAACTAACTACTGCCCCATCTGGGCCTCCCATGTTAGAAGCAGCCCAAACACCCAGTGCCTCATAGCTCACAGCTCCTGCAGGAGAGGACACAGGTGATGCTGTGCTGGGAAGGAAGGAAACTGACATGTTAAGGCCAAAGGCAGCTTTTACAAAAACAAGGTATAACAGAGACCCTTTCCCCTCCATCCTGAGACATTTGCAAACTACCCAACCACCCCTGGTTGGGCTGCTCAGGAGCACCTGGAACATGGGGACAGGCAGCAGCCAGGGACCCCATGGGTGATGCAACAGCTTGTGCCCCTCCTAGGTGAGCAGCTCTCACTCACAGCAGGAACAGCTCTGAAAGGTCATCCTTGCAGAGCTCTAGAGCTTTGATCTGAGTAAAAAGATGCTCCCAGGACTGCTGTGACTTGAATTATGTGGAAAAAGGAAATTTCTCTGGGACATCATAATGATGAATTTGGCAAGTGCTGCATGAAACAGCATCTCTGCATCTTGGACAAATAGCCAGTCACTGTCAAGAACAAGAGCAGCTGAGGTGAGGGAGTGAAAGTGAAGTGCAATATTTCCCCCCAACACTGCATCAAGGGGAGCCTCCATGCACAGGCTCTGCTCTACCCAGTGCTCTGTTTAGTTAAAATATGCTCCAAAGTTTCTGGGGAGGACAGGACCTGCCAAGGACCCATTCACTCTGCGCTAGGTCTTGCCGATCAGCTTGGGTAAGGGCCACTCTTTGATCTCTGCCCCTGCTGAGCTCTCTTTAGCTCCCATGACCTCTCCTCTCTGCCACATACACCCTTTGCCTTGAGCTGCAGCCAGAAGAGACCTCAGTCCAATGACCAAATTGGAGTGTCAAATGCCCTTTTGCACATTTCAGGCTGGTGAGTGAGTTGTTTTCCCAGTGGATTTATAGTGTTTAGAGGAATGACAGAAGCTCTCCTGGCAAATTGCCATGAAGAAGATTTCAGTATCTCTCCAAGGCCATCTCCTGGCATGGCTCTGTCAGTTGAACGTGCAATTCCTTTAATCCTCAGGCTGACTTAATTCTGAGGGCAAAACTCCCTAAATGTGTATTAGAGGTGTCCTTAAGCCACCGTGCTTGGTCTGTCTGTCACAAACTCTTACCTGCTAGGCACCTGGCAAAAAGAGTTGGAGAAAACAAATTTGTGGAGGGCATAACTCTGCAAATGAAGCCTGAACTGGAGCCGATAAAGAGCCAGGATCACAAGAAATAAGTTATTCTGTGGCTAAGTCAGTAGCTGCTAAGCTGTATGGATCAGACAAGGCAGAAATGCAACTGCAGCAGTGAGAGGAATAAGACAAAAGGTGTCTGGGGATGTGTGCTTGTTTATGATTAGTCCACGGCTTATGGAGTTTTGTGTCTAAAACTAGCAATTATTGACTGGCTTGCCACAGAGCAAAGAGCTTAAAAATGTAGCAAATTTGGGATTTTAAAATAGGGCATAGCTTAGTTGGAAGATTTGCCAGGCTTTATATCATATCAGAACAAGTTTTAACTCTTTGCAGCCATACAGCTAATTGAAAGAACATCCTTTCTTTGTCTTCACGAAGGGCTTCTACAGGATAAATTTTTTCACCAGTTTGCTAGATATCCTGTGCACACAAGGGCATTGTGATGTTTGTTACCTCTCCTAGCCACTGGCTTTTAAATGTGACACCTACATTTTTCATCTTTCCATATCCCTACAATTTTATGTGTTCTGGATTCCCTCTCCTACATAATAGTGCTAAACTCTTCCAAAGAGTTCCACAATTCAGTTAAATATTGCATAAAAAAGCACTTCCATTTGTTTGTTTGAAACCTACTGCCCAGTAATCATATTAGGTGTTCACAGTCCTTGTATTGTAGGCAAAATCAATCATTTTTTCCCTATTACTTTTCTCTATCACTGTAACACCAGTTCTTGCCTATGCAGCATCCCATGTCTAATCTCTTTTCTGAATGCTGAAGAATCTAAAACTTTATTTTTCTGCTCTCAAAAGAAGCTTTCCCATATACCTTATCTCTGTAGTTTTCAAATTTGTCATGTTTTTAAGCTGGGATGACTGACACGGCAAGCAATATTGGAGATGAATTTATATTCTTTTATAAGGTGGTATAATCATGTTTCCCATTTCCTTCTCTCTCCCTGAGATGCAGAAAAGGATGAATACTGCATCCTGAACACTCATCTGCTGCTTCTACCTACACTACCTAGACTAATAAAATATATTAAATCCAAATATACTGACATTTTTTACTCTACTGCAACAGTCATACGGCTGACCATGTCTCATCATTTACTTGTCTTTCTCTGAGCACTGAGTGACCTTTCCAGACAACTAGTCACATTGATATCAAGAGCTCTTCATTGGCTCATAAGGGGTAATTCAGAGGCTGTGGTTGGGGATGTTGCAGTCAAGATAATTTTCTCCTTGAGTTTGACTCTGCTTTCATTTGCGCTCAATTTCACCTGTATGCTTATTGCCCACTTACTTAGTGGTCTGGTGACCATTTTTGCAGACAGCTTTAGATTAGACTATCTTGATTTATTTTGTGTTATCTTCAGGCTGTGTAGCACACATTGCTACTCCTTTTCCATCAGCACATTGAAGGGAGTGTGTCACTTTCGTACAAGAATGGCCTGTGTAGGTACATACAGAATGCATTGAATGGTCCTGGTATAGAATCTCATTTACCCTGCCAGCAACCTGGTTTTTAATAGCTAATCTCTGGCTTCTTGCTATTAATCATGTATTGGCCTGACAAAGAACTTTTCTTCTACTCATGACAGCCCAGTTTCTTTTAGAACTGATAGTAGGAAATTTTGTGCTGAATATCAACTGGAACACATTTCACAATGTGTGCCTGCCAATACTCACACATTTGAAATCCGAGTTCTGAAAACATTGCCTGTAACCTTGTATGAAACCAGATTCATCCTCCCATGAAACAGAAGGGTTGGATGTGAGAAGAGCAGTTACCCTCTCCAGGATGGACCCAGGAAATGAGGACGATTTACGCAGCTGCCACCACATCAGAGCCTGATGTGTTTTGGGTTGCAAGGCATTTGCACGGTGGGCAGTGGCAGGTTGGCTCAAGTGATGGGAAGCTTCAACATAGCCAGACTAAAGATAGGTAGTGAAAATTCAGATGGCTGAAGACAATTATTGAATTTTAGGTAGTCTTTGAGAAATTAAATGGCTGTTCTACCACCCAGAAATCGGTAATACGTTACTGGATGCACTGGAAGTAGCGTTTGAGAGTCTAAAAATAGGCTGCATATACCACTCCTTCTGCTTCCCCTAGAGTGCTGAGAACAGTCAGTACTTATTAAAGAAAGCATTAAAAATAAGTTGAGGTTTGCATAGTCCTTTTTATTAATTACTTTTTGAAAAATACCAGACTAACCATTTACAGCTGTTCTACTTGTGAGAAGTCATTTTACAAGAGAAAATTGAAAGGTGGGCATATACCCCTCACTTGGCCCCAAAACTTACTGCTGTGCTGGTGTCTGGGGTTTCCTTTTCTGCATGAAATCTCATCCTCAGCCTGACCACTTCTCAGCAGCTTTCCTTCCTAGAAACCTGGCAAACCTTAGAGGCAATGATTTGGAGAAGAGAAACAGGAGAAATCCCATTTTCCAGGCTAAAGGTCAAAAGGCCAATTACAGGGTGATATTTCTACAGGTGATAAGAAAGTAAGTCTCAGGGACTTCCTCTTAGATTTTGTTACAGAGGACCGAAACTATGCCCGCACCAGCCAGACCAGAGATTTTAGTCACCAAAAAAACCTATTGTGATTACTGTGAATCAAAATGTCCTCAGGGGCATGTGGCTCCAAAAACCTTCCAAGAAAATCACCTGTAAAATCTGATTTATAAAAGCCTATAACCGATATCAGCTGCACCTGCATGTTATCTAAAGCCTTGGGGCTTATGTTTGCCTGGTGTGTTCCCACATCCAGTGTGGTGTCATGCAGACAGAACACAAGGACTCACATGAGATTTCCCACAAAGAATTTAGCACAAACAAGAAGAACAGGTGAATTTGTGCTTTCAAATCCAGAAAATGTGTTTGCATTTTAGAGCAACAGCTTGCAGTCTATGTTTTGATGGATTTATATTTGTGGAAGTAAGTGCTGCTATTTTTACTCTGGAGATATGTTTCTGCCATGCAATGGTTCCTCTTGAAACTGAGTTCCCCATCAGTCGTGAGGCTGGATGAGGACTGAGGAGAGCACCTTGGACTTCATGCATGCTCCTTGCTCCATGGCCTCTAAGGAGCACTTTGGGCTACAAGGAATCAACCATGTCTCATTAAGGTGCTGTTGCTGGGGCTGTTAACAGAGCCGGCCTGGCTGTATCACATCTGCCACTGTGGGCCAGGTGAAGAAACAATAGAAGGTTCATGACCATAACTACTTCTTTACATATAAAGCCACTGCTCTACTTCAAAGTGTGACCCTGGATGTAAGAGAAATGGAATTATCTAAATAGGAGAAAGACTGATCAAAACCAAATTACCAACAAGTTGTATTTAGTTTTGGGAGCACTGAAGTGTGGAGTTTTGTAGCCTGAAATACTTATTTTTATATTCAGGGATAGCATAAAGTGAAGTTGATGAAAAGTCCTGGGTTTGCAACTGAATGTCCTTGCCTACATGCTCATGACTCCCATAGCCCTTGTCCAGTAGATCCCGGTGTCACCCAGCCTCTTGTGCTGAGGGCATTTTCTTGGTAGGTGGAAATGGGTGTTTGAACCACTGCTCTCTAAAGCCAGTCTCACTTCCCAGGTAAGGTGCTTGGACATTGCTTTTATCCTCCTTTAACCGTGTTCTATAAGAAGACTAAGCAACCTTGTACTTACCTGAGTCAGAGAACCAAAAAAAGAGGGATTTAAGACTCCTCTGGGAATGAAGCAATGAAATTTAAGTCTGTGCCTCTGAAGTTCTTCATGAAAGCTAGGTATTAACACCTAATTTCTTATATTTTAGAAGGAAAATGTTTTCAACTTTCCAACAGCCTCTACTTTCACAGTTTTAAAAAATTAAATCAATAACTAAACATAAAGAGAGGAAGAAAATACTAAAGGTCCCACATTTAGTAAAACTGTGCAGTTTTAAGTAGATCAGCAGCATTTCCCTTCAGAGCCTCTTTTTACTTTATTCTACATAAAATTCTGAACAACATAAAAATTCCCCTGATCTTGCGAGATCTTTTGGCATTTGCAAAGGATTTTCAGGCAAGCTGTTAAACAATGATATTTTCCTTGGTAATTGGTATTAAAAAAATCTCTCCCTCTGTTTATGTATCAGGGGCAGACAGAAAAGAAAATTTCTAGATCCAAAATTAGAGGGAGTCTGGCAGTATAGATTAAAACCCTAGTGCTGACATAGCATTGTCACATTTGGGACTGATGGTAACTTCAGTACCACAACTCTCCAAGGATTGAATCTTCTGAGTACAGGAGGAAAGGATTACTAAAATTGGAGGGAAACTTTCCATCCCTCCCTGACATGCACTTACTCCACTGTGTCTAATAGCTAAGATGGTACTCTCTTAGCAGCTACTAGTAAATATCGTAGGTTAAAGATCAATGTATGTGTGATATGATGAATATTTACTTTCATTTCCTATTTTTGGCATAAAAGCTTCGCTTGGTGTCAAAAGTCACTTAATGTTGTGATGACTCCCTTAAGGGCTATTACTCCCTATCTTATGTAACCCAAATACATGTGCTTGATGGAAAGATTTGTAAGGTGTATCCATAAAATGAAGTGTTATTTATTTTCTGAAAGGTTTTGAGGCTGCAGAAAAACACTATTTATGCCACAAATTGCATCAGTATTTTCTGAAGTAGTTGAGTCTGTGGACTGCTGCCAGCCTGTAATATTTCTCCCAGATGACCACACAAAGTCCTCACTGGCCACATTGAAAGCGCCACTGATGTCATTCCCAGCTCTCTCTGTGAGCTACTCACTGCACCTATGGAAGTCACTGCTGAAAACCTGGTCCATAACACTGGTGACCATTGAGCTGTTCTGAAATCTTGAAAATCACAGATCCTGCCTTTCATTTGGCTCCCAAGTCTCATAACATATCCAAGTAGTACATATACTTTGAGTACAAAAGTTAAGAACAGCCCACTGCAGTTTGTCAGACTACAAGCACCAGAATTTTTTTTCCTTTCTAAGTTGAAAAGTACAAAGCTGACTCTGAATTATGTATGCCTACAGTAATTCTTGCATTGAATTAAATCACTAATCCTGGTGTAAGTGCTCCCTCTGAATTAATTTTTCAGTTGATTTTTCCCCTCCGTGTCTTTCTGTTTGGTTGATTATGGTTTTAAAATTGGGCTGAGCACATGAAACAGGGAAAATAATTTTACTCATGTGTCATATTGCCTGATGCCATACTATTAGCATAAAATCCTCACTACACAGAATTAGCTGAACACTTTCTGTTTGGCAATTCAGGATTACCAGACTACTTCAGCTATCACAAATCCCAACAGCAAACCTGCAGATACAGTCCCTGTTGCAGACAACACTGCAGGAGACATCAGCTGCAGGGAGTAATGGCAGTAGTGTGACCCTTCCTTCTCTTCTCCTTCTGCCCAGCCAGCATGACTCTTTCACCTAATGGCACCACTCCAAACCCACATCATGCTTTGGGATGAGCTGTGTGTTACCTGAACTGAAGTGAGGCAAACAGCATGACCCTGCCAAAGCCCTGTCCCTGCCCCTATCCATCCATCAGCCCAGCTACTAACTCCAGCAGGATGCTGCAGCCCTGAGGACAAGGACCAACATCAGCAGCTGCTGAGGCAGGAGATGAGCCTGCCCACAGACAACACACTGTATCTGCATGCCAAACTTGTCCTTGAGGAGACACACATAGTTTCCTTCAAATCTGAGGTCTTCATCAGTGCTGATGCTTCATCCTTCATCTCCAACTTGACTGTCTTGCCTCAGAGAGTGTGGTGCCACTATTGTTGCTGGGACTGGTCCCATACCATGGTGTCCACAGAGGCCCCACAGATTGTAGCTGTACCCTGTCCCTCCCTGCAGCCACTGGGAGAGAGGATGGAGAAGTTGTCACTCACACCCCAGTACTGCCAGCCTCAAGGGCAGCATCCAGAGTGGGATCAGGGAGACGTAAGGCACAGGCACTGCAAGTACTGCCCTGCCAACACTGAGAAAAAGGAAGTGTGGACTCCCTCTTAGTGTGTTTGCTGTCTGCACGTGATTCCCATCACTGCCACATTCAAGGGACTCTCTGCAGCAGGGTTCTGTGAATGTTAATTAAACTGATCCCAGCTTTTATGTCTCTAGCTGATAAGGCAGGCTGGCAGTGTGCTAAATTTAGACTTCTTGGGAACTGTTTGAGAAGACAAAAACAGACAGAGCCACGCTGACATATCCTGCAGCAGCACCTCCACTCACAAAATGGCATCAATCCATGGAAAATGGGCTGAATAAACAGTACAGGACAGCCCTGCTAAGGGCAGCAATGTGGTTTTATGTCAACGGTATCAATTGGTCAAGCCTTGATCAGTTACGCTCCCATGAAGGATTGTGTGGATTTTGTTCAGAAAAGGGAGATTCAGGAAACGACACTGGTTTAACTGGGTAAAACATATAAAAGTAGAAAACTCACCCTCAACAAGCAAACACACACACACACACACCCCTCCATCAATACAAAGTCTTCACTTTTGCCTGAGATTAACTTTTTTACTGTGTTTGCATAAGATTGATTTTAACCTTTTTCCTGATCGGTTGTGTCAATAATTTTAAATATGACCGGACTGCGGGGTGGTGTTGTATCTTGGTTTTTTTCAGAAGAAGTCTCTGATGATGTACCCCCACCTTTGTGCTTACATCAGTTTTGTGAAGCACCTGAGGCTGTGTGCCATGGGTGGTTTCTGCAGACTGAATTTACTGAATGTGCCTCATATTCTACCCCAGCTTGAGCACCCAGTCTATAGTCCTTGGAGAGGCTGTCTGGAGAAGAGCAATACAAATTAATGAGACAAAGAGCAGTAGGAAGACAGAAGAATGTGAAAGTTCTGACAGGGTTTTCAATTTGCAGCGGGCTTGTGCATACTCCCTCGTATGCTTTATTGGAAACTAAGTAGCTTGGAGTTTCCAGAGAGAGTCAGCAAGTAAATTTTATAAATGCAGTCAACTGTCCTTCTAAATCTGATATTTGGCACCAGAGATAATGGAGTTTCTGTAGGATTTGAGTATCCACAACCTTTTTCTCATTTTTGGTACCCCTTTGGCACTGTTTTTAGAAGGACAGTATTCGTACTTATGAATTTTTACCAATACTTCTTTCAGACTGTAATAAGATCATGACTTTTCATGTTACCTACACTTACCCTTCTGTTCAAAAATGACATATTGTTTGAACAGGAAAGGTTATTTTTTAATCTGACCTGATCTGTAGCACTATGTTAATCTGTTACAAATTGAGTTTTTCATGCGTTTTCACATTTCAGAATTTCTACTAAAGCCTATAATTATTACAGCTCTAATTATTCTGTCATTTAAACACTTTTATTTCCATTTTGGCATAATTGGCTACTCAATTGTAAAATACTTTCTTTATGTCAGTGTTTTCCTTGATAGGGTCCCCTGACCCTCAACCAAGAAAAAGGTGGTTTTCCTTTTCTCATTACTACAATTACATCAGGAAATGATAGCTGGCTGAATGATATAAATGTCAGTGAATATTTTTCTTTAGAAATCCATTTGTCCCTTTTCTATCCACAAGCAAAAGTTAGTTGTTTGCTTGAAGGGATTTGAATTTCACATCAGCAAGAAACCTCAGTGCCAAATCACCCTGATGTGCAGACTTGCTAACCCACTCTGCTGAAGGACTGAACTGCTATCAGATCATGATATAGGGACATCTATGCAGGTCACGACATGAGGATACCCATGCAGACCATGACATTGGCATATCTGTGCAGATCACAGAACTGGGAGATGTGTGTCACCAAGTCCCTTTACACCAGCTGAGGATCTGATCCACACTCATGTGCATTGAGGGTGACAGGTCAAGAAAAGACCAGGGTTCTGTGAACTGTATATTTACCAACTGGGAAGCCATTTAGTTCCTCAGGCAATTACATCTTTCTGTTTGTTTAAAACAATCTGTGGGAAATAGTAAAGGTGTGACGTATAGGACAAAGGGTTGATAAACAGCCCGTGTGGCTGACAGCTTTGTCTGCATGGGACCTGCAGTGCAGAACTCTCTTGTTGGAAACAATCAAATCCTAACCCACTGGTTCTAAGATATTTCCCTGAAGTCGGTGAGGAAAGAAAGGAAAGCAAGCAATTTAGGGAAAAAAAATAGTCTGGGAAAGAAGGGTTAGCCCTTTCCTCAGACTCTTCTCTCAAAATACATTTTCAGAGTGAGTATATAGGATCCATTGCACCATGTCATCGTAAAGAAAATATTAAACTGACCATAGAAATTGCACCCTGAAATTGCCTATTTCTTTTCAGTGATTATAAAAGGCAGTGTCCACCTACTAGCACCAGCTCAGACCCCTTCACTGTGCAATCTCAGGTTAGATGGTGAGACTCTCCCCTTTCTATGGATGCTTCCTAGTGATGGGCAGAGTGAGGATTGTGCTATGTTTTTCTCCTTTTGTTAAGGATCCCAGTATCTTTAGGTGACCTGGAGCAGATTATGATGTAGCATCATTTTATGTTATAATGGTGGCTGGCATATAAATTATTCATGGGAGCAGTAACATACAGTGCATGATTTAAAGGTGGTAATTGTTCATCTGTATGTTCTGGGGAATCATCCTGCTATTTAAAATACTCTGAAGCTTCCTAGCAAAATCTATTTTTTCTCTGAACTGGAAACAGATTTGGCTGATAAATGTATAATTGCTGTAGCATGCTGAGACGCTTTAGTGGAGAGGAATATTGTGATAGTAGAGGCAGAAATTCAACACTATATCTTAAATATAGGGCACAAATTTCCATCTAATCTGAAGGCCAGAACTAAAAAGAGTAAGGTGTGAAATAGCTCATATTTTTTGCTTATATGAAATTGAATCATGAAATTATAGAATAGTTTGGGTTGGAAAGGACTTTTAAAGGTCACCTAGTCTCAAACCCCCTTCAATTTGACATCTTGAACTGCAATAGGTTGGTCAGAGCCCCTTGCTTGCACTCCTCATAGTGCTAAAGGTGTTAAAAGCAGTGTTACCACCCGCCTGAGTAAAGTAAGCAGGGATTTATGGCACCTGCTAGGCTCTGGGAAATTTTGGTTGTGATAAGATTTCAGTCTTTCAAGTGGAAGTGGGGGTCATTTCTGGCAGGCGTAGAACCACTGGAGACTAGTGAGAATGTCATAGTCTTGGGGAGAAACCTGACCTTGTGGATGCGGGTATGGAAACTAGGACAGGCTGTGAGCAATTTTATTTCTTTGTGTCGTGCTGGCTGTGGGTTGTGTCACCTGTGCTAACCAGTCAGGTCAGTGAGGCACACAGGGACATTTGACCTTCCATGAGACGACAGAGCTACACTTTAGCACACCACAACATAAAGCAAGATCTTGCAGGCACTTTGAAGAAAAAAATAAAGCATATGAACACATTAAAGCATACTCAAATTAGTCTTGTTTGAAAATGGAGGTAGCACTTCTTGCATGATCTTGCTGCACTATTACTTGTCCCCAGCTGCAAAACCCCTGGTTTTATCTCCACTCCCTCACCTGGGGCAAAGAGTTGGTTTCCTTAAGCAGCCTTGTCCCACCTCAGACTGCTCCTGTACATTCCTTCCAGCTTCCCAGAGCAGCAATCTGCAGGAGGAAAAGCAAGGACACATGCAGGATGCTTTGTCCCTCATCAGGCAGCGAGGGAAGAGGCCAATCAGTGAAGTGACCACTACCATGAGGGCAGCAACTGAACCCAAACTGAAGAAGGACATCAGATCTTAGAACCCAAAGAAAAATCACAGAACAAAGCCTTTTCAATAAATATTTTTATTGAAAATTGTAGACAATTGTAGACAATAATTGCCTAAATTAAGTCATATGGAGCAAGTGACCTTGTAGTCACTTGCTAATTATAATTCTCTGCTGTTTGTTCTGGGAAATAAACTAATTTCCATTCGTGCAGGAGTCAGAGACAGCTGTATGTACAGCAAAATATATCTACCAGCAACTACAGAAGAAGCTGCACACCTATCAGCAGAACTGCCGGCACGTTTCCAGAAGTCCTGAGAGCCATCGGGGCGGAGCAGCAAGGACGGGACCCGCTCGGAGCGCGGGCACAGCTCCACCTGCGAGTGTAGCTCTGCCACCATGGCAGAGTGCCAGCGTGTTCCCGATTTACATCGCCAAACAGCAGCACCAAGATCCGCGGCAGGTCCATGTGGGAATGATTTCTGAACCTCCACTGCAGAGAACGAGTCCATGAGAGCTGCCTGTGGTGGCACACAAGGAGCTGCAATACTGCTCTTTGCCTCCCACTGGGAAAAAAGCTGTGCTTTAGGATAGTTGCAGGGCTTTTCCCTAAGGAAACTGAAACCAAGTCCTGGAAGACAATGCAAAATTGAGGACTCCCTGTCTGAGGATAGGGGTTTGCAGATACCTGCAGCACTCCTGCCTGTGGCAAAACCAGGAGGAGATTTGGGAAGTGAGAAGGTAGAAACCAGCACGACAACCTGGAGATTAACAGGTCTTTTTTTGTTTATTGCTGAGGCATGAAGTGCATTGCAGGTGTGCAGGGAGTCCTATCGGTGCTGCTGTTGCAAAGCCCAAACTCCCTGGTAAAAGAAAGACCTGTGCTGTGTGTAGTTACACCCTGGCTAAGAAGGTCCACCAAGTACTGCCAGAAATATATCATGAATGCTGCTTTTCAGAATTTTTACTGACTGCCATATATCCAGTCTTGCTGAAAATTTCTGTGCACTTTTCCATTTTCTCACAAATCTACATTCTCTCCCACAGCAGCTCATGAGGAATTAATGAAATAGTTTACCTGTAGCTACAGGCTGTGACTTGGGGTTCTACATTTACCTCCCAACTCTGCTACTGACTGTCCCTTTATTAGGTCCTATGTAATCCATTGTTCTGGTTTTGGCTTGGTTAAAGTTGATTTTCTTCTTACTTGGTGCTGTGCTGTGTTTTGGATTCAGTATGAGAATCATGTTAATAACACACTGGTGTTTCAGTTGTTACTCATTAGTTCTTATCCTAAGTCAGGGGTTTTTCTGTTTCCCATGTTCTGCCATCGAGCAGGTGCCCAAGAAGCCAGGAGGGATCATGGCCAGGATGGGTGACTTGAACTGGTCAAAGGGATATTCTATACCACAGAATGTCATATTCAGTACACAAACTGGGGAGAATTGGCTGTGAAAGGCTGATTGCTGCTCAGGGAGGAACTGGGCAACCATCAGAATGTGGTGAGAAATTGTATTGTGCATCCCTTGTTTTCTTGAGTTTTACTCCTGTCCCTCTCTCCTTGTCATTACTATTATTATTATTATTGTCATTGTAATCATTAAAGTATTTTATTTTGCTTCAATTATTAAATTGTTCTTATTTCTACCCAAGAGTTTTACTTTCTTTTTGATTCTCCTCCTCACTGAGGTTTGTGGGGAACTGAGTGAGTGGCTGCATGGTACTTAGTTGCTGGCTAGGGTTAAACATCTGATTTGTCTAATTTCAGGAAAACACTCAGATACACAACATCTTTGAAATTCATACTGTTTTGTTAAATTTCCTTAAAATATTTATGGAGGATGGGACAGAAGATACAACATGCTTGTGTGAGCCTCATCTCCTTAGGAAAGCAGGCTAAAAATGATAATTTCTGGTTTTGCTGTTGCCTCTGATGTTTAAAAGATGCAGTTTCAATCTTTTATTCCAATTCTGATTTGAACTGCAGCACTGGACAGTGGAACACTTCCACTGGTTTCATTGGAATGAGTCTAAATTTTCACATCAGTAGCTGAGATCACAAACTTTTCCTTTCTATTTACTGGTAACTATTTTCTCTATTTTACTATGACCTTAAAACAAAATAAACATTTTAAGATACTTTGAATGGTGGTTTTTACTGATGTTAAAGTATAGTTATGGTTTGATTTTTGCTGCTTCTATCCAGCAGACATGAGCAGAGAGAACTATTTCAGTTATATAGAAATCTTTAACATTAGATGCCACCTTTGGGGTCAAGAGGACTTTCATGGCCATTTGCAATACAGCCAACAGCAATGTGACTTTTATGACAATGTGATTATGTTGCTATTTGTGAATGAAAATAGCAATCTCCTGATTGCTGGGATCAAATGTCAGATCTCAGGAGGGGTATTTTGCAGACCCCAAGCTTGTCAGCAGTCACCTAAAAAAGAAATGAGTGCTGTATACATCAAGACTTTGAAAACAAAACTGAAAACTCCCAACAAATAACACTTTATCCTTGGCAAGGTGAAATTAACTTAATACCACTACTTCTTATTTTTGGACTCCAGATAACTTTTTTGCTAGAGAAATAAAGAACTCAGTAATCAGAGCATTACAGATTCATTTGCAATATAAGGTGTTTATTAAGTCTCTGAAAGCCTTATCATCACACTAGGTTTTGCCATGAAACTTCCATGAAAATAAACTATTTGAACACTTTCCGCTACATGTCTCAAAACAAATCCCTCGATGATTTAAAAATAGGCTTTGTACTCAAGGAAAATAAAAGGTGAATTTTTCATCTGTATTTACCAGCTCTTACTAAAATGTTAATACAGCCTACTGAAAAATAGTTCTAACCTTTAATAATTTGTCAAGATATATGAAACCATACTGAAAAGTATTTCAATTTTGAAAGTTGAATCATTAAAAATTACTGATGGGTTTTGAACCTTTTCTCCCCCATTTTCAAGACCTGCCCTATGTTCAAGAGCAAAAGATTGAAATATGCTGCATTCAAGCATAACAGTGGTGCATCTAAACTGAAAGTATGCCGACCACTAGGTACATCAAAGAAATTTTGAGACTTTTTAGACAGAACAAAAAGTATTGTGTGACTTCACATTGAGCAACATTTTTTGCTAGATAAGCCATGCACTGCTTCTTACCTCTCTACTAAGGTCCTTTGATGAGGCACAGGAATAGGAGTTTTGTTTGCATTAGGTGACAGATCCATGTCCCCGACCTTTCTGAGAAATCAGGATGATTTCTTGTTTACAGTCCACTAAAGACAATATTCATCTTCTCAGACTTGCTGGTTCTCAGGACCTCATTGAAACAGTACATCTTTAAAATAAATGACAAAATAAGAAAAAGACAAACACCATCTGATGTCTAGTTTAATCTGTATGCAAGATCACTGAGTGCTGTGCCAGGCAGGAACATGAATGGGCTGTTGGTATTGAAGTGATCTCACATTCACCCAGGGACACATACATAGACTGTTCCTGACAACCCTTCTCAAAATCTCCAGAGGCAACCCTACCACCTGCCTGTCAGACCTCAGAAAGCCGATGGCCATGTGTTTGCTAGCAAAAAATGTGGTATTCACAGAACCAAGGGCACTTGGATTGTGAGCCCTAATTACTGAGAAACCTTCAGGGTCTGTGCCTTCACAGCAAATGATTCAACACAGCCTGAGTGGATCGAGGGAATGAAGGAGTTGGCAACGGCTCTGCACATGTACACTGCTGGTGATTCCAGCTCTTCGCATTGGATCAGACTTTGTGCGGTTCCTTGGAGGAAAAGTCGCCGCTTGTACGTGGTTTGCAGCTCTCCGTGGTGCTGATCACTGACTGCACTGGGCCCCCGAGCCCCCCGATCGCTGAAAGTGCCACAGGCAACCCCTAAGCAGAGCTTCCAGGCTGGTGCCTATGGAATAAATCTGCTGTAATTGCACGAAAAGTGTCCCAATGTGCAGGAAGCTGGAGGAATACCTTCAAAACAAGCAAAGACCTCAATGCAAAGACAGATGCAGATGAACTGAAAGCATTTATGATGTCATCGAGAATATATTTACTGGTATGATCTTAAGGTGTTCTAGCTAACTGAAGAACAAAACCTCATAACAAAGACCTAATATACCCTTTTTTATTCCTTTCCAGTAGCAAACAGGTTTATTTTTAACATTTTTTATGACCTTGTGCAATTAATTAACATAATATGACCTATTTGTCAAATTATATGAAAGTAAAAATTACTTGTGTTCTGTCCTCACAAGGCTTTTAGACCAAACTTTAGCTAGAAGTATCACTAGGAAAAAAAAAAATTATATTGAAGATATGGAGTGCATATTTTACAGTGTTTTAACACAGTGTACTGACTAACAAAAACAACTACTTGTACAGATTTCATTTTATCTCCTTAATGAATCAGTAACTCAGAACCTTTATTTGGAAGAAAAGAAGTAAGTTCCCTTCCCCTGCTAGTGCCACAAATTCTGACTCAGCAATATAAACTAGATTGAATGCAGCTATTTCCATTGATTTAACTCAATCTAGCCTAATTTTCATGGATATTTCTTAGCTGAGCTAAAGCATTTCTACGAGCTATAATTTAGGCTGATGTAAACCAAACAGACATTAGTGAAGTTTACTACTCACTCTGTCACAGTTAAATGAGTGCAAATTTCTTCAGCACAACTTAGGATGTAAAGCTGTTGAAGAGGAGATACAGAAGAACTCAAAAAGAGAAAGAGAGAAAAAGACTGACTGATCCTTAATGCTGACACTTGTTTCTAACATGGGATGCCAACCTTTTGATATCTCAACACTGATCCTACCCTCTGATTGATACATGTTTTCCTCCTGACCTTGGTGAGTGCAGCTGAAAATGAAATGATGTATATTGAGGAATTAAAAGTCATCCTTTAAAAATGAACACACACACCCCTCCCCCGTTATTATTAGTTAATATGTGAGAATGACGTCCTGCAATTTCAACCTAAGCTATCTCATAGCATTCCTGACACTTGAAATAAATGGAACCCCAAATATGAATATATACTTTTTCAAAGTACTTGTATAAAAAAAGCTAAGTGAGAAAGGGTGTAGGTCACCCTTTTGGTTCTAAAATAGCCTAAATTTGGAGACTTTCTCATCCTCGCTGTGTGGCAGGAGGTGAGTTTGCTATGTGACAGAGTTCACACAGGTTCAGAGGTGCCTGCTAGTGCAAAAAGTGGTAGAAAAGGTCACAGTGCTTCTACACCATCCAGTTTTCACTGTTGTGGGTTCTGGAGAAATTTGGGTAAACTGCCTTTCACTCATAAATTGATGTGCTTATTCCACAATGGGCAGCTGCAAGCACCCTAAGTAAGCAATCAGGTTCTCAGCATTTGTATCCTTCTCCCCTCACATTTCGGTCCCAGCTGTACCTGCTTTATCCATTCACATTGCTTCTGTGTCTCCTCACCTCATCAGAAAATCACCAGGCCTTGATGATTCCCCTCACTCCATCAGTGTCCTACATTTTCTGGCTGCTTTCTTCATGGCACCTAGCAAGAGCCAGCTGTGGTATTGGAATCATGCAGGCTCCAGCACTGGAGTTACGTAGTCCTGGGGAAAGGGACTGCATAGCAGGGAAACCCCACCCCTTACTTCCATTAATAATGATGAGAAAATTGCTCATTCTCTATCCTGATGACAAGTACCTCAACTTAAGAGCATAAGCAGTGCTCCACTGGGTCTTTTTGCCCAGGACCTCATATCCAGCAGCAGAAAACACTGAATCCCTGGGGAAGATAACAGAGCAAGGTGGGAGTACTGGTAACTACCCTCTAGGATTTTCTTACAGGCATATGAATCTCAGGGATCTCAAAACTTAATAGTGTAAAGATGTTGTGACTTTTTCTTCATGAATTCATTTCTATTTGTTGCCTTTTCAGCTATGGAAATGATATATTACATACCAGGTGAACAAAGTACTCCTTTTGTTAAAACCTGTTGAAATCAATTAGCAAATGTGTCTGTGTTCCTGTATTAGTAAAAAAACAGTAAGCTATTCCTGTTCATTTTACCCATATTATTGTTGCTTTGTCTGAATTTTGAATTCCCAGTCAGCCTAAGGCTGGGGAACTTCTGGGTTCAGTTTTACCATTTACCATATGTTTTACCATTGCTCTACATTTGTTTCTGTAATTATTGTATTTGAATAATTAGAAATTGCAGTAACAAATTTTTAAAAAATTTCCAAATGGTAACTACTCATCTCCAGTTGGCCAAACAGTTCTTTTTTTCCAAGCAAACTTGAAGTTTTCAAATTATATTTTCATTCTTATATTTAGCAATTTTTAATTTGAACTTCTGTGCAATTTTTTACTATCTTTTCACTTCATAATTTCAACATTTGCTTGAAAGTTTCTCAGGTTTTTCCTATTTTAATGTTATTCTTTGTCACATAGTGATGCAGTATTTGTGGTATTGTGAAGCAGAACATGACTTGAGAGACAGTACAATTTGTATTTACATCTGGTGTGAGGGACAAATTATTAAGGGCAATTATTGCAGCATATTGATTCAAAAATTTGCATCCCCTTTTCCTAACTGCAAAAAATCCTACATTTGTCAATTTAAGAAAGTGTACAAGTTAAGAAATGCTTTTTAATTGGAATATCAGACAGTGGTGGGCTCTGGTACACTAATGAGTCTTGCTTTTCTCAAGTAATTACTTTTATCTTTTGATATATCTTCCCTTCTTTTTTTCAGCGGCTTTAAAGTTACAGTTGTACTGCATATTTTGTTTCTTTGCATCAGGATTAATCTTTGCCTTCGCTACTAATTTGCCAACTTCTTTTAAAGCAAATTTTCTTTGTGCCAATATTATTATTTAGTATTTCTCTGTCTTTCAGGAGCCTTAATTAGAAGTGCAAATTTGTTTTGCAGGCAACCTGAAAAGTAGAACTTCAATACTCAAAACATAGTTATTCTCAAGTGTAAAGTTTGGGATTTCTTTAGAAGACTTTGACTTTTGTATTTACAATACAATCCAGCCAAGTAGCCTCAGCTGTCCTGCAATTTTGTAAATATAAATATGCAATTGTCTCAGTGTGCACTAATGGGCAATTTCTTGCTGACATTATATTGAGTGTAAGGAATTTGTGCAAAGCATTCAAATCCATCTGAAGTGTTATTTATGCTCTGCTTTGCTGTGTGCTGTTGATAGCACAACCGGGAAGATTTTGATTTTAATGATGTAAGAAATCACTGTCCCTCTCAAGTCAAACACATTTCTAAGGGCAATCATTTGCAGCAACAGCACAGATGGGCTTCTGCCCGGCTTGAATCCCATGCTGATCCCTCTCAGTGCTCAGAACTGGAGATACCTACTGTGGGGTCCACCTCAATTACCTGGAAGTGAGATATCTAGTTCAGTCGAGTATCTAGACTCCCACTGTAGTCAAAGGTGAGAGAAAGAGAGGTTTCTGCTGGCAAGGATCTGTCCATGTTTCTCAGAGATCAGTTTTCAATGGGGATAAATTCCAGGTTGGAATTGAGAACTGGTGGAAACAATGTACCTGACACTCAGAGGCAGAAGTGAGAAGACACAACTCCGATCTGGTTTTTAATAACGTACTACAGACAACATTGACATCATGCCCAGGTATTCATACATAGCAATGTATCTGTTGGAGTCTGTGGTACCACCTCCTGCCCTTCTCTGCCTGAAAGACTGAGATCAGGGACTTGGAATAAATATGATCTACTTGGTTTAAGTATGTAAGGAAGATGCCCCCTTCTTCTGAGATTTAAGGTATAAATGCATTTTCCGTGCTACTCCAGATAGAGAAACATGAACAAACCCACTCTGTGAGTTTTAAGACAGAAAATGTGCCATAAGCTGGGGAAAAGGTGGAAGAAACACTTTTCAGCTTTACATTATTGTCGAATGAGTTCACAAAAGGGAAAAAAACTCCCTGATTTGTGGTGCTGGATTAATCTCATCTGTCTTTGGGGTTGAATATTGTTCAAGGTGCAGACACTGAATTTACGTCTCCCTACACCGGTGTCCAGAGACTTGCTGACAGCTAAACTCATGCTGTAGTCAGCAGCTCAGCTGGGATCTCTTAAAACAATGGGATTGAAAAACTGCCACATATACTTGTTAAAAATAAACATTTATAGGCACAGTTTCTTGGAGTCCATGATTTTTTTTCCTGTATTTATACCATTATTGTCAATATTTCTTTCCAATGTATTTGCAGTTAAGGAAGGCAGCCTGGGCATCATTTGAAGTTGTTTGGCAGAGAGAATTAGGGCTCTTTATCTTAGATTTGATACTTCTTGGTGGTAGGTGGCTGGGTGATCTGTGATTCTATGGTATTACAAAAGAGACAACATAAAGTGTGAAAAGAGGAAAAATCAGCAGAAAAAGGAAACAGTTTCTGAATCACTCTGTTTTAACTACACTAATTCAATGCCTGTGATTTCTCTTTTCCTGTGACAATTAAGACATAAAGAGATATCTATAATACATTCAGTTTTGTTGCTAGTTACAGAAGAAAGCTTCCTTCCTGGTAGATGAGTACTTTTATTAGCAAAGACATGAAACAGTTTCTTAACAGGAAGGCATAGGTGGGCCATGAGCCCTATGCTACAGTATTTGCAATATAAGCTTTGGTGTTTACATTTTTATTATTATAATCCAACAATGACTGTGGTCATGCATACAGGTTTAATAAAAATTAACAATAACTTTTGTAACCTGAGGCCTGAAATGACAGTCCATAATGAGATACCTTTATTTGTTTTCCATGAGTCATAGTATTTGTGTGGGGTTTAATTTGTTCTTCTCTTTTTCAATCAAAAAGAGCTTCCATAAAGTAATCTTTTACTAACATAGGTTGTAAGATGAAAGAAGAGGACATTCTGCCTGACTTACAGTTTCCCTGTAACAAGAAAAATAGAAAAGCTGTTTGCATTAGGAGTGACAGCAGATGAGATTCATTTAATCATGAGATAAACCTTTCAAATTAAATATAACCTCAAGACACTCACTCTGAGGGAGTGAAACACAGAAAGCCTTAGGGAATAAATGTAACTATTCTTTAAATCAGTCAACCTTTCAGCAAGAGACCATAGGTGCATTTTTGGGACTATCATGCCAAATCTTGTGCTGAAAGGCTCCATTTATTTCACTTTAAGGTCAGGTTTTAGTTTCCCATGTTGTCTTGCAGCTGAAAGCAGCAGTAGGAGCAGCAGTGTTGCATACAGCTCAGGACACAGCCCTGAGGGAACTCAAATATGGAATCCTACTGCCAGCTTCTAACACAGCCAGCATGATAAATGGATGTCTCAGCCCAGCACCTCCCACTAGCAATGAAGGGGAGCAGGATTTGAACAATCCTATCCAGTTCCATCTTCCCATGCTGTGTGCTCACCTGCCTCAGCACTGCTGGGATCAACATGCTGGCTGGAGATGCTTATGGACTGATACTCCCATTACTCCTTCTCTGGACCTTTGTATGGGACAATGAGAGTGGAAGATACCATGTGGGATATAAGACCCTTCACCATGTAATGTAAAATGCACTGCTTCAAGTCAACCACTGTTTTAAGTCAAATGCTGTGGATTGCATTTTCTTAATCAGCCTCTAAAAGATTGCAACAAGTATACCAATATCCTGAAGTACTTTTTTCATAACGATAGTTTTTGAAGACTTACTGAACGCCTTAACGTCTCTGTCTGTGGCTACTTAGTCATGATTCTGGTTCACCTGTCACAAGCTTTAACACAGATGCCCTTCAGGCTATAAGAAGTTATTTGAGCAACAATTTTTTTGACCTAGAAAAAGCAAACCCAAACCTAAAGGACTTTGACCTACTGTTCAGTGGACGTGCCTAGTAAAATCATCAGCAAACCGCTTACTGAAGCAAAATCAGGACATTAGCCATGTTACTCGGAGGGGAAAAAGAAATTGAAACACAAATATGCCAAGCAATGCTATCTGAGAGTCATATCCACAAACATTTCTCCATTTATGTTCTGCCTGAATTACAAGCATCTGCTGTCACTGACTAAATAACTCATCTTCTGCTAGTGCAAAAGTCTCTGCAATTTTAAAATCAATCTTTCAAATAAGCAAATATATTCTTAAAAGAATCTCAGTTCTTTGTCTTTAAATGCAAGTACAGAGAAAAAACCCTGCTTTTAAAGGAAAACAAGGAGACTTGACTGCCATTAAGATGAAACAGCACAGACTCTGAAGTAAAGCAGATAGAAGTTGGACAGTGTTGTGTGACCCATCCTCCCTGCCACTCCAGGCGTGCAAGCTGGCAGCTGTCCCAACCTGCCACCAAATTAAATGCAGGAGGTGGTTGTGACAGATCTGTTCTCCCATGCAAAAGACACACAGACAACCTTCTATTTTCTGTCCTTGGTCTGAAGCCCTGCTTTCCCAGACAATAGCTCTGTTTTGCTTACGGAATCAATCCAAGCAGCAAATTTCAGGCAGGTAGTACTGCTGCTGGAGGCTGTGAGAGTACCTGTCCCTTGGTGGGGGTAGCAGCAGGAATACAACCCCTTATCCTGTGTGATCTGTACCTTCATGGAGCAAACAGCATCCCTCTCCACTCTTACCACACCAAAGCCCCAGAGGAAAGCTGCTGTAGCTGCATGTTGTGCTGATGTGGATTTTATTCATTTTAATGTAGAAATTGAATAAACCCACAGCTGATAAAGGTCTCTGGGGTCTCCTACTAAATGACTCATATGGTCAGGCACAGAACCATTTATCACTGCAGAAATATCATCATGGGGACCACCAGCCAAGATTACATCCAGGCACTGCTGTTTCTCTCTGAAATAGCTGCAGTTCAGTTTCCTGGAGAGGTTGTGTGTATAGCATAATGACACTTCTGCTCAAATATCCTTGACCCAGCCTCCACACCAGATCTGCACAGGGGGCATTTAAGAGAGATAACTTTGCATTTACGAAACAGAACATGATCCCTTCCTATCTTGACTCATTTGATGACAGTCCTGCTATTGTTGGCACTGCTTTAAGAGTCTGTTGATTTTCTTTGTGCAGAAGGAGAAAAACTGAGAAAATAGTACAACTATAGTGAAAATCTTTCCTGACTTCCTGGAGTATTTAAACCGTAAATAATACAATTACTTCAATTGAGTTTTATAATCACAATCAGTTTTAGTCAATTTGGCATAGCCTTCTAATTGCTGTTTTTCAACCTAATGTAATTTGACAAATTCTGTTTCAAATACGTTTTAAATTTGATTGGGAATAAACAAGGTCAAAAGTCTGCTGATGGTGCTACTGTTAAAAGAAGTAACTTTGAAATACATTTGATTTACAGAAATGATTATGTAGTGATCTTTTTTCAAGATCATTTTCCCCTTTTTCCTTTAGAATATTTTAACAAAAACATTTAAAAAAATTCTGAATATTGACCTTCATTTCCCAAATAAAAGGTCTTGCAGTACATACAAGATTTTTAAAAGTGTCTGCAACAAGCTAGGAAGCATTATGAATTTTAACAAAATCTTGGAAAAATTAAAACTAAATGTTTCACTTTGGAATCCTACAAAATGGAGGCATACAGATAATCTCATTAAGAATTTTATTTTTTCAACAGTTACTTATTATAAATATTCTCTTCTTTGGTATTTTATGAAGTGTAAAGTGAAAAAAATCTTTATCTAAAGTCAATTATTTTCTCATGAAAAATGAACAGGAAATTAATTTTAAAGGAAAAATAACTCTTCTCTGCTTTCTCTGATGTCCCGCCCAAGGCACTGAAGACCTATTTTCTTTCCAGTCCTGCCCAAAGATTTAAATCTGAGAACTGAAAACTTTTGAGTCCTTTGAAAAGGCAGTGAATTTAAATCCACTTAGAGGAAATGTTATAAATTACATTAGGCTCTTGTCTCCAGCTGCAGAAAGGGAGTTAGGAGACCCCACTTTATGCAGGGCAGACAGACACCAAGAGTCCAGTAGTGGACTCATTGCAGGAAAATGAGATATTTCTTCATGACTCCTTCTTGTACCAGCCAGAGGGCTCAGTGGTGACCTGTCTAGAGCAGCCTGTCATTTCCTGCTGTTTTGGAGCCCATGGAGGAGGCAGATCTCTACTTCATTAGTTATGTTAACCATAGAACATTATTTTTCCATTGGCTTAAGATCATTTTGCCTATGCAGAAAACCTAAGTCATTAACTGTGTGAAAAATGTGGGCTGGAGCATGTGTTTTTTCCTCCTACAGTAGTTAAAGGAAGTAATTCTCCAATCTGATAGACTGCCAAAAATATTGAATTGCTGCTGACTTTTTATTTATTCCAGAAGAATCGTGAATAATTTTCCCTTAAGGTCAGACAAAACAAGCAAATTAAAACAAACATACAGAAAAAGCTTCAAATCCAGCCTGGCTTCATTGATAGAGTGGTATAAAAGTGTGGCTATTTTTGATGCCAGGGATTCAGTTTCTGCTTTTAATGTGTGTATTTAGTCCAAAGCCCAAGGACAGTTTCATCAAATAAAACAGGACTATTTCTGCAGCAATGTGTAGAGGTGCCTGAATTACAGAAGAATGGGAACAAAGTCAAGTTCCTATAAACTTTTGGGTTATGATGTGGTATTTGCATTAATCTTCCCTACTAATTAGCATACAGGAATGATTCCATTTCAGAGGTTTTTTTCATGTTTCACTGACTTCATGCTGTATGAGCTGTGCCTGTGTACTTGCTTAGCAATATGTTATACACACTGAGATTAAAGAAGACCAAATGAAGATTCAGTACATCCTTTATTTGATATAAAGTTTACTTTTAGAGTTCCAGCTCAAAGATTTGTTAATATTTGACAAAAGAACTTGGGAGGCCTGGAGGAAACTCATGGGACTACTTGCTAATCCTCTGTTCCGTATCATGGCACTTAAAGGCAAAAGTAAAACAAAACAGCCTACGACACCCTTCCTCTAGATGATCTCTGTCCAGACACCCAGCCCCATTCTGCTATCAGTCGCTTTCTCTCTGTATGACTTGTTCTGCAGCATAAAAGTCCCTGCAGATTTTGGCCCTGTGTCTCTGAACAAGGAGTTCATCAGCTGACAGCTGACGCAGATTTCTTTTACCTTAGGCAATTTTCCAGCCTCCACATTCTGGAACACAGCTCTAAGGAAGAGACTGAAGCGAACAAACAGTCTGTTCTTCTCATGTGTTCCTTGGAAGACATGGGGTTTGAATCCTACAGATTTGGTCCAGTCTTGTCCTGTCAGTCTGATCAGCTATAGAGTACCAGAACGCTGCCAGGACCACCCTGCAGCAGCTACGATGCACAAACAGGGAGTCATGGAGCAGTATCCCTGTTTGTGGAGTGCTTCTGGAGATGCGCCAGTAAAGTCATTAGTGGTATGTCTGTCTTTTGCAATGAAAGAAATGACCCAACCTTGTGTGTATATCACACACATCGTGTCAAGGACACATTTTTGCCAAGGCCGTTTGTCTAACTATAGCACTTGATGGGAGCTGCTGACAAAGCTGTGTGCTCTGAAGGCTGTATTTTTTTGCCTCATGATTCATTGCAAGGAAGACTTCATGCATTTAAGGAGGTCAGCTGGAAATGGGTCAAGATATCTGGCTGAGGTAGGTTTCTGGTGTGTTAGTTTATGCTCTACATCTCCATCCTGCCTATAATTGTGGACACTGGGTACGCAGGCTGCTTTCATACATGACCAATAATGTGTAAGGAAAAACCACAAATTGTATCACTAAAAGTCATTTCAAAGCCTGATTGTGAATCCAAGCAAAACTGACATTTTAGAACTTTTTGAAGCAGTCATTCAGCTTCTGTCATTGCTCTGCTACAGAGCTGTGCAGATGTTTGTAGTAGTCACAAAAAAGGAAATGAGGGCAGGCTGCACCAGAATATTTTAGAAGCCATTAATAAAACTTTATGTTGTTATTCTGAAGGGTATTTTCTGCTGCTCTCAGCACAACACTGTGACTGGCCTTCCTGAGATGGAAAAAAATGAAGTATTCTTACTTCATCCTAAATAACTGCAGCCAGAAGTGAGAAGTCCTGGGGACGACAAGATGATTTGCAGTTTCTGTGCACGTGAGGAAACTCTAATGTTAGACCTACAAAAGGGCCCAAATGACACCTAGCTTCAAAATGTCACCTGGCTTTGAAATAGCAGCAGCCAATCTTTTTGCAGCACCTCAGAACAGACTGAAAAGTTGACCTTGAGCTTGCTGAGTGATGGCTCTAATCCCTGTGTGGCAGCTGAGGCAAGAAGGGCTTCTACCACTTATGTATTAGGAGGAAGTGGCAGCACAGCCTTTAACAGTGGCAGCCCATTCTCAAGGACTTGGCCCCAGGCTCCAGCAAGGGAGCAGTCACATCACTTTCTGCAGTCCCTTCTGAGTACAGCATTCCCCAGAGTGGCACATTTTAAAATGAAAGAAATAGTTTCTGCTTAGGGGCAGGGAGAACAAAAATTTTATTCCTTCTAGGAGAGCAAAAGAAGGTATTTTGTTTCCTGGTGAATTCCTGTATAGATGCATTTACTTTAATCCCATTTTGTCCCATTGGGACAAAAGTACGACACGTTGATGCATTTCAGGAGAGACACTTACCTGAAATATATTTTAAAGAGCCGCCATAAAATCCTTTCACTTTGGACTTAATGATTAAAACACAACATTGCCACACTGAAGTGTCTGGTAAGGAACTGGCTGGAAACAGTGCTTCAGGTCATTCTGCAAGAGGTGGTGTTTACCTGTCGAGGGTGGTACACCCTGGGGTGTGGGAACTGGTCTTCTACAGGGCACTGGAGTGCCTGAGGTGGGATAACCCCCTTTGCAGCCCCAATGGATATCTCCTAGGATTTACCACACTGCTCCATCAGCGAATGGCTGTATCTGTCAGGGGACTTACAGCTCTTTTAAGAAGAGCTGTGAAAGACCAGCTCCCATGAGACAGTGCATCTAAACAGAGAAATTAATTGTATAATGTTACACAGAATCATAGAATCATGACTTAAAATATGTTTCAGTCAGTCAGACAATGCAAATCATCTTAAAGTGATTGCAAATAAAATATTTTATTCTTAAAAGAAAAGAATAATTTGAATAAAATAATTTTTGAACTTTTTTCATTCTTTCTTGTTCTCTCTACTTTCCACATAACTGTATGAGTGTGTATGCATGTCTGTATGTATGTAAGCGCCATTGCAGCAAGAACCTACCTTGTGCACATCATGGATTTCTCTTCTTTATGCAGGCAATCCTGCTGGTTTCTGAACTTTGCCCATCTGCTTGAGCCTAAGGGGCAGCAATATTAAATTAATCATAGTCTGACATTTCTTTGATAACTGACATTTGCACAAACAAGTCCTACATGCACATGTGCACATTAGGAAATTAAAGTGTAAAGTAAATAAGATTATCATTGTGTGTTTCTTCTCAAAAACATATTGCAAGTCATTATCTCTCCCTCTAATGACTGAAATTCTGTGTGTAAAACGGAGTAATTCAATTTACATATCTGAATGCATGCCATTTTCTTGTTGTTGCAGGGTCTGTACCGAATGCCTTGTGAATTAAATCATTTCATAGTCAGGAGTCAGCGGAGCTGCGGGCGGATAACTCTTCTTGACACATCGCGTGAGAGAACAGGCAAGCACCAGGAGGCTCTGCTCCTTCTGTTCCTCTGGAGCACTCCTGGTGATTTTGGGCTTCTGCCACTGTGCAGAAGAGCATCTCCTCTTCCTCCAAAGACAAATCCTGCTCCAGGTTGGGCTCAGTTATACAGCTCTTTGCACACCCACGTAAGCCAAGCCACACAAGCCAATGAGGTTTTTTCTGTCTTTGGTGATGAGACCAAGATTAAGTCCACAAAAATTGGATGAATTTCGACTACTTGGCTAGAAATTTGCAAGATGTTGAGAAGTTCTGTCCATTGACAGCAGGTGTAAGGTTATTGGGTTGGTGGCTACTTCAACCCCCCCTATATTCAGATAGTAAGTGATTAAGTGAGTGAGTGAAGTAAATAGAGTGTCAGGGACAGACACCTTGCAGTTGATGCAGGCATGGCTGAGGATATCCACATGGGATACCACAGAGGAGGAGGCCAGTCTGACCTTTAATTAATTAAATTAATTAATTTAATTAATTTAAATACCAGTATCCACACCATGTCCAGGTATGCACTGGGAGAGCAACTAAGCACTTCTCACAGTTTTCCTGCTCAGTGAGTTTATTATAACGGCTTTATTCTTTTTCTACACATAATGATGCTGAGGAATAAAATTTCAAGTATGCAGAGAAAAAGTATTCAGTAAGCACTTACTACACTTTGTTCTGACATTACCTCTAGCAGTAAAGAAAGAGGAAGAAGTATTTTCTTTTCCCAGCTCACACAAACAATCTTGAGATCAGAAAAAATTGTGTTGTCAAATGTCCATATCATTAGGCATCATAATGAGTGGGAATCGAGCATTTCAGAAATTAATTTTTCATCCAGTCTCCACGGAATCCCTCACGGGATGATTTTTCTATGGTTTCTTTCTGCTTCAAGGAGAAAAGAATTTGTCTCTCTCTGCTGCAAGCTGCAATCCCTTCACTACTAACTGATAAACGGCCTCAGATTTTATCACGTTTTCTTCTTCTTTTGTTCCTATTATCTCTGCCACCTGTGATTTCTCTGCTCTTTGTAGAACCTTATTTTCTCCAGATTTAATTCCAACTGAGGAAAGTATACACTTATCTTTTCATCACAGGAGGCCATTAATCTCCCCTGCAATGGTAGTTCTTGCTGAAACACAAGCACAGGTACAGGCTGGGCAGACAATAAGTTGAGAGCACACCCAAGGAGAAAGACTCGGGGTTGTTGGTGGATGAGAAGTTGAACGTGCCCCAGCAATGTGTGCTTGCAGCCCAGAAAGGCAGCATATCCTCAGCTGCATCAAAAGAACCATGACCAGCAGGTTGGGAATGGGATTCTCCCCCTTTGCTTCACTCTTGTGCCCACCTGGAGCACTGAGTCCAGCTCTGGCATCATGACAACATAAGAAGGACATAATCCTGCTGGAGCAGATCCTGAGGAGTGCCATGAAGATGAGCAGAGCATCTCTCTTACAGGGACAGGCTGAGAGAGCTGGGTTGCTCCGCCTGGAAAAGAGAAGGCTCTGGGGACACTTTATAACACCTTACAGTGCCTCAGGGACAGCCTGCAAGACTGCTGGAGAGGGACATTTTACAAGGACATGTAGTGTTAGGACAGTGGGCAGATTTACATTAGGTATTAGGAAGGAATTCTTTACTATAAGGTTGGTGAGGCATTGGAATAGGTTTCCCAGAGAAGCTGTTGATGCCCCATCCCTAGAAGCGTTCAAGGCCAGCCTGGATGGGGCTTTATCCAATCTGGTCTAGTGGAAGGTATTCCTGCCCATGGTGGAGGCGTGGGAACTAAATGGTCTTTATGGTCCCTTCCAACCCAAAACATTCCATGATTCTATAAACCCGCTGTGGTTTGAGAGGCTTGCCAGAATTTCATGCTAGCACTCCTCTTTCTATCATCAGAGGGAGCTGCAAATGCTGAGAAGGTGGTTCTGGATTGGTGCTTGTCATATATGACAGTATTCAGGGAAGGGATTTTGCTTTGGTAAAAGTCCAGGGGCCATCAGGAGTGTGACAATTCAGCACAGGTGCCCATGCAGGGTTTTCAGGAGACCAAGAGATGTAGGGTGCCACAGCACCGATGTTTTGAGTCCCACAGCAAACAAGTGTTCATGTTTCGATGTCTATCCCATGTCTTTCAGGGCATGCCATGTAGCAGAGTCTAAGACACCCCTTATTTGCAGGGGAAGGTAAATAATGAGATACTTTGACTGTCAGCACTTCTTTACTGCTCCCATCACCTCTATTCTCCCACCAGAGGAAACTCCCACCATGAGACAGCACTGCAAGTGTCAGGAATCAGCTGAAGTACACTTTGATTTTAGGTTCCTTTTTTCAGAGCAACATACAGCTGATCCTGTCAGAAAACTGAAGAATTCCTTGAAAAGTACCTGTGACCTCTGGACCAGCAGCTTCTGAAAACTCATGTTCTTGGGCCATACAAAAATGTGTCAGAGTTTACAATTGTGATACTGGGGTAAAATTACATTTTTGTGTTATAAAAGCTCTCTTCACTAAAGTTTAAATGAATGAAAGAAAAGGGAAATCTCATCATTTCAAGCCTAAGCATTTAGTAGTGCTCTCATTTCTTTTCCCTGTTTTTTGAGGTGATAATTTTTGAGTTCTGAATATCCTTCTGGACAAGAAAAATGAGAACTTTGCTACAGTAGGTGTAAAAAAATCATCAAAAATTATCATAAAGAAAGCTGTGAGTAGATGGATGTTGTTGTGAGTGACTGACAACTCTCTTCATGTTACATGATTACAGCCCTTGCAAATGGGCTTTCCAAAACTGTGACACTCCCAGGTTTGCAGTAGCATGTTCAGACGTGGCATCTCCTTCACTAACAATGACAACAGAGCTGCCTTTGCTTAATGTTATAAGGAAGCAGATTCAGCTGAGATGACTTAGTGTTATTTGATATGCTTTTAGATACCCTTGCAATCATTCCTTAACAGCTCCTCACAGTGTGAACAGGATTAGCTTCTGCAGCCCTGCTCAGTAACATCAGATGCTCTCTTCTTTCTGGCATTTGAGATATGCAACTACCTGATGGTTTTACTGTCCAGTGTCTGTGAAATATTCATTATTATTAGATTTGTGGCTTACATGTCACTTGGACTGGCATTTATAGAATATTGTCTGCATTTTCACTGTGAAATTTTAATGTACTGTTCTTAACGTGTAAGTCCAGATACACTGCTTTGTATTTTTAAACAGATAAGAACAGTACAGTGAAAAAGCTGTAATTTCCTCTCTATTCTTATATTCACAACTATTGCATTGAGGCTTTACTCATAGTTAAATCTCCCATCTTTCCTTCAGATACAAAACTTTGTGCTTCCTGGGTGTACATGGTGAATAATGTGCTCTTGCTTGAAAAGAAACTTGGGTTCTCCACACCACAAGTGGATTACTCCAACACCAGGAAAACTTCCAGCAGATGTTTTGTTTATTTTGAACAGAGAGCAGGAAGAAAGTGGGCATTAACATCACAAGGTGTCGCAGGCATTACAGAGTCACAGTTTTCCTCTAGTGACACAAGATTGCCTTTGCTTATGCCGTGCTGGAAGTAGCTCTTAACTGTGGAAACTCTGACAGCTCTCTGCATGGTACAGGAGATTAATTCAAAGCCAAGTGCAAAACAAAAACATATGCTTATTCATCAGCCTAGTCTTACAGAAGTGATCCTAATGTGTACCTCTGGGAAAAAACAGACTCATTACAAAATCAAGCCAGAGAACTTCCCATAACCAGAAAGCCTTGATTCTCTCAGACTTTCTCATTTTACCTCTTCTTCACCTACTGTGCTCATTAAACATTAAGGAAAAAAATAATCAAGAATCTAATAAATAGGAGCCTTTCTTTTAGCCATCTGGTTCAGGTGGATAATTATCTTTTGACATCTGTTCAGTGATATGCACTATATAGCAGTATTTAAATTTGTGATCTTAAGCCATTTTCTACTGGACATAAATATATCTGAAGCTGCAATAACATTCCAGGGGTCTGCAGGGTCACTTCTGAGAAGCACCCAGCACATTTGAATTCTAATACTTCTAAATGGTAACCAACAAACCAAATCTGTTTAGTGGCAGTCCAACTTGTCAAAAGATGTGTTCCCTCCAACTTTAGCCTTGAAAGGGCACAGTGAAGATGTTAAAGGGAAAGATTTCAGCCTTTGTATCTTCATTGTATTTTCTGCAACACTATCATTGCCCCGCCATCAGTCTACAAGGCTCTCATTGTTTTTCCTAAGGAGGCTGGCAAAAAAATGTGCAAAAGCATGTTAGCACCTGCTCAATTTTTCCAGCCTCACAAAACCAAACACGCATCACTTGCAAAATTACAATTCTGACCCCCATATGGTTTCCTATTAACTCACCAGCTCCTGTCACTGTCATGTGTTCACTCCATTTGAAAAGGCTCTTTCTCTGTCATGAGTTTTGTGATTAAATGCTCTCTGCTGAAAATGCCAGGTTATTGAGTGGGAAAGTGTGAGCAGGAGAGGTTATTTCTTTGATAAATAAAGCCATTTCCAAACATTTAGGAAAAGAAGTTTCAGGATGTTTCGTTTTAATAGTTTCTAATTTTTCTTCTAGTTCAAATCAGCTTTCAAAGTGCAGGTAGTCCATGCTAAACAGAGGCAAAAATGGTCAAAGGTAGAAATAAAAAACTTAGATTCTTTGAATGAACTGATCTATAACTGATTTCAGATACCCATTTCATCCCATTTTACAGCAATGCTATAATGCAGCTACCTGAGCAATTTCTGCTCAGCAAATTTGCAGTGAGTTTCAGAGGTCATATGGTCTCTGCCTTGGTGTCATTCCCTGGGAGTATTTCCCATAAATCCTCTCTAAGACTGTGCTTGGTGACAAGCACAGCCTTCCCCTTTGACCAGCCCTGTCAGCATACATGGGATCACTTTTCCCTTGAAAACACAGAAAATGTCACCACCTCTTCCTTAGGTGTTTGCCCAAAACTTGCTGCAGGGTTGAGAGTGACAAAGTCTTGCTGTGTATGGAGCTCTAATCCAAAAGACAGCACCTTTGCAGCCTGTCTGATCACACTTTAATCCAGTAGCAGGCAGCCCTATAATATTGTGGACACTTTAATACAAATCTCTCTCCTGTCCCACATGAAAATCAAAAATTGTATCCTGGGGCCTTGGAGGCAGAACACACTGCACAGAGGAGCCACAGCCAAATGCTGGGGATGTGGATGCATCCCTGTGTCTGTCTCCCTGAGTGTGGGTGACAGACACCGTACCAGGGAGTGGCTGGAGCCAACAGGCAGCTCTGGTCCATCCTTATCTCTGGCAGGGTCAGCTAGACCTGGTTGCCCAGGACTATATCCAGGTGGATTTTGAGTATCTCCAAGGACAGAGACTACACAACCTCTCCACACAACCTGTGCTGGTGCCTGGTTAACTTTACAGTAACAACCTTATTTTTATTTTTGTTTCAGTTTTGTGCACATTGCCCCCAGTCAAGTGTACCATTGAAAAGAGCCTGGCTCACTCTTCTCACTTTCCCATCAGGTGTTTATATATATTGGAAAGATCCCCCTGAGTTAGGCCCAGCCCATCTCTGCCCCATCCTATACAGGCTCTGATCAACCTTCTTTTGGTGCCTTGCCCTCTGCCAAATCCTCCAAGAGATGAGTGCTGCTGCCGGACTTTCGACACTTACCAAGGAATGACACCCACTCCATGTATAATTATTTCATGTTGTATACAACACCTCCTGAGGTCATATTCATGACCTGGACAAAAGATCAGTGGGGGCTTTTAGTCACCCTTCCCATATTATAAGGCTTTAAGGCAACCCTTCTTCATCATACTTAGCAGGGTCTTATACATGAATAGGAAAAGAAGGATTTGCATGTAAAAACTGATATTCCCTTCATTATCTTATTAGACACATCCCATTTTCAATTGTTTTGAAACAATTGTTTCAATTTTTTAAACTAAAATTGGAAAGAAAAATCCACGAGTTGAGATCAGTGTAGAGATCAGGTTGATATTGCTAGAGACAAAAATTAAAAGAACTGTCTGGAAACAATACATACTATTCTTATTTTAGGTATGATGTGACTCATATATTCATAGAATCATAGAAAGGCTTGGGTTGGAAAGGACCTTAAAGATCATCTAGTTCCAAACCCCCAACCATGGGCAGGGACGTATTTCACTAGATCAGGATGCTCAGAGCCCCATCCAACCATGCATTGAATACTCCCAGGGGTGGGGCCTCTCACAGCTGTGAGAAACCCAGTCTCCTACTCAGTGTACAACAGATATTAAAATAAGTTTCAGAATATATTTCCTTCTCAACTTTCCTCACCTTCTAAGCTACTCACTTCCTTACCAATATATTCACCGCGAGGGAGAAGGAGGGAGAAGACAAGCAGTTTTAAGATCTGTGCATAGTCATTAGGATCCAAGGCTCATGTAAACCAGCTAAAACTTATGAACATCATTACATATAGCACTGCAAAACGTTATTCATTGAAAGGAAATTCAAGGCCTTTGCAAAAGAGTTTTGGCACGACTCCTTTCTAGAGCAATCTATGAAACATCTCTGCCTCCTTTTCTCCTTGACAATTTCATAATGTGCATTTCATGGACAGAAACTCTGTATTTAGCAACCTCAAGAGATTTATATAAATCCAGCATCTCTTCCTTCTTTAAGGTTTATGGAAATCCAATTATTTTCTCCCACAGAGTAAAATCTATCATACTAAGTCAGTGTAATACTTGACTTTGTGTACAGTGGCAGTTCATTTGTCAGAGCTGTGAAATATTGCATTTTAAAGACAGTAATCAAGCTCTCCTGATGTCATTTCTGTTAACATTCTGCCCAAGGTCCATTTAAGCTTAGAACATGACTTTGCAATCTAGCAACATTATAGTACAACACTTAGTACAAATTACTTATCTGAAAGCAGAAAAACTACATTAGTACCACATGCAGGTGTCTCAGTTATACTCCAGTATATGTGCTTTAACTTTTAGTCCAAAGGTTTTCTAATCCAGTTATCCTTGTAAATTTATTCATAGCAGAATCTACAGTTAATTATTTGCTAAGGTAACTGTGGTCCATTTTTACCACGCTAGCACGTGTATCTATTGCACTTTCAAATCAAGCTTGTAAAGATTTAATATTTCAAATCAGGCTGTATGCAATTAAACAAAATCAATATTTAGGTAATTGTTATTTTGTGTTATACGCAGTAAAACCACTTTTTGTTTTTTTCTTGTAAATCCCAGGGATTTTTGCACTGATTTTTTATTGTAGATTGAGAAGGACTAGGTCATTTTCAAGTGGCTAAACATAAACACATAGATTTTCATCACATTAACAACCTCCTGTCTGAGCCTGGTTAAATGAGGCATTTACCAGTTGTGAGATGTTGCTCTCCTATCCCACTTTAATTGGAGACAACTGTTCCAGCTGGACTGGCTGTCTTACACTGAAGATGATGATGTTGTTAACAGGATACAGGTTCTTCTAACCATCTGTCTCTAATGGCAAGATGTTGGGCTATCTTCAGCATCTTCCTGTTGGCTGGGATTTTCAAAGGTGATGAAGAAGATAAAATTTCTGTTCATGTTTCTTTGGATCTGCTGATCAAACACAAACTTCTCAGGTAATTCTTTTTTGCAATGAAGTCTGCTTAATGACTTAACTATTCTCAATCTTTGAAGACTGATTAGTACTACATTTCCATAAAGGCATGCAAAGAGTGTAAAAGAAAAAACTGTGGAAGCCAAAGGTGTTCTTCTGTCATTCATACAGCAATTGTACCTCTTGGCTCAGATCACTGGGTATTTCTCTGGTGTTTTCCATCCCCAATGCGTATGCAGCTGTGTTTGCCTGGGACCTTTGTGCAAACCTAACAACAGCCTCAGATCATCAGCTCTCACAACTTCATAAACCATAGGTCAGAAATCAAAATAATAGATTCATGTAAAAATAGAATTAAAACCTATGAATAACACTGGGCAGCAATCTTCTACTGTCTTTTTTCTGCCCATTTTTCACACATTTCACAATTTGGAAAGTCAATGTGAGTTTCTTGCAAAAAAATGACAGCCCTAGCTTTTGTGATACTGCTTCGACTTCCCCATTTGCTGCTCTCTTCACACTCATGTTCCAACGGACACCTCGTGCCACCTTGCCCCGGCTGCCAGCATTCCTCCAGATGTCCTTCTCTCCTTTCCCATGCTGGTAATGAATTCCCTGTTCTGCATGTGATGGCTGGAGCACGGTCTCTTCCAACAGCCTCAGAAAAACATTGCACTGAGCTGCAAATGCTTCTGCCATCTGTTGCACTGAGGGCTGCAGCCGTGCCAGTGCCACTTAGGGGACATCACAAGTGACGGCAACAAATGCTCTGAGGCTGATGTTCTTTCTCCTGAGAGAAATGCTCCTCTAACATCAAGCTGCCTTTTTAACCATCCTGAGCACTGGCAACCCTTTACGAGAATTAATATGAGTTACTTGTGATCTCCTGACAATAAATTTCATATCCCTAAGACACAGGGAGCAACCCTCACAGTTACTTAGTCTTGCTGTAACCAGAAAAAGAGCTCAGCCTTCTTTCAAAGAGAACACTTACCACAGTCATGTTAAGAGTAGCAGATTCCCCATTTCTTTCAGCCTATTCCCTAACCCGTTCAAAATGACCCTTATGCAGCCAGAGGGGGCTGCAGACAGGGGATCTTCATTGCTCCTAAGGAAGGCATCCTCCATCAGATGCACTTGCTGGGCCAACAATGAGAGCCTTGGCAAAAAGGAAAGCCTGAGAAATGGGGGATTACTACCCCTTAATACCATAATCATGAGTCTTGAAAGAATGTACTATTTGTCAGTTTCTTTTGGAAAAAGATAACTTACCCACTGAGATTTTTATTAGCATATATAATACCTTGGCTCCTTCACTGGAGACAGAGAGGTGGATGCAATTAACTTGTTCTTGGTGGTTGTGTGGTTCTCTCTCTTCATAGCTGTCTCCAAGAACACTGCAATTAAGAACAAGAAAGTGTTAAAATGCAAAGCTTCAAAAACTGTATACAGCTCCAGTTTCCCTGAAGACTCCAAATGAAGTAAGGAAAAATTCAAGGGGACAGCTGAGACTCAACCTCTGACATGAGATGCAGTATTAATCTTACGTTACTAATGGACTAATCCTGTGTATAGACTAACCAAGAATTTATATTCTGTCTTTTCTCCCAGAGGAAACATTTTAAAGTGAAAAAGACTATATATAAAATACAGGTAGAACAGTGTAAGTGATAGGTCTGTAAAACAGCTGTGTAGAAGCAGCAGCACTAGGATTGGAGACTTGGCAGCAGGGAGTGAGAAACATTGAGGGGGAAATAGATCTGTGGAGTTGAGGTGAGGATGTGTATTGGATAAAGAATGCGTGTATCAGCAAAGAGTGGGGAGCAGTGGAGACATGCTGAGGCTGACAGAAGAGAACTGGTGGATTGGCAGTTTGGGTCAGAAGGTGTGGGAGAGGATGCCTCAAGGTGGGTAACAATGGGAAGCTGACAAGGGCGTGGGCAGATGACACAGGGAGGCGTGGGGGACGAGCTGAGCAAAGGCAAGCAGCTTTCTGTGGGCTGGTGTTGACATGAAAGCTTCTCCCTAGGACACTGGTTATTTGAGACTTACTGTCAGCCTTCTGGCAGAATTAGACATGTGAACTTCTCCTTCCTTTATATGCTTTTTCTTCTAGTAGCTTTTAGTGTAAGACAGAATAAGATAACAACTAAAAAGGCTTGTTATTAACCCCAGTGCAGAACCCTGACTTCTGGCCCCCAGAGAACGTTTCATTCTTAGAAATGAAATAATATTCTTTTTATATATATGAAATATCAAAAATGACAGTATGGAAAAGTGTAGGACAAAACAGAAAGGAACAAAATTAACAAGAACACAAAAGCATCTAGAAGACCCCAGAGAGGCAGCAGGTCACTTGGGAGGTTCAAGTGAAAACGTGATCTCTCCCTGAAGGCAGGTGAGGATGCAGGGATGGATGGGAACAAAAAGAGACTTCTATTTCTGAATAGCCCAGGCTCTGACTTGTCCAACAGCCTACACTTAAGTGAAGAAGCCTGAATGTTTTTGCACAGTAATTTTCAAAACCTACTGTAGTAATTTGAAAAACATTGTACTCTTAGAAAAATAAATTTTGTGCTGTTGAGGTCAACTCAAATGATATTCACAAATGACATATCACCTTCCTAAAGAAATACATTTTCCAACAAAGGCCATTTTACAGGTAGTGGGCATTTAAAGATGTTAGTGGCTGAAAGTATTGGACTTCGGTCCATATCCTTCCGAAACTTTGAGAACACTTTGAGAAACCTGGGCCTGGGAGAGGGAACACTGAAATCTTGTGTTCCTTGCAAGGCTGCATAACTGTTTTCCACTGCATTTTCAGAGATTCTAGTATCAATTCCTGCAGCTGGCAGATGTGTGAGATATCTGAGAGCTGAAAGCAGTGCATAAGCAGCAGCTCAATCACAGCCATCACAAAGGCTTAGTAGAGACCATTGTGTCTCAGTAAAAGCTGAAAGTAAAAGAAGTTGGTATCACAGCAGAAATAAATGGTGAAAGGATAAAATGTTGTCCTTACCTGTAGAAGCAGTTACTAAAATGTTGTGTTCAAGGGTTTTTTTATAAATCATTGTGCTATTTTCTTTCTAAACAAGAGAAGTTTAAAGGCTTGATTATTTTTCAAAGGAGTGAAGTTGCAGGTGTGAGTACAATTTCTATCTCTGTGTGTATGGTTTTAACAAAAGCACAATCTCGCTGTTTTTGAAAGGAAATATGCTGAAATAAGACCATGTCAACATTTTTTAATCCTGTGCAGTGGGCTGAAATAATGAACATGTGATCGTAAAAGTCAATCAGTTTGTATCTTTATCCTACCTAGAACACTCTGTTCTGAAAGGCAAAAAAATAAATATTAAGTACTTTAAAACTGTATCAGTTTAGTGTAATGTGGAAATGAGAAATGAGGTTTTAGAGCAATTTATTAATTAAAATTTTTTTTGAGATGGAAACCATTCAGTTTATGTACAGTACTAAACAACTCATTTCCATGTGACTATCCGAGAGTGCTCTTTCCAGTCCTGATTAATGTTTTCTGGGTATTCACCTTTGAAAGAGCTATGAAAAAACCATGCATTGTACCGTTTGTATTTAATACTGTATCTGATCTCTGAGACTGTGTATGTTAGATGTAAAATTTTTTTTCAAAGGGAAGGAACAAGGCCGATGGACATATTTTGTCAGAAACAGGGTCCACTGCTTGTCCTAGTCAGTCTTGTCAGAATCACAGGCTAATCGGGCTGGAAGAGACCTTCAAAGGTCACCTAGTCCAGCCTCCCCTGCCATGGGTAGATACCTAACTAAAACATGAATGTAAGGCAGAGTCTGCTGCCAGGGGATGATCTCAGGTTTTCAGTTGGTTCAGTTTAGTTTTGAGTGGGAGGAATTGAGAATAGATGAGAATTTCTTAAGAGTGGAAGATGATTTCCACGAAAGTGATTTTGCATAATAATATTCATTAGTCTAAGGAATTGGCAGAGAAAAAGCAGCAGAATTAGTTATGGAGTGAAAAAAGCAAACTAAGAAAGCAGGAAATTGGTAGGAAGAATTTCTAGACAAAGTCAACTGTTTTAAATAGACAGATGTGACAACTATTAAAGGAGATTATGTGAAAAGAAAACTGGCAAGCTGAACCATTGCAAAGGAAAAAAATAAGAGAATTAGACCAATAGAATTATCCTAGGAGTTCCTTAGGGAGTTGAAAATCAAACAGGTATTCTGAAAAACATGGGAAAAAAGAGCAGACCTTAAACCAAAGAGGATAAGGTTAAAAGTGAGGTGAACACTACAGCAAAATTAAGGGAAGCAAGAAAGAGATATGCTAACTGTCTTAAGAGCAAGTCTAAATCTACCACCGCAAAAAAGAAAAAGCAAATTAATTTATGCAAAAATGCAGAGGTATGGTGTGCTTTCTTGGCATAAAAAGAGTTAACTGCAATCATTGAATTACTAACTTTGATCTAAGGTGGCGATAGAGAAATAGGAGAGACAAGAAAGAGAAATAGTTTTTACAAGAGATATATTCAAGTCATCTGATGAAGAGGACTGCAAGAGGGAAAACAACACACTTACCTTTAAAAAGCAGAAAAAAATGAACCCATGAAATTACATACCCATCAGTTCAACTTCGATCCACTGAAAGCATGGATCTGGAGGATAAGAAGGAATAAAAACAGCCAGCACAGACCTGTAAATAATGCATCCCACCGAACCAGCCTACTTCTTTTCTTTGGCAGGGTAGCCAGCCTTGTGACTCTAGAGGGTTGATATGATTCATTCTGGTTTTAGTGAGGTTCTTATAACTGCAGTAGACAAATATCCTGCAGATGCAGTCATTAAAAGTGGGTGTATGGCAACGTGATGAAGTCCTCTTCACAAGAGTTAATCAAAGATTCTCTGTCACTCTCCAAGGGCATTGAAGTGTGGTTGTACAGGGGTCAGAGTCATTAGCAGTTTCAAAATTGTGTTTAATAGCTGAGATAATAGAACAGAACACATGAATATCAGACTTGAGAATGACACCAACCTGAGTAAAGAGAAATCGCAAGGAAGGACAGGAATGTAAAGTGGTTCTCACTGAGATGAAACTCAATAAAGTCAAGTACAAAATGCCAACTTTAGGCAGAAGGCTTCCATGTATAATGGGACATACCTGGCTGAGTGTCAGTACTGCAGGAAGGACCCACATGGAGTTATAGAATGAAATGATGGAAAAAATATGAAATTTTATTCAAGAATATATTCTAAAAAATTAATAAAATGGGATCACATTTATAGGTGTAGAATTCTAAAGTGGAGGTAGCTGACTTCTTGGAGTCATACATAGTACATGACATCTGAAGGGTTTTATTTAGTAGAATGATAGGGAAATGAAGTAGTCCAGAAGTGACCTCCAAAAATCTGAAGAGGTTTACACAAGTAATTTATGTGGGAAAGAGAAAAGTAGTATGTTTTCTGGAAAATGAGAATATGAACAGACTGATAATTGAGAAAACAGGACACAATGATGCTGTAATCTGCTGAAAACGGAAAGCTATGCTCAGATGTTCTCCTTTCCAGCACAGCGGAGATCTGCTTGCTGTTCAGAAAGACGATTTAGGACAAGTATTTGGAAAAACCTTCAAGCAGGATGGTGAGGAATTGGGTACAAGCAAACTAGAGAAGCTACAGAAGGTCCTGCTCTATAATTTTTAAAGAATGTGTTAGTTAAAGTATGTGCTTGGAGTTGGCAAAGGTGAATTCAGTCCTGCCTCAAAGCAGACAGCAGCGAACCCAGGAGTCTTCTACTGACTGACAATTTTTATAGCTGCCCTCCCTTTCTGGAGCTTTCATCAGGCTCCCCCTCCAAATAAACTGCCTGCAGCATGGCTCTATCCATTCCATCTCCTCCAGGCCTGCAATGTGTCTCTATTCCTACTATCGTCTCCAGGCTTCCCATTTCACTGCCTCCCATTGCTCCAGGAAACCAAGAAAGGAATTGGTGCCTGTCAATGGGAAAAAGGAGGAGGTGCACTCTGGCACCCCAGCTCTTGCACATCTTTAGATGTGTGCAGTTATCCCCACCACCCCCAGGCCTCCAAAGGGTGCAGGATCCCCCCACGTAACAGCTGAATTGATAGAAATACATGAATATTTATGTACATTCAATGCCTCTGCTCATCTTTGTTTCTTCAAAGATACTGGAAGGTACATTAACGACACAGGTGGCAGGGGGAACTATGAACGATGGGTGTCAATGGGGAGAGGGGGTGCCAGCCTTTGCCATTCACCATCCCTGAGCTGCACAAGCTCAGAGCCTCCTGCACCTGCAGGCAGGGTGCCCTCTGACAGAACAAAAGGCAGTGGAGCTAGAAAGAGTGGATAAGCCTGAAACTTGTCTGATAGTGCTGCAATTATGGCCCCAGTACAAGCGTTTCAAGTGCCAGGTAATTTGAAGCAACTTTTCTGCAGTCAGTGAGTTGGATTTTTTCTTAAATTATGTAAATAACTGCAAAGACATATATCCTTTGATGCTCTAAGGACTAGCTGATAACACAGTTTAACGTGTTGTTTAATCATTGCCCTGTTTTCTTCTTCTATTTATCTCACAGAAACAAAATACAGGGGAAGACAGCCCATAAGTATCTTTTACATTTACCGTGCTAGTATAGTATCTCAGATCTTTGCACTGGAATATCTGTGCATGTGCACATTCATCCCCTCAGGGAAATATTTCTCTTGTGTTGGAAAGAATGGTTCTAAGAAATTCCACAACAAAATGTTTTAATGCGGCAATAAGGTTGTGATTATGTATGTCCTTTAATGGTGTTTTTTCAAGAACAATTCAAACATCTAGTGTCCCAGAAATAAAACCACAGCCTTAACCATTGTTGCAAGCCTAACTCAGCCACTATACTCAGTATATCCATAGAAGACATTTTTATGCTTTCTCTTGCACAGGGTTGAGCAGGATCTACCTCTGCCTTATGTTCAACCATTTAGTTTTTAAAAAAAGTCTGCCTGAGCTAAACCGCATGCTAAACCATCTTGTGTGTATTACATCATAACTATATTTCCCATCTGTAAACCTATAAAGTGCTTTCAAAACGTTGTCACTGGATATAGCTGGCCTTAATGGGACAGGAAGGAAGCGGAGTAAAGGCAGTGTGGCTGTGCACTGCAGTGCTATATTTCTTGGTTTTCCAATATTCTGAGTGTTGCTGAGCTCACTATTCTGGAAGGACAAGAGTTATCTCACTGACTAACTCAGAAAGGATTTATGAAAAAAAAATAATTGCCTCTGAGATGGCGGAAATTAAGTAGCATAGGCCCAAAATGAATACTTGCAGGGTCTGCACACTCTATGACTCACTGCAGCACTCCAGTGTCATGGCTAAGCCAATTTGCTTTATTTTTCAGTGATGTGTGGGGCTCATTTGCAATTGGCTTTGCGTTATAGGTATTACCTGCAGGTAGATATGCTGGTGTCAGATATGTTGATGACACCAAGCTGAGTGGCGTGGTTGACACGCATGAAGGATGGGACACCATCCAGAGGAACCTGGACAAGCTCGAGAAATGGGCCCAAGGGAACCTCATGAGGTTTAATAAGCACAAGTGAAATGTACTACACCTGGGCCAGGGAATCCCCAGTATCAGCACAGGCTGGAGGATGAGCAGAGTGAGAGCAGCCCTGCCAAGTAGGACTTGGGGTTGCTGGTGGATGAGAGACTGGACATAACCAGTCCAGAGAGCCAATTGTATCCTGGGCTGCATCCAAAGCAGTGTGGGCAGCGGGGTGAGGAAGGGGATTCTGCCTTTCTACTCTGCCCCCATGAAACCTCACTTAAAGTAGTGCATCCAGCCCTGGGGTCCCCCCAGGACATACTCCTGTTGGAGTGAGTCCAGAGGAGGCCAGCAAATGGATCAGAGGGATGGAGCACCTCTCCTGTGAAGGAGAAGTTCACATGGGAAATAGATCTCAGAACACGCCTGCGGCTTTCTGCTGTTTGATGAATTAAAATTAAGTCTTGCTTCCATGGAGTTCAGAGGAATGCTAACCAAGCGGATGGTGGCACTCATGAAATGTGGGACTCACCCCCTACATTTGACAGGAGTCTTAAGGAGCACAGGTATTTTCTTCAAAGAAAGAGGAGTTCTGGATTAATTGAATTCCCCTTCTCTGACCTTCTGTTTCTAGAGTGCTCATTGTATATGGACATTTGTATTGTCAAATTTAACTTGCTGAAACATTTGTAGAGCTAGTTTTAAGATCAGGCCCATAAACTGCCCTGTCAGAAGTGGTGCGTTTGATGTGAGATGGGATAATACTTGACAGCAGAAGGGCTGAATTCCCAAAATCCTCAGCCAAGGCTCCTTTAACATGACAAGGCATGTGCACCTTTTGCAAGGAGCATGTCTGCAGACATAATTGGTTTGTGTTGGTGTCTGCAGCTCTGACAAGAATTGGAGCTGAATATCCAGTTTTCCAGTGGATTTTGTACAATATAGGACAATGCTCAGCACAGTGAACAGAGAATGGATATTTTTCAAAAGCTAGTACTAAGAGATCTCTCAAGGTCCCAGCAAGGGTGTAACAAGCAGCTTTAGCCATGAGGAGTGTTCACGTAAAAATTGATGTGACACTGATCTCTAAAATCCCATTTGCTTACACTTCTACAAATGGAAGCCTCTTTCCCTTGGAACAATACCTAAAAAAAGGCATGAGCATTTAGAAATAGTATCCACAAAAGAAAAAAGTTTAAGTGGTGTAGAAAACACCAAAGCTCTCAAGCTTTACTTGAGAGTTCTAAAACTACAGTGTCTGCTTAAAACCTGCCTTCTACTGAAGTTAGGCTTTACCCAGTCTAACAGAAGGAAACTGCAACAAAATTTATCTTGTGAATTACTAGAAGAGGATGCTTGTATTGAAAGCCGAAAAAACATGAACAAGACAAAACAAATAAACAGATAAAAAAAGAACAATTAAATCCCAGAAGAAAAAGAAAAGGTTCTTATCTCAGCAAAAACAAATTTACACCAAATTCATGTAAGCTATTCAGAAGGCTCTTTATTTTTGTCTTTTTTTGGAAGAGGTGATAAAAATTCATCTTGTTTGATTCCGGCATTGGAAAAGAAAGCAAAAATAAGGATCAATGATCAGTAGTGATAAACCACTGAGCTTTTATAATGTGGGAGCACTTGCTCTGTGTAAACACATAACTGTTGCAGTCCTGTCCATTCCAACTATCTCTGGACTGCCAGTGAACACTCCAGCCTTCCAGCTCCTCACGTCCTCTCTCCCTCTCTGCCTTCTCACTGCGCTTCAGGTTTTCAGTCTCCGCGTTTATCACTCCCCTGAGACATTAGCTACATGAAGAGACATATTTCTCTTCTGTGCTGAAGTCCCATCCCTTTCCTTCTTGCCCTGCTCTCCTTTTGATACTACTTTTCTTGCCCAGCTGATTCCAGTCTTTTTCAACCCAATAAATCTTCATCCAGTTTCAACATTTCCCTTAACAAAGGGAGTTTCCATTATTGCCTCCACCTCCATTTCTACATCCTTCCCAAATTTCCCTTGTTGACATCTTCTATCAGCTGCTCCAGCACAGGTGATCCTACACTTCTCTGCCCTTCCATCTGTGAGAGGGTCTAACCCTGACCTTTTGCATTTATCTCCATTTTCATCTAAGTGTGCTTTAAGTTTCTAAGCGTGTGCTTTTGATGTCTCAACTCATAACTAAATAGAGTCTTTAGTGTAGCAACGTCCTTCAATACTTTAAGAAATAATCAAGTGCACAAAGTTTTGTGAGGAAAACAAAATCAATATTTTTTTCCTTTCCCTGTGAGGAGAGAACAATTTAAGAGGAGCTTTCTCCCTGAATGTCCAACAATATTCAACTTCATGTCTACATGTGGGGGGACCAACTTCCCAACCATAGTTTCTTTCAGGATATTTTGGCTTTTGCTCACCCCTCATGGAAGAACTTGGTGGAATTCCACCCACTGAAGTGGGAACTCGAAGCACTGACACACCAGAGCGTGGGAGGTTCCCAGGAGTAACGTGCCATTTGCTGGGATGCAAGTACACCACATGTTACAGAATATAGTTTTCTCCATTTCATTTGTCTTGCTCTTTCACTTGGTGCTTTTAAAGACATTTAAATGTGTGCATTTTCCCGGATAAAAAGATATTACTAATATACCAACTATTTGCATAATAATACCAACAATAACAGCACTTGTGTAGAGATCAGAAACGTTCCTGTAGCTTTGAGCACAGTTGAACAGTTGGTTGCCTTACCTGTTGCTGACCAGCTGTGTGACATCTTGAAAGGAGGAGAAAGCATGTAGGTTTTTTTGTTGATGTCCCTCACTGTGCCTAGTACTGTGTGTGGCAGTCCTTTGAGGAAAAAGGGGCTGCAGAGAGGCCATTAGGCACAGACAGATGGAAGGTTTGATTACAGCCACAAAAAAAGTACTGGATCGTGTAGATAAGTTCCACCTCCCCACACAGAGGTGAAACTTACCACACCTGATCATGCTATTGACAAGTGAGGTGATTAGACAAGGTTGATTGCCTTGCCTCTGTAGTCAACAGAGAGAAAAATATCTCCAGAAGGGGTTTTGTTTCATCCTGAGGTGGGTGGATAGGAAAGGAGAAATGACTCATCTTCTAGGTTTGCACCTCTGTCTTTATTCCCTATGGAGGAAGCTTGCTGATGAGTTATCACAAGGTGTCCAACCTCGTGAATTGCATGAGACAAGTCACACTCAAAGTACGGTGGCAAACCAGGTTGTTACTGAAGGAGCTGGAGCCCTGCAACAACTGTATTCAGAAAAGTCAGAAAATTTGGTGTACAGCCACACTTGAAGCCAAAGATCCTGACTACTTCTGTGTTCAGCATCCCTATCTGGGGTTCAAGTCAGAAGAAGCTGCTGGAGAGAAATCTGGCAGTCTACTAGCTACTAGGCAGTCTGTAGCTCATTTATCCTTAACACTCTCTTGTCTTAGTGTTTATTTGTAAGGAGAACTGGTTAATGGTATTCAGCATAACAGATAAGGACAGGAAACAGGAAAATAAATAAATCAAACACACAGATACAGAAACCTGAAAAGGTTGATTTATGGGCCACTTAATAAACCACTCAAATACAACCTTGAAGAGCCAGATATTGACTCAGCTTTGTAAAGGTAAGAAGACGACAAACAAGATTACAAAGTATCTTATGGGAAAGAGCTGTCTTTTTATGAGTTGAGGGGAGTTGTGTGACTGTTTTAAAGTTATTACCTAGGATTTAGGGGAAGAACCAAATGGAGGCTTCAAGGTGAATATTGAAGGGACAAGTGTGGGGAAAAAAGGGTTATGGGAATAACCAAAGGATAATCATGTGTTATTAGGTACTGATCAGTATACTCACCTGGCCAGGCTCTGTGCCTGAGCACCGCAGCCTCTCCCACTTCCTTGTTAAACTTTGTCCATAACTATCTGCTGTGTCAGTGTGCCCTCTTCTCTGTGTGCAATCTGCAACAAGCTTCAAGCCAGACAAGCCAATGAGGAGGACAAGTCTGTGGCCGGGTACTGGAGAGACCACAAGTCTGGGGTTGAGAATTTCACCCATTTTTTAAGGAATATGCTGGACACATACTCCCTTGAAAACTGGGATATTTTGGAGAAGGAGTAGAAAGAACATCTCCTTCTGCACACAGGGCTTAAACCCCTGACAGAAAAAATAATTGCCCCAGATGAGTCCTCTTCATGTTGTTCCAGTTTGCCCATGGTGGATCTGTAAGCAGTAACAACTCTTGATATGAAAGACTCCGAGGCATGAAATTCAAATTTTAATTTTAAAAGTTAGGCAAAGCTTTCACATAAAAGGAGATTTAATTTTTTTTATTAATCAGATATTCAGTTAAGCTGTTTTGATTTTCTCTGTAGTCAGCAGGACTCTGCACAATTAGTACTACAGACAACCTAATCTATGGCAATAATAAAACACCAGAGGAGATTACTATTAGTTTTTGAATAATGCAAGGAACAAATACTTTCTGCTTAATTTTCCATTTGGTTCCACAAGAGTTACCACAGGCCTTAAAAGACTGACAGAAATATTCACCAGAGTCAAGTGACGTTCATGACTTTTGGGAGCTTATTGTATTTTTCCTCTCAGTGTATTTCTCTCATTTACTAGACTGACTCCGGACTACAGTTAATATTATTGATGTCGTCTTCTAATAGGTTCTATAACTATATTTTTCTACATTCATTTTTTCCTCAGCCATAGCAGAAGTACTTTCAATCTTCCATCTTCTCAGAAAAAGGACTGTTTTGTCTGTAAAAGCTATTTTTTCTCCCTGATTTCAAGTGAGAGGGTTACTACCTAGGAGGTGTTTTTTGAAACATTGTTTCCCAGGTGACTTCTCAAGCCTTGATCTATCCAGGAGACTCTGGATTATAAACGATTTTTTTCCCCATAAAATTTCAGATCCAATGCTTTGTTTCCATTCATATCTTTTATTGTTACCCAATATGTTTATCTTATAGTTTCAATAGCATCTTGAAGAAAGGGATAAAGATACCTAAATGAGGAACATAGAGTACACCACTTTCTCTTGACATGTATTTTGTGTAAATAATAGTTCTTGGCTTGATAGTCTTGTCTTGATATAAGGCAACTGAATAAAAAACCCACTAAACTGTTGTTTTAAATAACAATTTCTAAATACCAGGAGCTTGCATTTGAAAAAGAACAAAGAAAGAACACTAAAATGTATCTCCCAGAGAACAAAGCTGCAACCACAGCTATTCTCTTTTTTTTTCTCATGTCAATAATTCTTATTTATCTCTTTCATGATTAGATTGAGCAAAGAAATAAATTATATTCCTCTAATGTCTCTAGTAGATTTATTTTAAGAGATATATTGAATTGGGGTCTATATTTGAGTCGAAATTACATAGCAGAACCAATAGTTCAGGTTGGAAGGGACATTTGGGGATCATTTAGTCCAATTCTCTACTCACAGCAGAGTTCACTTCAAAGTTAGATCAGGCTATTTGGCACCTTGTCTGCCTGACTTTTGAATTTCTGGGGATGAAGATCCCGCAGCCTTCTGGGCAGCCCAGACTTGTGTTTCATTGCCCTCACAGGGGACGTATTTTTCTTACATTTGTTTTCAATTTCCTTTGCTTCAACCTGAGACCATTGCCTCCTGCCTTCCTGCTGTGCACACTGAGAAAAGCCTGGTTCTGTTTTCTTTAAAACCTCAGTGCTGGTAGTTGATGACAGCAGTTGGCTGCCCCTAAGCCTTCTCTTTTCAAGGCTAAACTCACATAGCTCCTCCCCCCGGCGCTGAAATTGTTCAGTGTCTGCACCTCCTGGAGGTGATGCAAAGGGCTGGAGGTGCAAAAAGAAAAAACACCACTGCTGTAATTGTGCTGGTTATCTTACAATACTAAATGCAATGCTCCCTTAGGTACATATCTTGCTAATGGTTTGCAAACAATTTCAGAAAATACCAAGTCACACATTGATTTGAGAAATAAAAAGTTACTGTCATAACCAAAACAGTGCCATTTATCTCTCTTCCTCATATGAGTTACCCTTTTTATTTCAACTTTCCATTTTGATTTAATAATTTATGTAAATCATATCCAGGAGAATGGTTGTAATTTCTGTAATGCCCTAAAGTCAGTAGCTTGAGGAATTCTTACTTTACAGCTGAGGAACACCCAGTTTCCAGCACAGCTCTTTGCAGATGTACATCTCTTGTAATACATGTTGTTACTAATAAAGAACAACATCTTTCATCTACTTGCCATTCTATAAAGACATTAGCAGCCATACAAAAACAAGAATAGGTAGGGAACAATTAAAAAGCTTTATCCCTAAATAAAAAACTCCTGCTGCAGAACTGTCATTTAATTGTGAGCAGTGACTGTGCAGAGCTGAGCTAGACCATGTTTATGGGTAGCAGTAATTTCTTCTATTAGATCATCTAGTACATTTGTAATCTGCAATATTGTTTTTAAACCTGGTTCATGGAAGTTGGTATCTCACACAGACTGGCACATAGTGTCCAGCACATCTGTCACTTTAAACGAGACAAAATGCTCTGCATTCAAAAGAGAGCCTATCATTTTCCTAAACTCACCTTATCACACAGGAGGACAAAATGGTGCACAGAATAGCTGAGGTTGTAAGGGACCTCTCTGAATATCATGTAGTCCAACATCAATGCTAATGTAGCATCAGCTGGAGGATTGTGTCATGTCAGGGTCTGAATATCTCCAGGGATGGACACTCCAAAACTTCTCTGGACAACATGTGCCAGTGTTTGGTAACAGGTAATAATTCTTTTTCTTATGTTAAGATGAAATTTCAGGATTTAAATTTGTGCCTGCTAACTCTGGCAATGCCAGTATCCACTACCAAGAAACCTCTCTTCAGCCCTTCTCTTCTCAGGCTGAACAATTCCAGCTCTATAGTCATGAAAGGTCCTCTGGTCCCCTCAACACCGTTTTGACGTTTTCCTGGGTTCAGTCTGGTATATTCCAGTCTCCCAGGTGCTAGAGAGCCCTGACCTGGACCCAGTATTTCAGATGTGCCTCACCAGGGCTGAGAAGTAAGGAAGGATCACCTCTCTCAACCTGCTGGTAATGCTCTACCTGCTACACTCCAGGATACTGATGATCTTCTTCAGCATGAGGGTGCATTTCTGACTCACAGTCAGCTTGGTGAAAGCTGGAATCCCCAGGTCCTTTTCTGTAGAGTTGATTTCTGGTCAGACAGCCCTCTGACTGTACTGCTTCATGGGATTACTCTCCACCTGGTGCAAGACTTTGCATTTCCCTTCGCTGAGTTTCATGAGGTTCCTGTCAATCCATTTCTCCAGCCTGTCGAGGTCCCTCTGGATGGCAATGCAACCCTCTGGTGTATCAGCAACATCTCACAGTATTTTTATTTCCTCTGTTTTCCCTTTGTGATATTTGGTTCTCTTTACGAGCTTCCATTCCTGAATGATTTCAAACTTTAACTGTAACCCAGAAATTTAACTGCTGTGATTATTATCCAAAAGGTTACATTCTGCCCAAATGTTTTTAACCAGGCTGTGCCCCATCAGATGCTCTGCCTCTGTTTAGTTGAGCTGTTATCCCTGCACATCCCAGTGCATTTCAAAGGGGATTACATTTCTGGTTTTACTCAGACCCATTTGAGAAAGGTTCTTTTCCCTAATTAGTGAACCAGGAGAAAGCTACCAAGAACTCCCAAATGAAGTTATTCAGTATTTTCAGTTTAAAGCAGTACTGCAAATTTTTGCTCTCTGAAATACCCACAGATAGTGATTTGTGGGTCTAACTAATAAAGCAATCTTGGGTCTCATCATGAACAGAATAAGGTCACAGTTCCAATACTGTGGTTTAAAATAGTTTCAGACAAGATTTCCTCTCCCTGAGTGTTTTTCTGTATATCAACTTGCTTTGATTTTCTTACCTTACCTCCAGCATATGCCAAGGTGCAAATACTTAACATCACAAATAACAACAAAGTGGCAGTATTTAATGTCAAGTTTATAAATCAGTCCAGAAACTTATTTCTACAAAAACCATTTTTCTTAATTAACTGAGCTATTGACATTGAGTAACCACTCACACTGTTTACTTCATTGCTTTAATTAGTTTCTTGGAAGTATTTACCTCTCTCTACTGACTAGATGGGAAACCTAGGATCTGAACAGTTAGTAATTTGAATCACACATTTAATCAGACACTAAAGTTGCTTTGAGTGACGGTGAGAACACTTCGTCTATTCAGACCCTCTGATTTTAATAGAAAGTAAAGATCTATGACATTCTGGCACAGCATTATTTTACAGGCACAGAGAAAAAGCAACTGAACAAAACATGCTAGTTATACAAAAAAGCAGTGGAACTCTGACTAATTATCTGCTTAAGTACTGAATTTTACATAATTCCTGCATAATCCACCATCTGTAGAAGCAGAGGTTTTTGTTCTAATATTTAGATGTGTATGAATCTGTATGAGATGTGTAGGTTATTACCAGGTTATTACTTCTATCTTCATGCCTATGCATCTCTGAGATGAAGGAATGGTAATGCAGTTCTCTTCTGAGAAGAAAACAGGAAAATATATACAAAGATGATAATTTTTATTAGATAAAGATGGAATCCTAATATTTTGGAAATACAAAGAATGGAATTCGGTTATCAGATATTTCTTTTGAAATAGCCACAGATGGGTTGTTTTCTAAATGAATGGGATAGCATAGCTATAATTGTGGCCAGTGAATTTTACTCACAATTCTGCACCACATCTTTTGATATTCCCTGCTCTTCTAAATTTTTTAACAGCTGAACTTTCTTGAATAATTCTTCCTAGGACTTGTCTATATGCAAGCTGAACAGCACATAGGGCTAGTACATGCATTAAATAGAAGATTGCTAGCAAAAATACTGTCAGGACATATTTTGTCCCTTATTCCTAAACAAAAAAACATGGGTTGTTTTTGGGCTTTTTTGATGACGGAAAAACCTTTAGCTCTTCACATATAATTTTACCTGTCTGTTGATACTTCAAGAAAATCTCAGCTAAGGAGGTTTTCTTCTCTACATTTCCATTACTGTTTGCCAGGCAACACCAATTCTGTTGCTGATGGATATTAGATTATGTTTCAAATTTTTCTGCACAAGAAATTGCGGTTTTTAGCCTCTAAACTCTATGGAGTGTCTTCACTCCCCTTTCCCTGAGTAATAGCAAAGGTGTGGAGCTTATTCATGTTTTGGACAGAGAATAAAAGAAAGCATTGTTTCATGTAAAAAACTTGTAAAAAACAGGTTGCCAATTTTTCTCCAACTTCTAGTTCTCCAGTTGAAAGTGGACCGACTCTTTAACTTGTTTTGCTAGAATGGTGTCAGTTGAATTTCCAGGGAGTCCTCGGGGGTTTTTTAACTCTTTTTAGAGAATATGAATAAAGACTCCTGAGAATATTGCTTAAGTCAGTTTTTCTATTTACTTTCCCCAAACACATTTCTTAACAAGATGCTAACAGATTTGGCCTTTCATATGCTGTCATTCCTGCAGGAGTTAAACTCTGCAAGAACATTTACCTGAATTTGTGTACACAGCAATTATTTCAAATTGTAAAGTTAAGACAGATTTGTTAGAGGGAGGCCAAAAATGGTACTAAAATGAAAACATCAAGCTAATGAATCTGTGTGGGCTCTTTATTGACAGTAATATGCTTTCTGTCAAGAACCATAGAGAGAAAATAATACCTTGCAATGCAGTAATGTTTTCTGTCTTAGCACCAAGAGAAATTTTGAAAAATTTTGAACAGCAGAAATGCTGAAGTCTTCTGGCTTTGGGTAACCCAAGAGGATACAAATTTCCATTTTCAGAGCTAGGGTTTTGTCTCTGTTGGGAACACTAACATCAGGTCACAGAGTTCTTCTGGCTGCAAGAGATCATACTGATCTGTATGCCTGTAGCACACAGCTTACCACACTGGCCATGAGCTGTTCTTCCCACCAGAGCCAGGAAAGGCACTTGGATGGCCTTGGGGCTGCTCTTCCTGCTGTTGTATTGCTTCCAGGAAGGAGATAATAAAGCTACTGCAGAATGTGCATGGCCAGTAACAGCAAAACCAGGGACAAATGCAAACTGACAGGACATCCAACAGCTTCTGTTGGCTGGGCAAGGGGTGGTCATTCCATTAGCTCTGAAACCACAGAGGATGTCAGAGCTGCCACCTTTTTTGGAACAGACATTCGTATCTATCTTGATTTGCTTTCTTCAAACAAGAAGAAATCTTGTTTGATTTCTTCAATGGATATTTGGAACAGATACTCCCTTCCTTTTGCTTGGGTCAGTTCATGGATTATTTTCTCTTTCGTGCCTGCCATTGTCATCCACTTCACAAGGCCAAAACACATGCCATGGTTCCTTGAGAAACCAGATGGAAAGCTATATACTAGAAAGGAGCATAAAAGACATATCAAATAAAGTACTCAGGGCAGTTCGCAGTAGGGGAGAGATATCTCCAGAATAACAATGACTCAGAGAGGAGTTTTATAGGCAGCAGGGAAATACTGCATCAAGGGAAGAAAATGTTTACAATTATAAATGATTAATAAGCATGCCAATTTTCTACCTCATAAGTTTGATAAATTCCTCTAAAGCCAGATTCTCCTCTACCATGTTCTTTGCAGTACATAACAAAGCCAGCTTTGTTCCACTGCAGCCAAAGTAGTAGAAAGTTTCTGGATGTGCCTGTAGGAACTTGTATTTTTGTCTCAAGAGAGATAAGAGACCTGGTGTCCAGAGCCTGCTACTTGATTGCTATTTACCACCCAGGTGTCGCTCCTGAAAGCTAAACAGGTTTTCCTTTCCATGGGTTCTCTACCAATACTCAAACCCTGGTGTCCCCAATAGCAGGGGAAAAGATAGGGCATGGGTCCGTGCCCAGCAACTTCTGGAGCTCCTCAAAGGTGGCAAAAGTGGGTTTTGGTCACCTGAGGGACCCCCAGGAGTCCTTGGTTTTATGAAGCCTGGAGAAACCATCACTCAGCAGGTGAGGACCCCTCAGCACCTCTGATCCTTGGGGAAGATCCAAAGCTTTAGGGATCCCCAGAGAGGACCTGCTTGAGCCAGAGTCAAAAAGTCCCACTCGAAGTCCTCTTCAGCCCCTTTTGCTGGAAAACAAACAGGTACCAAAAACTGTGAGAAGGTGCAGCTAGATGTACTGCCAGTGCCTTGAAAGGTGTGAGGCTACATCAGTTCCTCATCTGTTTATAAGTGTATGGATTAGCTGGCAGGATCTATTCCACTGAACAGAATTCCTTTCCTATTTGAGTGGGATCCCAGACATTGGTGTGCAGTGTAAATGTGGGTGTCCTCTGCTACATTCATTTTGTCATCTGAAGATAGGTTGGCAGACAGACAAATAGATGCATGCAGGTTGCAGTTTATATTTATATGATGTGTAAGGAATGTTAAACAGCCATTACTTATGATAAACTCAAGTTCTTTCCTGATTAAAGAGCACCAAGTTTATATTTCTCTCTGCATATAAAATTGCAAGACATTAGTTAACTAATCCGTAATCTAATATCTTCTGGAACATCCCATAAAATTTTTCCAGTTAATTTCCAGACAGTTACAAATTTGCTAACACCTTCATTTTCACAGAAATAGAAGGAGAGAGCATGTATTTTCATTATGTATTCATGGAAGACAAATTATACACCAAACAATTGAATTTATAAGTTTATAGGGAAAAAAATTGTTTTTTTTGAAAAGTAAAGTTTCACTCAGATGATTGATCTGAATTCAAGTATATTTCAATAAACATAAGGAAGTTAATAGTGCAGGAGATAAACATCACTGTCTATTCCAAAAATGTTCTACATAAATGCAGTTCATCATTTTCTGTAATTGAATTAATGACTTGAATAAAAAGACTGATTAATTCATATCACATCTTGGAGAATATAACAGAATGACCAGGCTTGGGCCTGACCCTTCATCCATCATCTGTGAGCTGCCTGTTTGTGATGGGATGTGCTCCACCTGGTTCTTAACACACATGCTTCTGGTTCGTGAGAAGGTAATTCAGCAGAAGTTTCACACACATATTTGCAAAAGGAGCGTAACAGCTTCAGATTGCCCTCCTGCTTATTCACCCCAAAAGGGCAAACAGATGAGCAAGGAGCAAGCACTCATTTGTTGGGTGGCATAATACAGACAAAAAGCCCCAACACTTTTGCTACTTAAGAAAACCCAAGACTAAGAGCTGGATGAATTTGGAAAAAATTAGACCTGTTTTGGGGTAGTGTGCACAGGTCTCCAGACCTTCTGTGGGTTTGATTTTCTTCCCTCTTGCACTCTTTCTTGTCTGGTGATTGGATGAAGCAATACTGGTCCCCTGATATGTTTGTACCAATCACACTGGACAACAACTGCTGTAGGAGAGGAATAAAACCCAGACACTCTTTTTCTGGCTTCCCCAGTCTAATAGTGCCCAAATCCCGAGATTTCATGACAAATTTTATCTTTCTTAAACACAGTATTTTTCCAAAATGCTATTATGAAAGCAAACAATAATTAAAAAAAAATCAACCAAACAAAACAAAGAAAAAAAACCCCTGACCCCAAACCTTACAAGAGGTTTGAAAGACTGATGATAGTTGCTAAAATACCGTGTAAACCTTCCTCAATTTCAGCAAGCAAGACGAGAACAAATGAGGACAACAGGTTTTGCAGTCCCTTCTTTCCTTGAAAACCTGCCCTCCTGGGTACACCCAGTTCAATTCATGGCACATTGACTCAGGAATTCCTTCTGGAATTCAAAGGCTTTTCATGCTGTTTACTGCATTGTGAATTTCTCAGTTGACTCTTTTAATCTCACCCACAAAGATGTTTAAAAAGGAGTGAGATTTCTAATACAGCAGAGGTTATTTCTGTGTCCTTGGTTAAGCAGCAAAACATCATCCCCTGCTGCTGTGCCATGCCACTCTGTAGACTGACTGAGAGTCCCTGCCACAGGAGGAGGTGCACTTCACTAGCTTTGTCTGTTTACAGTACACACTATTTTGCCCAGAGGTTTAAGAAAATGTATTGTATAAAATTTTTATGAATCCCATTCCTTATATCTTGGGGCTTGCTGCATGTTGATGATGATCTCTGTTTATGGTCCGGTGTGGACATGAAAACACATCAGGAGCTGGCACTGTAAGCCTCTAAAGGAAATCTGGTCCTGAATATAAACACCGTGCCTGGTTTTGTCTACAAATAATTTATAGGTTTTTAGTGAGCACATGCCAGGAAATTAGAAAATGTGGCTTTTTACTTCCTGTTGTGCAAAGAAAGTGAGAAACATAACTTGCAGCTGGAATGTGGGCAAAACGTACTTATGGATGAAATTCATGCTGAAATATACTGTACAAATGACTCTTAGTCATGTGTTTTGATTACCCTGAATTTTCTCCTTGTCCATCCTTTCTCCTCTACTTTCATATCATCTTCCTGGCAGGATCCCTTTGGATGCAAGGTGTAGCTCTTTCAGTTCTATCTCCGTCAGTAACACATTAAGTAGTCTAAGAACATTAAAAACTGCAAAGCTCAGTGTTCTGGTTTTGGTTGAGATAAAGTTTATTTTTTCCCATGTAGCTGGTGCATTGGATGAGAATAATGTTGATATCACACTGTTTGAGTGTTTACTGAGCAGTGCTGACCTTAAATCAAGGATATTTTCAACTTCTCATAATCCTAGAGATGAGGATAGGGAGCAGGGGATCAAGAAGCTGAGAAGGGACACAGCCAGGACAGCTGACCCAAACTAGCCAAAGGGATATTCCATGCCATATAACATCATGATGATCAATAAAATTAGTGGGAACGGGCTGAGGGGTGCCAGTCCACTGCCTGGGGACTGACTGGGCATTAGTCAACAGGTGGGGAGCAATTGAATTGTACATTGTCTGGTTTGTATGTTCTTTTGTCATTATTTTTATTATTTTCCAAGCCTTTTTTGTCCTATTAAACTGCCTTTATCTCATTCCCCTAGTTCTACCTTTTTTCTTTTGATTCCCTTCCCCATCCCACAGGAGGGAAGCGAGTGAATGGTGGTGTGGTGTTTTGCTGCCTGCCAGGTTAAACCACAGCATCCAGTGAGAAAAAAGGAACAGAGGTTTATCTCAGTCTAAAATAGTCGTCTGGACCAGTTGAGAGAAATTCTCATCTGGACATTTCTCCTTTGCTATATGGCTGGGATGGTCTTAGAGTGCACATCTGCCACGGGGTGAGGAAAGTTAGGCCAGGTCACAGCCACTGCCCTAGGACACTTCACCCTCCAGTTCTCTCCATTTGGTTGCATCACTGACATCTCATCTGTTCCTCGGTGTGGGATGTAAGAGCTTTTTTTTTCCTGGAATTATGCAGGGTGCAAGGAGACATTTGCCCTGTCTGGGGCCTCCTGATTCTATTGCAACACCCATAATGTGGGTAATGTGGGCTGGGCGCAATGGTTCCCATGCAGACGACTTAGGGCCTCTGAGGAGCTGTGCAGTGAGCTGATGGGATACCAAGCTCTTCATCAATAAGGAGGATGGGATACTCCAATAAGGAGTTCTGCTGAACTGTGAAAACATAAATTGAGCAGAAACTAGATAGCAAAGTTCTTCCAACAGCAAGACACTACCAAACTAGAAGACAGAATTTATCAGCTATGTCAAGAAATTTGTTGAGTTTCTCAATGTCTTAGTGGTAAAAAATAGGTGGGACAAACAGATTCTGGCTTCTTCTGTCCTTCAAAGTCACCCTGACCATTAAAACATTCAAAAATGAAATATCTGAAAATAAGGACATAGGCTCCCCAACACAGGTTATAGTCTCATCTCTTTAAGAGAATTAATTAAAGATTCATTAGACTTTTATTTCAGATGCTTGCAGACCTTCAATAAAAGCAAGTAGATATATAATTGAGCTGCCTGTAACATTAATCTTTCATTAATTTGATTTCTCCATGGATATTATATTTTTACAATACATTACAAGGTGCCATGGGTAATTATTCTTCTTTCACTTTAGAAGTACTAATCTTTCAGGTACAGTTCAGCACTGAAGAATTAAACAAAAACAATTATAAACTGAAAATAAATATTTTAAATTATTCCCCAAACCAAAATGACTGGTGACATTTTTCCTCTTCAGAGTTGCAGTTTATGTTAATAGTGAGGGCTGTGGTCAAGCAGGGTTTGTGCTTCCATTCCAGGTATCCAAGCTCATTACTTGGGGCTTCATCTGAACAAAGCTACTGCAGAGAGTTCCAACTGCTGCAGCAGCTCCAGCAGCTCTACTCTAGCCCTCATCTGGGCTACCTTATGAGAAGGTCCCTTGACTCTACTGCCCCTTGACTCCACCTGCCTCAATTCAAGCGTGGATTTACAACAAAGGTGGCCTATCAGAGCAGTTCTCCTTCCAGTTATATCGATTTTGAAGATATAGGATATAGGAGATAAACTATCACGATTTTATGATGCTAAGACTGAGAAAAGATGTAAATGCTGCAATAGCTGCAAACTAATTGTGATTTTGTTTTGGTTTGTTTGTAGTCAAAATTTCTTTTTTCTAAAATGTCACCCACATTTAATGTTGTCATGAGTGTATTAAATAGGTAACATAGAAAGAATTTTGGTAGGACCATGGATATACTTTTTTCCCAAGAGAGAAAATTGCAATACATGAATAAAAACTGAAGAGGAATTTTCTTGTTTGTTCATGACCTGTTCAGAGGAATATGGCACACCAGCTTGGAGAGATGTTTCTGCAAACATTGTTTTGGTTCTGGGAGTTTGAGTCAGTGGCCAGGCATTGCAGGGATGTGATCCTCTTCCAGACTATCAACACATACTTGAAACAAATGCCTTATTGAGAAGGGAGCATGGGTAAGCAGTTGGCTCTACTTCCACTGGAGAGAGGTGACATGGCAAGCTAGAGCTGAATGACCAGGCAGTCTGAGCCAGCAGAGGAGGCTGCCCACGTGCTGGGGTAATTTTACCCCTCCTGATGAGGGAAGTTTGCCTGAATCATCGAATGTTTCAAGTTGCAAGGATCCCTTCTGGGAGAGTGTAATTACAACCCTCTTAGGTGGATCTCGTTGTTAGCCACACCTTTCTTCCTCCACACAGATCTTCCTATGGAGCTATTCTTTCTATTTTCAAGACTTAGCTTTCCCAGCAGTATGTGCTGGGGAATTACATGTTCATTATGTGGAGGATTGATATATTTTTACTTTAATGTTGCACAAATCCAAAAATGTGATGCGGCACACATATGCCAGTCACTGATTTTTCATCAAGTTTGCTGTTATTTATTAAGCGTGAACAGACTTTTGAGTTCAGCAAGGATGCTATGAGTAGCACGCTGTGTTACAATGCAGTTGTACAATTTCAGTTAAAAACTCATCTTCTGGGTTTTAATAGCTTTCAGTTCAGTAGAGAATATTAAAATAAAAATCAACATACAACTTCTGCACATATCAAAGTATACTGCTTTTCCAACCGTGGCTATCTCAAGTCTGTGCAAATGCAGGAAAGGAAGCCCCAAAGTCCAATCTAACATACAGGAGAAAGGAAACCTGTGCTTTCTCTTGGAGCAGGAATTTCTGAAGAAGCAAAAAAAGAGCAGTTATTGGGACAGTTTGAGGCAAATCTTCCAAGAAGTTCAATGCATTTTTACATGTTTTATCCAAGTGTTTATCTAACTGGTCTGTATGTCTTAACATTCATCTGTTATTTTCCCTCCTATTATATTCTCTCTACTCATTTTAGGTTCTGGTCCCACTTATTCCCTATTTTTCTACTCTAACCTTGTTTCTCTGTGCTCCTTTCTGTTCATCTTTGCTTCGCTTTCTTCCCAAACTGAAGATGAATTAATTGAAGCAGTTGCCTATAATTACACCAACGAAAAAGCAGCATGACATAAAAATTTGCTTTTGAAAGATAGATATTGGAAGCTTCATTGGAAGCTCCAGATAAACATTACAGGAACATTAAAGGAGCACTACTTTCCAAAGGCTGTTCTGTCTAGTAACAGGTTTTGCTGTTGGCAAAATATTTCGTTGGAGCCTAGGTATTCAGCCCATCTGTCTTTCTCTCTTGTCTTTAACAATGTCTTCCCCATTTGTCGTGGGGAATTCTGTGGAGATACACTTTAAAACATTAGTGGCATATGATTCAAGCATAGGCATTCAATTTGAGGCATGATATGAAGCTGTCATACTGTATTCTCCCTGTAATGTTTCCACAGAACTTAATGATATTAATCAAACTAAGTGGAAAAAGTTGCACTTCACGTTGCATTTTTGGCTTAACATGACAAAATGTCATAGTCCATTTGGATTTCTCAATTTTACAGAACAATGTACTTCATTAATTAAACATCTATGAGTTCATTAGGAAAGAAAACAAACACATCAAACAATGGTCAAACATGTAAGTTCATTATTGGTTTCTTAATTCAGACGGTTTTGTAATTTGTAATTTGCAACCCCTGCACCTATAAGCAAAATGGTTACCAGGCTGATGGTGAAGGTGCTCACACTTCCTCCTCCATCAAGGTACAGGTGTCCCCTGTATCACACCTGGAAGCATGAAAACCTCAGCATTCTGGCTGCTCTTGGATCTGCTTCAGAAGCTTCTTGAGTGAGCTGACATGTCCCTTTCATCTTGCTTATTTGGTCTAGACCCTTTCTTTAAGTTAGTAGATTCTGAAGGAACAGACAGGCATTGAATAGGCAAGGATGATGGCTGCAGGTGACAACAGCTGCATGACCTTTATCTTTTTCTGTTCATTGTGTCCCATGTGCTGTGCTTGCTTTGACATAATGGCAATGATCCCAGGACACAATGGGTCATAGCTGTGTGCCAGCTGAAACCAGAGGTGCAATTGAGTGAGTAATCACACTGAATTATTCCTGAACCAGAAGCAGTGCTCCAATAGAAGCATAGTGGGATCATAGAATAGCATAGAGTAGAAAAGAACATTTTCCATTGAAAGGGACCTACAACAATCATTTATTCCAACTGTCTGAGCATTTAAGGGCTGACCAAAAGTCACAGCATGTTATTCAGGCCATTGTTGAAATGCCTCTTAAACGTTGACAGGATTGGGATATTGACCACCTCTGTAGGAAGCCTATTCCAGTGTTTGACCACCTTCTTTGTAAATAAATGCTTCCTGATATCGAGTGTAAACCTCCCATGGAACAGCTTTGAACCAGTCCCATGTGTCGAATGCCTGGACACCAGCAAGAAGAGATTAGCACCTCCCTCTCCACTTCCCTTCCTCAGGAAGCTGTAGAGAGCAATGAGGTTGTTCCTCAGCCTCAACTTTCTTGTCTTTCTTATTACTACTTTTTTATTTTTTTACTATTATTCCACTGCATTAGTTACACTGGGAGAAGCTATTCTGCTATTCTCAGCCCAAGGCATTTTTCCTTTCACATGTGTGTTGGGTCAATGCATAAAAGATTTCAAAATGTTATTTGCACTTACCTGCCAAAGCAAAGTGACTTCAGCTGTGGCAGATGCTCTGTTTCATGTTGCTTGGGTTTTCTACCGCAAAAGAAGGCAACTTGTGTGATACTGTTACACTGATGTATCATTTTATAAAACTGAGTTTAATGTTCTCATAAAACACTTACGTTCTATCTGTTTATTCAACCAACTCTGTTAACTGTCTCCTAGTATGGTAGCAAGGCCCTTGCACAGTTTGCTGCAGCCTAAACATATAAAACAAGTGCTTGAAAGTGAAGTTCTGTGTGTGGTATTAGACCATGAAACCCTTCAGCCTCACATAAAGAGGGCAGGGCAATTTGGGTGCTCCTTAGAGGTCCTTATTAAGCCTTGACATACACAAATCCAAGAGCAGCTGGACAGTCCCCAAAGTACATGCTGAAGATAGGAATGAATATGGATATGCCTTAGTGCCCATGTCCCCACCTTTGGCTACCATACCCCAAATATGCACCACAACTCTGGCTGCATCTGTCCCATCTCATCTGTTTCTGGCTTTGAACTGTCCTCACCCTTCCTCCACCCCTCTCATCTCTTTGCTCACTATTCACCTGTGGAGGTGTTTGGGATCCAAACTGAATTTTGATGTCCTCAGGCTGCTGTTGGGAAAGTTTTGTGGGAGGTGTACAGTGTAATAACAGTATTTTTTAACAACATTTATCCCACACTATCCTTTCACTGCTGCATTCAAAAGCCTGTGCCTTTGCCCATTTCAGGCTGTCTCTCTTCTCAGCAAACTGGGCAAGTGTGATCTATGGGTGCCTTATGAACGGCCTGAATTGCCAAAGCAGTGTAGGCAGTTATCCAAAATAGTTCCCTGCCTTGGAAGTACTTGCATAAAATTGCTGACCACTGTTTCCCAATGCTTGCTCCTCTATAGAATACATTGTAGAGTACATGGTTGTCATCTCTCTATTCTTATATTTAAACCTGGGAGAAGTAGCAGCATTACCCAAACATGAAGACTGATCCTGAGAGATTTCCTCTTACAGTTCTGATTCAGACGACCAAAATAGTTTGGAGCTGGATCCAAACTATCAATTCCTCTACACTGTACTGTAAGAATTCACTTTAATTCAGCTTCCTGTGATGGTGAAAATACCCTAGTTACTGGAACACACTAAGTTTTAAGATACTATTCTGCATTCAAATTTTAATATTTGTCTTTCCTTTTCACCTCCTTTTCTTTGGTTCAAATACAACACCTCACTCTGAAGGTCATTAAATTACCTTTCATCTCTCTCACCATGTTTAAAAAGACAAGTATTTTCAGCTATCTATCCCTTTTTTTCTTTTTTTGTACTGAATAAATTATCTAGATCAGGAGGCGGGGCCTTCATGTGTGAATTATTAGGTTTTTTAATGTTTTAAAACATTCAAACTTTTTCACATTACAACTCTAACCTCCTATATTCAGATTTTCCCACAGCAGAACTTCACACAGTCAAAACAAAACACAGCAGCTCTAAATCAGCTGATGTGCCAGTGCCAAGGGAGGGAGTGGGCAGTGAGAGACATTTCTGCTCTAGCCCATGTTTTCTCCTCTGCAGATCTGCCTGTGCTCCCTGCAGACACACAAACAATTCCTTGGGAACACAGCAGCAAAATAACTGTCTAAAGTTTCTCCTAGATATCTTGGTCCTAAAGAACCGTATATGCCATTGCACATGTGATACACCATATGTGAGAGGGGTAGCACACTGTACTGCCTGTTTGTGATGTGAAGGTTAAAGGCTCCAGAGTTCATTAGCTGTCCCTACGGTGAGAAACATTTATTTCATTTATCAAACCAAAAAAACCCTCTCTATGTGCATTATAAACCCTGCAGTACAATTCTATTTCAACCCAGCCTCTGCTTAATGTACTTGAGGTATAAGGATCCCACAGCCCATTTGGCAAATGACTGTAAATTTTCTGGAAGCGCCTTCTGACAGTGTACACAGAGCAATTAGCAACTCTCTTTTTCCAGAAAGGTTGCTGCAACTCGGGCCGTAACTGCTTGTGACACCCTCACAAGGCTCTGTAGGACGCAGCGATCGATCAAGGCTGTAATTTAATACTGGGACTGCTGCCGCTGCCTGTGAGGCTGTTCCCTGCTTTTTTCAGTGCTGCAGAACCTCCCCCAGGATCCCCAGGGGAACTAAGTCATAACAGATGCTCATCATTGGTTTTAATGTCATTTGTATTGCCTAATCATTTTTGCTGTTTATGATCTCAGGAAGATGCAATTAAAAGAGTATGTGGCTTTATCTGGCATGTTCAGTGTGCAAGAAGAGAGGGTTTAGTCTGTGTGTGTCATTGGGTACCATCACTTTGATCATTTCTATTCTTCCTGAATTTGCTAAACCACACTCTGTATTTAGATAATTCAATCCCATACTTGAACACTAATGAAAATTAACAAGGGTATGCTATATTTAAAGATTAAATCTCCAAAACATGGGATGGGGCAGTGAAGACAGAAGAGCCATTTTTCTTGCTCTGACTGTTCAGCTGCAGTTGTCATGCATTTGGTTTCCAACAGCCTTGCACACTTGTAGTGTTTGGTGGATTCCAGCTGTCAGGAAAAAAAAGGCAACAAGCCAGGTCTCCACCAAGTAGGTGCCCAGCCTTTTGTAACCTTCTTTTCTTCAGAAGATATCAAAAGCTACTCAGCATCATCAGCAGTAATTAAGGATTCTGTCTGTGTAAAACAGTTTATACTATTTGACATTTTTTCTATGACAAGGCCTATGACAGCAAGGTAATTTTATTATGCATTTTATTATACATCAGAAAACACATGAAATACAAAGCCCTTGGTAATGACTTGTCTGTTATTTTGCCTTATGTGAACATTTTGAGTTTCATTTCAAAATTAGTTTTACTTGGTTATAAGATCTTAGTCGAAAAGTTTTAAAATTAAAAGAGCCATTGATTAGTTTCCACATTTTGAGAATTATTATGGTAATTTTATGTCATGAGACATCTAGAATATCTTTCAATTTTATATTGTTGAGAATAACTTTCCCTAAATCTGTGAACTTCTCAGGAAGGAAACATTCCAACTCCCCTCCAATTTTTGAATTAGTGATGGCAGTTCTTGTTAGTCATGAAGCGGGATGAAGAACAGAGTGAAAGAGAAATATCTTTCAGCTGAAACATTCAGTCAATAAGTTGCAGAAAAGAGAAAAAAACCCTCACAATACAAGATTTCCTTTACTGTCTTAAGTCTGAAGACATTTTTTCCTTTTAGGCTTTTTCATTTTCAGGGTCAGGAAAATGAAAAAAAAAAGACAAAATGAAAAATGCAACGTTTATGCAAATATTAAAACTGCTTTGTAAAATAAGTTCGTTTTCTAAGCTAAGCAAATATGAATTACAAACCAGGACTGACATATCTATCTGTTAAGGCTCACTGACACAGTGTGAGAAACCATCTTCCTTCATCTGCTGAGTGAAAAAGAAGTTATGATCAGAAATCAAATAGAAAAAAAGAGGGGACTGATGTGTCGTCAAACTGTGAGTGCTGCCAGAGCACCGAGGCCATTGGTGCAAGTTGCAGCCCAACCTCCCACTCTCCTGGTGGCAGCTCTTGCCCTCAGGGAAATCATGAAAGATGTTTGTACCTCCACTCTCATCAAACTTCAAAACTGACAGGGTATCAGGATATCTGCAAGCCTAAAGCTGGCATTACTGCATCATCTTTTCCTCAGATTTGGAAGGGTTTTAACAAGGACAATTTATCTCCCTCAACCCCTCTCTACCATTATCTATATCTAAACATATCTATATGATCTATGATCTATAGCAATACACCTGTATCAATATGGATATATATCTATATTCATCTCTATCTCTATCAAATAAAAGTTTAGCTTTTGGACTAATCAACTGAGAAAAAATGAAAAGTTGTTATTTGCCTTACGCTCAAACATCCCAGTCCCATGAGCAAAAAAAAAAAACACCAAAACCTAGCAATCAGCATTTGTTGTTTTGTTTGGGCTTTGTTTTTCATACTTAATCTGACAAAAGCAAGGCTTCTATATTTCTCTCGACTTTTTTGATTTGAGGTATAAATATATTACATTGTGATTTTGTTACTTGAAAGTAAATATGCTGCAAATTGTTCAGTTCCTTAGTGATGAAAGTATTTGATTTACTATTTAATATGCTTTTACAGCAGAGATAAACTAGGAAAGCTGCCTTGAAAAGAAGTAATGAGGAAAATTACATAAAATTTAGTGTGAAACCTTATTTTTATCTGCCTGTGAACACAGTATAAACTGTGGATCTGTCACTTACCTCTTCATAAGGGTGAAGCTGGATAGAGTTTCTCCTGGCCCCCAAACCATTGGGTTAAGATGTACTCACAGCTGGTTGTGTTTCCATAGTGTTCCAATGCAGTGAGACCTTGGGTGAGGAACAGAACCTGGCTCAAGTATTGCAATCTGCCTGATCTGAGCTGATTTGCCCTTTCATGTCTTGCTTACACTTATAGCAGCCAACAATTCAGTAAGGGTTCTACAAGCTTCTTTTTGCATAAGTTGATATTTTCAGTCCATCTGTGTAGCAGAAGTAGGCCCTAATCCATTTAGCATCCTCCACATTGTTCATGAAGAGGTGAGAAAATGGTGGAGTTATTTTGGTGCCTAAAGGTGTGCCCAAGGTATGGTCAATGCATCAGATACAAACACGAATTTATCAAAGATGTGAAAAAATTATTTCAATTGTTTCAGTGATCTGACTCATCTGCAAGTCTTGCTATATGTCTTGTTATTGTAATGAATTGACATGTCACAGTGGCTTCCCTGGCCTGTCTTGATTCATATTTTGACATGAGTGTTGTTGCTAGACTAAAAGTAGAATGGTTTACCTTGCACAGCTGTGAAGTGTATTTTAAGATTATTTTCTTGTAGCCCATAGGAGCATGTGGTGATCTGTTGTTGGATTTGTTCTGTGGTGAACTAACTGAAGTGAAGGTGGTAGTGCCTTACCCTGGTGTCTTCTCACAGATTTGTAAATCAGACTTAGAGACATGTGGCAGCCCCAGGGCTGCATGTGCTAACTCCTCTCAGAATAACGTGTTTCTCAAATAACCTTAGGTACTGATGCTGCTGGTGCTCTCTTTCTTTATGCCATAGCACTTTCCTATCATAACTGTCACAGCTTCCCTGCTGAAAATTGAAAAAAAGCCTAAATCTTCTAAAATAGTCATGCATTTAAGCAACTCAGATGAAGCTTGGGTTTAATACTTTACAATGCATGATATTGAAACTAAGGCTTCGTTGTGCTTGAAATCCATCACAACAAATTCTGAAAGACAGAAATGGGAGATATCAACAAAACAGACATTTTCTCATTTTCCTTACACATATAGAGCTCTATATCTGATTCCATGTTTCTTATAGAAGTTCAGGGTTTTTTTCACTCCCCAAACTTTTCTGAAAGTGAAACTTCCAGAAATTTGCTAATATATGATGAAAAAATATTGTGGCCTGACTTTGGAACAAAATCCAGGTTGGGAATACTGTTCTTAAGAAGAGAAGAGGAAAAAGTTCTTTGGAAGTAGAATGACACGAATAGTATTGGTTTTTTAAGAGATTTATTATCTTGTTAGTACAGTCATGTCAGACTTGCCATAAGTGCCTTATCTCTCTCCCTCATCTCACCTGGGACATGTGCAAGGTAAAAGATTCTGGCAAGATGTGAGGTATGAGACTAAAAAGCCAAGTTAAAAGTTTATGAAACTGAGGTGAATTCTGTGTGGGGAAGGTAAAAAAAATAGCAAAGCTTTAGCTGTTACTCAGAAATGTCTTCAAGACTTACAGAAATGTAAGCTTAGAAGGAGGAATAAAAGTGACAGAAGAGAGATAAAGACAAGCTCCTTGTGAGACATTCTAACAGGAGAAAATGGGACTAGAAGGTCTTCTCTAACCACTATAGGAAAGTATTTGGAAAGATGCAGCAGCTGTAAAGTCAAGAAAGAAAAACGCCTGAAGATTTCTGGGCTGATCCAGGAGGATATTCTGATTTTTGTCTATTTTAAGAACTAAGGAGTGAAGGGAAATCAAAGCCAAAGTAGAGAATACCATTCACCTAGAATTAATGGCACTTTCAGTACTGAGAGGGACTAGGAAAACTGTGAATTCCAAAAACTTTGAGACACTTATACGTTATTGCAAGTCTTTGCCTTTGTTCTGCAATTCCAGAGAACTGAGACAAGATATGCTGGCATAAAATTTGTATAATGAGGTGATAAATTGGTTTGTTATTTTGAACAGGGGAAGAACAGTGAAGAAGCGACAGATTTGATTTGTAGCCACTAGTTAACAGCCACCAGAAAATGCCAATGGACATTAAATAGCTAATTATCATATCTGGAGCTAAATTGGTGCCTCAGACTCTTGCATAGGATTCCTTTAAAAAGAGAGTGATCAGCTTAGTGAAAATATCCTTGAATGACAGCTTTTCTTCAAAACGTAACCTGAAAATATTAATAATTTGGTCAAATTTTGTGAACTAAAATTCAAACAGCTTTATCAAATAATTAGTAAAAATTGCCCTTAGACAATGATTTCCATTATTTAATCAGCCCTTTAGAGCAATAAATTTACTTGCTCTGCAGGTGATGGATCTTAAGCAACTTGGTGAAATGTGCATCTCTAAAAGGAAAAGCAAACAGGTGCTATGTAGCTGAAACTGTCAAAGGAGTACTGCAGAGCAGGATAGTCTCTGATAGTCAAATCCCTTCCAAACAGAGAGGAAGAGTGATTTTTTTGTTACTCAGCTCCCAGTGCTGGCTGCTGTTAATCAACATGTAAATGGAGTTTCTTTTCCAGAGACGTGATGTATTCTGCAGGCTGGTTTTAACATAAATCTGGTTTAATCCTGATGGATGGAGTGAAGCTCAGTTTCATGGAAGCCATTACACAGGGTGTATTCTTTATGAAACTCTTCTGCCGCCTCAAGACTTTTGACTGAGCCCAAAGAATGACAGTATTATTTTGCTTTTACTTTAAGAGTAATTATTGCCCTGTTGACTAAAGCTGACATATTAAGACAATAATAAAAAAAAAGGGCAGTATAAGAAAACAGCCTGGGACATCTGTTTTTTTCTCTGGATCTTTTAGATACACAGTTCCATCCTACACATGTGAAAAAACATAGAGCACACCCAAAAGCCATAACACCTTTCCACCACTTTTCTTTCTTTTGGAGGAGTAGAAGGTAAAGAAAGTAACCATCACAAAACATATACTAACTGTAGATGTTATGCACATGTAGTCAAAGACATATGCACGCTCCATAGAACGGCAGGCAACAGAAAGAGAGTTACAGCCTCACCAGATGCTGGTAGAGGCATCTATCTCAAATAGAAGTGAAGCTGTGTTTTTTAATTCAGGAAAATTACTACAGTGAGATCAAATACAAGGTCATGTGTTCTGAGACCCTTTTTTTGGAAGAGTTATTCAAAAAGAATACTGCCTATATACAGTACTTAGTACTTATGTGTAGGGCTCCTTTTAGGCACACAACTAATTTCTGAGGTATTCATTTCAATGTTTCAACAATAGCAAGGAAAGGCAGCAAAAGAAGTAGAGCAATTTTCATACATTCTTCTGCTAACAAAGTATCTCTCTGCTTTTTATTGTCTAATTATTTTCATCCTAATTACAAGGCCAGAGCTTCCCAAACACATCTCCTGAGAAATCCCTGAATGATCTCACAAGAAGTAAATTCTCAGCATGAAACTTCATCAATTCACATCTTCATAAAATCACATTTTGTGGAACTGATTAAGGGATATTCACAACTGAGAGGCAAATGTCTGATAATATTAACACAGACTCTGCAACCAGCTTCTTAATTTGTGGGAAGACAGACAAGATAACTATCTTCAGCAGCTTTTCAGATTTAGATGTTTCTGACCAAAACAATCCGTTGGTGGCAAAGGCAGTTTCCTCCAGAGCTGACTTAGGCAAAATTAATTTTTTGAAATACCTTTTTCCTTATGTAAATGCAATTTTTATTTTTTCCTCTTTCTTGAAGCAGACAGAAGTTCCACATAAACAATAAATGCCTTCATTATAGAAAGCACACACCATGCAATGGAGCAAATTACAGGGTGGTTTATCAACTATCTTGTATCTAAGAAGTTTTAGATATATTCCTTTGTTCCCATTTACATCTCAGTTTTAATAACTTTGGATACTAAAAAGTCTGTGCCTTAAGCACTGTTATTTACAATGAGAAAATCATCTTTCAGTCTTCCACCCAGCTCAAAAAAAAAAACAAAACAAAGCCAAATTTATGCTGGCATCTTTGTCCACTAGAGGAAATCATCACATCTTTCTGTCTTCCTCTTGAGAAATTCAGTGCTTCCCTTTGCTCCTGGTTTACTCACGAGCACAGACTTCTCCAGGCAGATGGGGAGCGGGTGTCACTCACAGCATCATGGTTTTTGCCTGAGGCTGCTACTGCCGCAGCTCTTCTGCATCATTCACCTTCCTTGTGGGTGCAAAACCACCTCAGTGCTGTTGTGGACTCTAATCTGCCACTGGAATCCTATGGCATTGGTTTGTGCTCCCTATGCAGAAATCTCCTGCTGAAGGCAATTTATTAATTCAGTCTATAAAAGTAAAGGGATATAGGCAAACTTACCTACCATTTAGATTTTGGTGGTTTGGACTATGAAGAAATCTGCTCTTGGGGATGTTTTTCCAACTGAGGGAGGAATAGAAGTTTTTCTGATGTCTTATCAAATGTATATAGCCATTGTAGACAATTTCAATCAAAGAATGGAATTTACTCACCCTAATGTAGCTTCCAAAATTACGCATTTCAGTCAAAACTAGTGACCATTTTATATCTAATGGGCAGAAAATGGCAACTTTATGGCTGATTGATGTAATCCTAAATCACAGTCTAGTTGCATCACTTTCCCAGAGACTGCTTCTCCCCACTGACTATAATTTTAACTTAATGGGACCAGCCACAGTTTAAATGTCTAATACTAAGTAACATAAGTCACACTGTTAGGATCTGTGAGACAAGGGAATCCTGGCTTATGAAATAAAAGAGCAGTGCAGTAGAAGTGCTCATAATTTGTGTCTGCTGCCCATGTCTTACCTCAGGATCAAGCCCTATTTGCTCAAAGTATAGAGGAGGACCTGTTTTCTGTCCTGAAGTTGAATGTGTGGAGCTGAGTTTTTATTTTGGGGAAAGAAAAAAAACAAAACAAAACAAAACAAAACCCCAAGAAGCAGTTATCAAATTTCTAATATTACCTAGTAGAGTCTATGGCTGAACAAGGGACTATTCCAGGCATTAAAAATTCTCAGATTTATCTTTGTGCTTGACACCAGGATTTGGAAAGTTCAGGTGAACCACAGCTTCTCTACATCAGTGTGCTGCTGTTACTGCTGTTGTCATGGGCCTGAGATAAACTCAGCAGTGAGACCTCCAGCAACCTGTCATGGATATCTTCAAGCAGGAACTCAGAGCCCTTTTTAGTCCCTGATCAGCCACAGACCTTTGTCTGAAATGTGCTTGTGCAGGTGGGACATAGGTGTACAGCAGCACTGACCTTCCCCCTTCCCCTTTCCAAACATATGCCCCTGCACGCACCTCAGTAGACTGATGTGGCATGTTGGATAGGGGTTCCAGATAGGATGGTGAGGCAGATTGTCACCCCAAAATGAGCTGCAGAAGGTCCCAAGAGATGTGCCTGTAAAATCAAACTGATCTAAATGATGAGCTTAAACGTGAAAGCAGAAACTACTGGTGAGAACATCTTAAAGATAAATTACTCTCTGGGCACAGAAAATTGTTTCACCTTCATTTCACTTTCATTAGAGAGTTTTCAGCATTGAAAAGAGTTTGAGTAAAACAGTCTATCTTAAGCTTTGGTCCACAAGCATGACACTGCACAAAATTTGCACTGGTTCAAGTTAGAGTGACCCACAGGCTAAAGATTTATTTGCATTCATTGTGACCCCTTTGAAAATACTTAGTTCAAAAAGCCATGAGGGAAGCCAAACAAATCACATTGACCTCTGGGAAAATAAAAAAAGGTAGTGAGAGTATATTTGTATGTATTAGGTCTGTCTGATTTTGCTTCTCTTGCGGGGTGATACTTGAGGAGAGAAGAAGAATGACTGGGGGTTTTTTGTCTCACTCTACAAAACCACACAACTTTGAGAAAGAAATCCATTCTTGATTTTTTTTCCTGGTCTTGAATTCAATCCAAGCATAAGGAACAAACAGAAGTATACAATATATATCTTGTGACTGATTTGAAAATAAGTCTGTAATTCTTATGAATTTCCACGCAGTTCTACTGAACAGGCAGACAAGATTAACACTCAGAGCATCTTTGAAGAATTCTGTGTTCCTGTTTTGCTTTACAATGAATTTATTCAAAAGCCAGTATAAGCCAATATGCTTACCAAGACAGGAAATCCATTTACATATAGCTTTACAATAAGTTAATCTCATCAAAATGTCTGTCCAGGTTACTAAATTAATCCATTGTGAAATTCCATTGAATTCACTGAGTTTTGATGGCATGACTGAATTTGGCACTGTATTTTTCTTCAATAATAATAGAACACCTGTGGGAGTTATAATTTGAAAATAGAAGGTGTTGGTAGAGATGTGAATCTCCAGCTGTTTTTAGACCTGTACATGACTTGGAGGATGAAGGTGATCTAACTCCTGTAAATGCCTGACCCACTTCCGTAAGGTGCCCTGTATAGTCACTGAACAGAATAAATACCTCTAGAGTAGGATTCACCTATCACAAAGCAAGTCATTTAGCAGTACCTGCAGAGAGATGCTATATACAAACCCCCC
>VZTJ01005843.1:421405-553236 GCA_013397795.1 Orthonyx spaldingii
CACCTAATATTTCTGCTAACTCTTCTATACACTTGCACATGCAAGGGTATGTAAAACATAAGACTACCTTACTGCATCAAAGAAAAGGTCTGTCTGGCCTGACATCAGGTTTCTCAGTGTGTCATAAATGAATGCTTAGGGAAATAAATAAGACCAGGACAATTGTGTATGACAATTCCCTGACATACTCCTTGTTTCCTATTTCTTAACATTCAAGGACTTCCTGAGTCAGACATTTTTCCTATCCAGATTGGACCCGATGATATTTCTGACCTCAGACTCTTTCACTGAGCTCTCTGCATGTCTAGAACTTTTCAGCTATGACATCTTGTACAGAGATGTTCTGGAGCCAACTTATATGTGAGGGAAATAGTCAGTTACTGCTTTGCTGTTGTGAAACCTGGCACCCACCTCTTGCATTCAGTGCATCCTCATTCTTGTGCTGAGAACTGATTTTTGTTTTAATGCTAAGGTCTTCTCTGTCAGCCACTTGAATATGGTGGCAGTAATTTTGGCTTTGATGTCTTTCCAGATAGCCACAAAATCTGTCCTGCAAACCTGGTGAAGACTACAAACTCAAAAAGATCTGGTGGCATATTTGAGGGGTTAACTCTGAAATCCTAACATACTCTTCCTGGAGAAACTCTCCCACACTTTGATTTTAGATCAATCTGCTGTTTATTACCTTTGCAGCTGGGACAACTATAGGTCCAAATATTCCTTTTGCTCCTTTTTCACTGCCCAAGGAATCATTTAATAAAGTCTTCATAGGGTTGATTGAATATTATAAGCAGCTTTTCCATGGTTGCTTATTTGGTTTCCCCTGCTTCATTCTTGTTCCCATCCCTTTCTGCAAGGAGGCTCATGTATTTAATGCCTTCTGGCATGAATATTCAGCACAGCTGGGAATTTTGGCTGAACAGGAGCAGAAAACAAATTCTGAATCCCTAATTGCTTTCATCACAAGAAAGGGGATTCATGGAGCTTTTTGTAGATAGTTCTGGTGTCTGTGACCCAGTGAATGACATTGAACCACGGAATTTAGCATCTTAGTCCTGAAGAGTTAACAACCTAATCCGAGATAAAGGCCTGACAAGTAATGGCAGCAAAGCATATTGGAGTGAGGATGCCGGGGTTGGCTGGGATAAATGCTGTATAGTTTCAGAAAAAGTTTGCTAAGCCACAAGTCATTCAAATTTTTGTTTTCTTGTTTTCAGATGTAAATAAATGCAGGCATGTTCCCCTGGCTTTGAGCAACTGGTACTTTTCTTCACTAACGCGGTCAACATGGATCTCAAAGACAGTCGTGAAGAAACAAGGGGTGACTTCAGAGCTTTACATGGGGACAGACTTTCATTTGAAGAAAGCAAAAACAGGAGCAAAGAGATTGTTACTCTGATCCAGAAGGAACAGCAAATATGTTATTTGCACACAGCCCCATGTGGGACAGGAGTAGTACAAAAGGCAGCAAAATTTTAAATATACAAAATAATCAAGCATCAGGAACTTCTGCATACTTTCCCCATTCTTGGTGGGGTTTCCATTTTTCACCACACTGAAATTATGCTTTCTCTCTCCACCATTTGTGATTGGTGTTACTGTTTGAGTTGCTGTGAGGAGCTGAGAGCTCCCCTCCAGCTCTGTGCCAGTCACAGTCTCAGAGGCTGAGAACACTCAGCACATGCACTACTGTGGATGTCCCAAGTGCCCAACCCAAACAGCAATTCACAAAATAACAGATCAGTCTGGGAAAAGGTGCTGGAGAAAATCTCAACCCATCCAGAATTATGGCACTTGAACTCCAACCACATTCAGGATTAATACATTACTTCAGTGCAAATGCAGTCAGAGCTAAAAGTGGCATCTCATGAGACGCGCTCCTACCTGGGACGATGATCTCCACCGTTGGCCAGCACAAATCTACAGGCAGGACTGAGCTACATGGTTTATCCAGTCCATGGGTGTTCATTTGAATCTATACACTAATCTGTGTTGTTGTTGTGTGGCTGACACAGCAGGGTCTTGGTTTCGGCTGGGGCCTCTGAACATCAGCTTAAAAGAGAGAGAAAGTCAGATGGTAATATTTCAAAGTTGTAAATCTTAGCAGAGAGGACTGAGGGTTCTGTGTTTGTTTGCAGTTAGTAGTACAGAAAGCTGTGCCTGCTGTGAGCAAAACAATGAAAATTATTCAGGCTGAGGGTAGACTTTGATTCAGAGAGGATGCCTGGAAGTTAGTTGGAGCAGAACTCATCATTAGCCATTTATGCATTCTTCTGCCAGGTAAGGTATTGCCTTTATTTTAATATTTATGAAGACGCTAGTCAACACAGAGGTACCTGACAGGTGAAACATGCCAAACAAATAACAGGTTACATCAAATTAACCAGTGATGTCTCACTTTTTTCTTTTATTTTTTTGAAGGCAGAGTGGATTAGACAACAACGGAATAGGAGACTGACACTGATGACAGAGCAGAACTCAGGAAAGACAAGTCATCAGAAAACCTGAGAGATGTGAGAGATCTGGTGATGCTGAACATGTGAGACTTGGTGAAGCTGTCACAAAGCAAGTTTTGTTGTCTGATGGGGCTTCTCTGCTTACCATCAATTACTTTTCCACAAGCACATCTGCATGTGCTAGCTTATTTGATGCCATGCTATAAAGCAAGAACTACCACTGTCAGGACTGAGCAGTACAACAGCAGCTTTCACTGTGTGACCTTTCAGAGTAATGTGGAGGTTGGAAACATGACAAAGATTAAAAAAACAAACAAACATATTTTCTTACTAAATCCATTATTTATATTTTCTGTCTCCCTTCCTAAAAATTTCCAGTAGAAAGTTAACTTATGACTAATGCTTGTGGGATTTTTCTTTTTCAAATAAATCCTTTCTTTGAGTATATCATTAAAGGATGTGTTACTGTCAGGTCTGGTGAAACTGTAATTACAGTGAGTGCAATAAATAAAAGCATAATGGCTCTACTGCATAAATAATGGCTCATTATCCCAGTTTTATTGGTATTTAGTTTGCTGAGCCAATAAGTCCTCCTGCATTTCCAAAGAAACCATTCTGATCTGAACAATTCTGATACATTAAGTGAAAGAAACAAGAGGACAGTTTTTGTATCAGAGAGGACATTTGGTCACACAGATAGTCCCTTGTAGGGGCTTGCACTACTGCTTCCCAACTGAAGAGACATGTCAGCATCCCACCTTGCCATGGTGCTTTCCATGTGTGGTACCAGCACAGCAATCCACTGACTTGATGGGGTGTGCCCAACCTGCCTGGCCCCCTAAAATTCCTGCTGGGGTCAGCTTGTGGGGATAATGCTTTGGGCCTGGTCACATTGCTTTGTGCCATGAGTATGGATGGGAGACTGGCTCCAGCCTGAGCCTCAGTGGTCTGCCACGACTGTCCTTCCAGATCCTGCCTCCCAGCCTCTCTGGGATTCCTTTCACGTTTCCATTTGCTGAGTCTTTCCCTTCAAGTCCCTTGAACACGTATTTCAGTACCCTTGAGTGAGATTATTAAGACATCAATGCTAGTTTGAAACCTGCCAGCCTCCTCATTCCACCTGCCTGGTGTGGGTAGGGTGTTAGCTCCTGTGTTTGCACCCTTGTATGTATTGGCATACAGCAAACCAGTAAGTGCAAATAAAGCTAATAGCAAAGACAGCAATCTGCATGGAAGAATGTGAACGTGAGGTTCTCTCAAGCCTGCAGCTCACTTGCCCTGCTCTCCACAGCAGGTATGATTTAGCCCTATGAGGCAGGCAGAAACTGTCTTCTAAGTGTTGGTCTCAGTGTCATCATGGCATGACATCAGGCCCTGAAAAGGCTGGAGGTCACTCTGCCTTTTTGGCACTTGAATAATAGCAACAAATTATAAAAACCTCCAGCCCATTGAAAAGTTTCAGCATTCAAGAAAAGAAGAATCAGGAAATTCTCAGTCTGAGATGCACTTGGATGACCAGAACTGGTGGTCATACAGGCTGCTTCTGACATCTGAGTTCATGCTTGTTCCCTGCTGCAAATCCACCCATGGGACTGCTTACACCAACAGGGGGACAAAACCGTGTTCCAGATGATTACTCATTACTCTTTCAGGCAATTGTCTGCCTGAGGAGACATGTCAATCAGCTCATCTTAAATGCGACGCATTGAGTGGTAACAGATACATCTTCAGGTGAGACATGTAACCAAATTACCAAGGCATAACGAGTTGTTGGATGTCACCCAAGGCACGGTCACAGCCTGTGCCCGTGCTCCTTTCCCATGGTGAATGGAGCACTTTGCATTTGCCGTGAGCCAGAAATGCCCGTGGACATTTTCCCTGGCTCAGCCAAGTGCAGTGACCCGGTGGCTGCAGTGCCTCCACCAAGCCTGAGCCACCTGCTTGCAGAAGGAGGTCGTACTCTCTCCATCAAGGGTTGGAGCTTCCACATTTTAGATGCTGGTCATCCCAACGCCAGAATTTCTTTTGGCAACTGACATTTTCCTAGAATTGATGACTCCTTGTACCAACACACTCCCTTCTCTCAGTGATTCTTGCTGACCTGGGTCTCCCCTAAGGTGTTCTGAAACCAAGTCATCAGAAGGGTGACCCAGCCTGACACCGAAATGAGTGAATAATATGAAATTTTCTACTGTTATTATGACCTTCTGATATTCTTATGGGGTTTTCTGTTTAAATAATATTCAATAGTGCTATGAAAGTGGTGTTTTAGCACAGAATTCTGATTGAAATGCTACATTTTCTCGTGTACATTGACAGTCTTGGATAGTCTGGTATATCTAAGTCAAACCTGAGCCCAACACAACCTGCCTTGGGCTAGCTTTCCATTTCAGATAGGGCTTTTCCTTGGGTTGCATACACCCACTCCTCAACTCAAGTCACTGTGTGGGCATTAACAAGAAACAAATTATCAGCACAGAGTTGCTCATTGCCCCTTCCTGGGGCAGTGTCTCCATTTCCAGCCATGCCAGGCTCGTACCACATACTTCTCCCTGGAGCCTGGCAGGCTGGCTTAGTTCAGCATACTGTCAGCACTCCTGTCCTGAGCATGGATGCTGCTCACACAATTGGATCCCTGACTTTCAGGCATTGCCATGGAGAGCGACACAAAGCACTTTCTGGCTCTCTTTTGGGTCCTACCTGCTGGCTTGCGTCTTGGAGATGTTGCATAGGAACCAACACACTTCACCACACTCCTTCCTTTCCTCCCATGGCATCCAGATTCTTTATTTTCATCCTACCTGTCCAATTGTAGATTCAATTCCCAGAGCTTACTTAAGCTCAATGGTAATTTTTTCCTTCATAATTGTGTTTTGCACTGAGGATGTGCCAGTTCTTTCCCAGTGCAAAACAACTAGGTTTAATACATTGCATTAACTTGTTTTCCAAGTGGTTAGGTTTGCTGTAATTGCCTAAATACCCCTGAATGACCCCTATTTGGGGCTTTAATGAAGAATTGCTGAAATGCTCTTCTGAACTGTGTATACTTTCTTTCATGTATGCTCCCATATTGAGTCCCTTCATCTGCAGCAACAGCACTCGTCATCGGTGTTTTATAGGGAAGCAGAAATAAGAAATTGCCCTAAACTGTCACTCAGAGCATTTATTTTAGATGGTAGTGTCATGTATCTTAGTAAGTTTTTCACTGAAGGCTGTAAATTATGGTGCAGAGAAAACACAATCCCTGTCTTTCAATTATAGTCTATCTCGGAGCTGGGAAAACCCTTTCTAACAGTCTAGGCTGTGCCTGGCAAGTCATGTGCACACTGCAAAATAATATATAAACAAATAAATATTAAGCTACAATAACTTCTTTACTCTTGGGAATGAATATATTCTTGGGCAATTACGGTGATTCACTGGGGTTTTCAGCCTTATTCATTTACGTCACTGTCTCAAAAGGAACTGTAGGTCTTGCCTTCCACATATATAGCTGATGTATGTTTTTCCTAGATTGAAGGCTGAGTGCCAATTTCTTAAGTGGTTTTTTTTTTTTAAACAGAAATACATGTAGGGAAAGAATGGGACTTCTGTTATCATTAAAGATTTTAAAAATCAGTGCTTATTTAACTGCTATTGTATAGTTCCATTATCATTTTCTGAATAGCGCATTACCAGTAATTGGTTTAAACTTTACAGCCATATCTATCTCACATCCATTATTAAGGCAGATTCAAAGAGTGCTGGAAGTGTGCAAAGACAAACAGAACTAATTGAATGCATACGGTCTCATAAACTAAGTTTTCAAGAAATCTACCTAGTGGAAAAGCCAGTTTGACTCTGTCAAACACTCTTCTATGGAAGCACCTTTCTGGGGTGTAGGTGCCCCACTGCCGCAGCACAAGAAGCTTGATTCATGGTAGTTTGCATGACTGAGCATTTGCTCAAAACTAAATAAAATGAGCAAGGACTCAGGAATTCTGTGTAAAGAGTTAATATTTCTGACTGTACAAGGTTTTAATGACTGATTATAATTATCCTGAAATGTATTTAAGTTCAGATTGCTCTTATTCAGAAGAATATATGGGGAGATTGACATAAGCCCAGGACTAACAATCAGTGCAGGCTGACAGTGACCAAGGGAGACAAAAAAATAATTATTCTTTTTTCAGAAACAAGCATCAGATGATATCTAGACTCCCTTATGAAGATGACACTGTATGCAAATAATAGTCTGGAGCTTCGTCAGTGCAGCAGACTCAGCAGCCTTGAGCCTTCTTCTAGAGATATGACTTTAAATGCAATAGATTTTAGCCAATTTTATAAAACAAGGTTTTAAACCTTTACAGGGAATTGCTTTCTCTTTCTGAGGATCCTTCAGATGAACTCTGTTGCTTCCTTGCCTGACAGAACAGACACAGGTCCCTGGAGTTTCTGTTCTGCAGCACCAGGGCTTCATCATTCTCTGTGGGTACAGTAATATCAATGGCAGATCCCAAGAGCACTTTATGTGCATGTCATGTTATTCTGAGCCACTTAAAAATCACCATTAGCACTGTCACCACTGCAAACTAGTGGAATCAAACAATGTGTAGTAGAGGTCTGTGTACACCATGAGCTTCTTCAAACATACCTTTTGCAGGGATTAAGCTTCTTTAAACCACAGAAAAAGTGCTGTGGTTTCCTGTGAGGTAGGGAAGCAGCAAGTAAGGTTTGGGGGACCCCCATTGCTGTTTCTTTCCTCTATTGAATCTTGCAGAACTGAGCACTACTCCCACTGAAGTAAGAAAATACACCCATTGTCTGATTTCCATAGCTCATTCCAAACACCAATCAAGGGATAAACTTCTAACTATCTCACAGACATGCAGTGCCCCTAATGTGATGATCTGGAATCATAGAATATCCTGGTCCAAGGAGGATCATTGAATCCAACTCCCGACTCCACACAAGGCAACGTAACTGTTAAACCATGAATCTGAGAGCGTTGTGCAAACACTTCTTGAACTACCAAGAGGCTTGACCTTTTCCCTGGGGATCTTGTTCTAGTGCTTGACCACTCTCTCAGTGAAGACCCTTCTCCTAATGACCAATCTGAACTTCCTCTGGTGCAGCTGTAAATCATTCCCTCATATCTTGTCAGACACCAGAAAGAAGACATCAGCACCTCAGACTCTCAGGAGTCTGCGCTCCCCCTTTTGAGGAAGTTCCTGACAGCATTGAAGTCATCCCTCTGTTTGCTCCTCTCTAAGTTAAACAAACCAAACATACTCAGCCATTCTTCATAAATCATGCCGTCTAGTCCTTTCACATATTCTTCTCCCTCCTTTGGACTGGTTCTAATATTAAAACATCCTTCTTACATTGTGGAGCCCAAAACTGTGCACAGTACTTGAGGTGAGGCTGCACCAATGCTGAGAATACTAGCACAATCACTTCTTTCCTCCAGTTGGCTATGCTGAGCTTAATGCATCCCAAGATAGTCAAAAAACAGGGACTGATCTGTGCCCAAATAGAGATGTTGCCTCCTACCATTGAAAGTAGGTAAAAGGAACAAACACCCATCCTGACTTGTTATATCTTGGTGTTGTTACTACCAATGAGATGAGACAAACACAAAAAAAGTAAAATTTCACCTATAACGATGTAGCAGCTGAGAAAGAAGAAACAAGACCTACACAACTCCCCACCACTACCCTCCTCTGCTATTTACACATGATGTCTCCAGCCTTCCTCACCGTTATTGCACCTTTACTGCAGGATTGGGTTTTATATGAGGAGGCAACAGAGAGGTGAATAAAAGAATAAAGGGCTGCTAGTGGAACTGCCATAGTCACTGGATGCCTAGCTGCTATCTTGTAGTGGAAATACCTTCAGTGATACAGAAAGGAGAAGCTACTCAAATTCAACAATGATGAAAAAACTAGACTCTGTACTTTCTGGGCCCCTGCAGGATAAGCTGGCACTTCATAACGTCATTTGTAGAAAGACAGCTCCAGGTTCTAAAAATTATGCTCTATTAAATAATTGTAGAGTCATTTATAAAATGGAAGAGATTTGAAAAAAACCTTAATAATGCCTCTGCTTCTGCTGAAGTCCCCTGAATGCTACCCTGAGTTACAACTCATTCCTCTAGAGTACTCTGAGCATTATATATTTCTCTCTGGAATATGTATTGCCTTCATTTTTAACTAAAATTGTATGTAAAGCTGGATATTTTTAGTATAAAGACTCTACACTAATTCATTTTTTTTTTTACTCGTTTCTCCTTCATTCCACGAAAATGTGATCCTTCCTTCAGAACACAGTTTTATTCATGGCATTTGTTCCTCTGACTGATGAGGCTGATTGTGCTTTTTTGTGGGTGAGGAGCACTTACCTGAAATCAGCCACTTGTGAAACTCCATGTTAGAGATATTCTTCACCTCAAGTAAACTTCCTGGAGGAAAGAGTGAGTAATCTTTTGAAAGATCAAGGGATGGGAGGAGAGAGAGAGAGAAAATAAAAGACTAAAATTATACTTAGTTTTTTTCATGATGCACACATGCAGCACACTCAGAAAGGGATCCAGTTTGGGCTGCTCATCACAACAGAAGTAAAGAGCTGATTCAGTGCATCCTGGTGCAAAAAATAAAACTGATGTCTTGAAAACAGTAAACATTTCTACTGCCTCAAAGATAACTTTACGTAAATTCAGAGCTTTAGTAATGCTTTGCACGTAATCAGAGCTGTCCAATCGTGTCAAACATTTGCCCTCTGGGAAAGAGGCATTTTCAAGGAGTACATCTGACAGGCAGCTCCATTTTAGAGACTGGCAGCAGAAACACCTGTACGAGCTGCACCAGGATCTTCCTTCCCTCAACAGTGACATTTAAGCAGTTTTTGATCCTCAGGCAATTTTAGCTTCCAAGCATGGAGTGTTTTTTCCCCTTCTATTATGAAAACTAATCATTTGTACTGTACTCTTATAAGTTTTGTAAAACCCTAATCAAGTTCACATTCCACTGTGCAAGGTCTTCTAAAACTCTAAGAGAAAGCAGTGCAAAGTTTGCTGGGAATGCTGAGAAGTTCTTTCCCCCAGTGGGGATCAACTCTAGCCCATGCAAGGAACCTGGCTTTTCTGTCACTGATAGCCTTGGGCTCTGCAGTTTTTCTTCAATGTCCACTTGTGACAGGTCCCATGGATGTACTGAATCACAATTTCTCCTTTGAAGACTGTCCCAAATGCCCCCCTGCCCCTGCAAGGAGCAGGAGAGTGGTGATGGCAGCTGTGCTGAAAATGCTTTCTCTGCTGGAAGCGGAAGGCTATATAAATATCACTCATGGGGACAGTCAAAACTTCCTCACCAGCTGTAATGTCTTTTAACCACTGGCCTGTGTGAGTAGAGCACAGTGTTTAAAAGCAGGTATGTAGGTACGTAAGTAACTGTGTAGCTCTGTGTTAGAGGTGATTGAAAATTGTTTCTAGACATTGGTATCCCTTAGTCCCTTTGCACTCGTCACCATGAGGGACATGGATTAAGGACGTTTCCAGGCACATGTGATCCAGAGATACCCTAGTCAGTATAGCCTAGAAGACACTGGCAGGAGAGAGTGTTTGGAAATCACCCTGTTCTCCTCCCTTATGTCTATATCTTGTATCTTTTAGTGATTTGGGGATTATTTTTCCTTGCCTCAATAACCAATGTGAAACTACTTTTTCTGTGAGACATTTTCTTTGCAGTTTCCAAAGGTTGGAACGAGCTGTAATTCCTGTCCCCCTTGTAACAAAGATCTTCCATTTACCCTCCAGGAAGATCCCTCTGCTAAGGAATGGGAAGGCCTGCAGCAAAAATGAGAGAAACTAGAGAAGATGGAGGCATTTTACATAGTTGGAAACATCAGGGCCATATCACAGTTGGAAGAGTTATATACTTTTTGCTTATTCCAGTGTGTGCAGATGCTAAAATACACCAAGGAAGTCAGAGGAAAGCAAACCCTCAGTGAGCTGTCTGAAGTTCAATTCAGTGACTTGGTCATGCAACCTCACTTCTGACCTCCTCCTGCATCCTGCTGGCCTGCCTTCCCCATTCCAGCATCACCACCAGCCTTAACCCTCCATGTCCAGCTGCCAGAGTAAAGCTCCCTTTCCTGTGTTTTTTCAGGGCTGGAACTGATTCCTCAGAATAGTCCACAGCCCAACAGTTCCTCTCCTGGAGCCCATCCCTCCTCAGGAGCTGCCAGGAAAACTGTCAATTGCTAATGGGCAGGCAGCAGGACCGCCGGGAACAGCAGTGTCATTTAACAGCACTTGCTGGCTTAGAGCCTCAAAAGGAAGATCTGAGCTCTGCGTATTTTCTACAGTCCATAGGCACAGTTTTCCATTGCTGTCGACTATCTTTTCCCTCCTACGCTCTTCCTAGTTGCTCTGCCAGCTTCTTGCCTTGCCCCAGGGATCCTGTGGACAGGGACCATTCCTGCCCTGTGGCTGGAGGAGGCTCACATTGGAGCTCAGCCTCCACACCCCAGGCCCATGGACTCATAATGTGCGAGGTAAATAACACACATCACAACTGTCACCTTTGAATAACGCTAAAAAAAATGCTTGCACTTGATGCCTGCAGGTTATCATTTCTGTGGCAATGCTGAAAACATGGGACAGATAAAAGAGAGATGCACTTATAGAAATTGATGATATTTTTCTTTAGATCAGCTTCTGACTTTGTAGCCAGCAGTAAAAGAGCCATGGGGGAAAGGTCAAAGGAGAGCAGGGTTGGGTGAATTGCCCTTCTGGTTTCTGTCCTTCCCATGCCTCATAAAATGAAATAATGGTACAGTAAAGTGCAGTTTCAGCCTCACTGGGAGATGTCATAGCTGCGATAGCCTAATGAGCTTGAAATGACTGAAGAGTGTCAATAGATAAAATCTATTGTGGGAAGATTGCTAATGCTCAGCACAGCAGGGAAACACTTTCTGAAATCCCAGAACGTTCATCAGTGGCAGTTCAGACTGTAAATTCATGCAGTATAAAGACATGTTCAGTACTCTAATAAAACACATTTTCATTTTGATGAATCCTGAATATTGATGAAATAAAACCAGTACTAAACAAAATCAGAATGTAAAACATTGTAAAGCAAAAATAGTTCAGAAACTTGAATTTTTGAAGGTTTAGGGTTTTTTTAGAATTTTTCTTTGTATCGTGGGATATTAGAGTAATTAAGTCCTCAGAAGAACATCAAACAACTTCCTCTGATTCAGACATGTGGCCAAGTTTTATATGTTAAAACAAACTGTTTCAAATCAACCAAATAACATCCTCCATCTCAGTACCAGTCCTTGTGAATAGCGGTGAAGGAGAAAATATCATGACTTGATTTTATTGTCTTTCAATTGTTTTCTCATAAAGGATCTAAGGAAAATATGTTTAAGACTGTTAAGGGACGGATGCAAAACTCGGTGCACAACCTGATCCAAAGGTTATGCTATCCAAAATTTACCATCAAAATGAAGGGTTGGGAATTTACTGTTCTGCCTCTACCACTGATTAATTTACTGAGCATGGGAGGCAGGCAGGACACAAGAAACAGACAGATAATCAATCACAAGCCTTCTGTGACTTCTTACCAAAAAAGACAGGAACATCACTGAATCCACAGACCCAAGTTCAGCTCTGCTTGGCACTGGTATGGTCCAATTTGATGTGCCAGACCTGGTATGGGATCCTGTGCCCAGGAAAGGCATGGGTGACTTGAAAAAGCCAAGAAGATACCAGTGAGTATGGCAGGAGGTCCAGAAACCCTGTTTGTAAAGATTTAGAACAATGAACTGAAGAAAGATGGGAATTGTGGCACCAAACATCGTTCAGACACCAATACGAACCCAAGAGGAGAGTAGACAAGCATTGCCAGGGATTGGCATGTATGCAGGTGAACCAGGATGGAGGCAAGAGTAAGGACCAAGAGGCCCTGAAGATCTCCCAAATCTAAGGTACCACAGAAGTGGAGCACCACAAAGCACAGAGCATCTGCTTGTTCACAAATCTGTTGGCCAAAAGGCCAGACCAAACCTTGTCCAGACCACCTCTGTGAGCAGGCTGTCCCTGATGAGTGGGACAAGGGCATGAAACAGTGGTGCTTTTCAAAGATCAAAGCAGAACCATAGCTGGTTATACCATCCACAGTCTCAATGCAGAAAAGTTAGTGTCATCCACCTGGGGCTACTTTGCATTTGCCACTTGATTTTATTGAAATTGAGAGCACAATACAAAGGCACTAAGAAATTACTTAAAACCCATTACTACTCTTTTGGTGTAAGCAAGAAGAAGAATTCAAATTAGAGTATGAGAAATGGGTCTTTTTCAATATCATGAATACACACAGCTTTCCTTCATATGACTGCTTCACTTTCAAAGCTGCATCTGACAAAAAAGCTGGTCTCCTTGACAACAACATGAAGTCCTTCACACAGAGTGATCGTGCTGTATGGCTCATCACAACTTCCAAGACACTGCTACTGGACAAAGAGTACTCACTCAAAATAGGCAGACTTCTACTGTATCATTCATAGTAACAATTTCCTTTGCAGCTTTTCATGGGCAGTGATATGGATTAGAAACCAGGGGAATGTCAGGACAGTAAGCTGAATACTTTTTTTCAGGATCAAATAAAGGGCAGTGGTGCATTGCTGCTTCTTTTTTTTTCTTAACCTAAGGTCCTTACCTGTTTCTTGTTCTAACAAGGAGTGAGAACACTTGTTAGAAGTCATAGGAATAGGAGTGCACTTGGAGAAGTCATATAAATACATTGTAAGAATTCTTTCCTATTCATCTTTTACTAGCAATGATCTGTGTGAGACACAGTATCTTATGACACTGAGGTTCCAGCTCTTGGCTTTTTTTCAGGCAGTTAACTCTTTTTTCCTGCTTTTTAGTCAGATGTAAAGAACAAGTATAAATGTTGGCAATTGGAAATACAGAAAGCTACTGAGAGCTCTAATCTGAATCCTTTAATTTTTGTCACTCGGTTTTGCTATGTATGTATTACAATGATACTGATATGCAATAGTGGAAGTGGGATAAATTTAATTAACACTTTAACAGTGGAAACAGAATAAAATAATTAACACTTTTCTCATTTTTGAGTGTGAAAAGCTTTAGAAAGGAATATTATCATTTGTGAGTTTAATTGCATTATTCAATTTTAATAAAGTGACAGGGTTCTTACACTCAGAAAACTAAGTATTCAACTCTTTCCACATTTTGCAGCTTTTTCTGAAATTCCATTGTATCAGTGTAAAACAGAAAAGAATTTAAAAATCTATATTTTGCTGGGTTTTCTCTGAGAAGAAACCAGCTTTATAAGCCATAAGTAATTAGATCTCGTTTTTATTAGCTTGCTAACTTCAGTATAGTCATCAGAATTTTTGCCTAATCCTGAAAACTGCATTTGACATCAGGAGTCAAAAGGTTTTGGAAACCAGCAGCCCCAAGCAGCAACAATCCAGCTGGTACAGGCAAGCAGAGCGTTCAACCTCTGCCTTCAAGGCAGAGGCACATATTTAGAAGGACACAGAAAGGCTGTTCTCATTTTCTCAACCTTGTGTTGCTGCTAAGCTCTTTCTTCTGTCATCTCTGGTCTCTCAGGGATAAATAGATATGCAGAACAGAAAATGTGGTGTTAAAACAAGCGTGTCATACATCCTTGTATCAATTCCATCAGGACCTAACATTGCTGGTTAGAGACAGGATCAGGGCAACTGTTTTTCTTCAGTCACTCTATTTGTGATCTGGATATTGTTACTAAAAGAGAAATTGGGTCAATGAAATAGGAGAATTAGCCAATAGAATAATTCAATGTACTGGGAAATATATGTAAGTACAGATGTAAATTAAATGGTTTGTGGAGGAAACAGCATGTTTAAGAAATGAGTATCTGAAGTTTGCTCAAGGTTAACATCTGCTATGTCGGCTGATCGCTTTCTTCTCCCAAGTCAAGAGGGTGATGAATGCAAAGAGGATAAGAAACCGTTTGCAAGATTTAGCTGCAAAAGAGTTTGCCTTTCATTTGAGAAAAAACCATTCAAACCCCATCCCTTAATTCCTGCTCTGGTGAGCCTGGGACATGCTTTTAACAATAATTAGTCAGATCCAACAAAAGTAACAATTAAGATTTATCTAATCTCAATCTGAGCTCATAGCTAATGGTGAAAAGAACTTGATTCTGACAACATGAGATCCCTCCCAGGTTTCCACACACAGCATAGCAGAGCACCTGAAGCAGCCCAGCCCAGCCAAACAATCAGCCCATATCCAAGGAGATCCATTAAACAAAAACTGGCAAACCAATTCCATGCTTCTCTTTTTGTCACTGCTGCTCACTGCCTCCCCTGCACCCCACGGGGCTCTTTGCCCTGCAGGTCTACTCTCAGCTCCTTTCCTCTGTGGAGCTGTGTGCAACATCAGGTGCTTTACAATAAGGGAAGTGAGTGCCTCTGAATGAAGAGGCACTACAATGGTGGCTGGAAGCTCATTTGCTTCAGAAAACTGTGAAGGTGCATTTAAATATGAGTCAGAGACAGCAGGACAAAATCTCATAATCCAGACTAGGGGGAGAAATAGCATATGGCAGTGGAGACAATGAAACACTGTGGCATGTGCATCCAAAACACACAGCCCTACCCTGCCCCTAATCTCCCTCGTGGGGAATGATTTGTATGTACTCCTTTCTTTGGTCTGAAGAGCACAGATCCCAGAGCGTTTCCATTCTTGCTGCATCCCACTGTTTCTGCTGTCACATCTCTTCCTCTGTCATCGCCCTGAAACTGATACCATGCTGCACTCACTGCAGCAATCACAACTGTTATTTTACTCTGAGAGCTGTATTCATCATCAAAAGTTAAGAAGTTTCAGAGACAAATGTTCAGCTTGGCAGAGGCAAATAAACCAAAGCTCTGTTTCCATGTTTTTAGATAAAGCTCCTGTTAATGAGAAGGCAGAAGCATTGTTGTGATTTTCTCAACATCGTTTCATTGCTAAAGGAGTTGGGTCTTTTTTCTGCCCTCTCTGCTCCCTTGCTTTCCAGAAAAGAAAAAAACAAAAATAAAGATTCCACATATTCCCTATGGGATGGGGACCCTCTGACTAGAGAGCTGGAGGAGTCAATGACAGCAGTTTCCAGACACTGTGGCCCACACACAGATGTCAAGCTGGACAGTTTCCCATAGAGCTCTCTGCACTTATATTCTTTAATCTGTAAGAGAAAAAAACAGTCTAAATGGTCCTGAGGATTATTGCCTGCCCTCACCAGTGCAACATGAATCAGAGCTTGGAAGCCATCACCTGAAGGATAAAAAAAGTGAAGCACTAGTGAGCATGTATCCAGGTACAGCTTCTCCATGTATTTGATGCAAGGACTTCAGCAAAAAAAATCAAGCTTTTTATTTTTAAATCTCGGCACTCATGGAGACTTACACATGAGATGTCAGGCATATGGCTATGGGGTGGATAGCCAGTTGAGAAGGTGGGAGGTGAAAGAGTGTGGAACCACTGGGTGCACCAGGACATAAACACAAAGACAATGAGCAACTGTCAGGAAGACCAGGAACTGACTCCTGTAGGGAGAGGATACAGGAACAGATGTGATGATGGAGACAGCCGAGTGTTTCCCTGTGCTTTCCATCTGCATGTGCTAGAGTCCTTCTTCCTTTCCACTCCATCATTCTGTTCCTCCCAGTGGCCTGAAGTATTTCTACTCACTATTACTATTTTCTGGCCCCTTTCTCATTTGCCGTTTTTCTGTTGTACACAGCATGGATTTTCTTTGTTTCATCAGTTCTTCTCTTTTTTGCCCAGCTTTGTTCTGTCTGTTCCTGCATAAATTTATTCTGGTGGCTGGCCATTATATAAAATATTGTAGGAACAGGATGTTCCTTTGAAACATAATTAAGGATAGAATGTGAACAGCTGATATTCTGCTATTTTCACTAGGGAAAAAAGGGGGGGAAACTCTTTCATTGCATGTCTATTTTAGATGAAAGTTGTGCTGGACAGAAGCCAGGTGGTGCAGTGACCCCATGTATCCCCCAAAGCCTTCATTCTTCACTAGGCTAGGACAAGAAGCATTCTAAAAGTCATCTTCCCACTCTGGTATTTTCAAAATTCTCTCCAAATTAAGACCTGCAAATAAAATGAATGAGTGAGAGCAGAAATCAGTCTGTTCTGGTAAGGTCTTTCAGTCTTTCAGTGAAAAATGACATGCACCGGTGGGTTCACTGCAGCAACCTGGCTTCTCGTGGGATTTCAACTCATTCTCCCACTATTACCATAGCCTCCAGGGCCTTTATGGTGTGCATAGGGGAAGCTGTACATGCACAGAAAATTTCCTATGAGCATAACTTTGACAAAGATATGTGGATAGTGGTGCAATCAACCACCTGACTGTGAAGTCTCAAGACTAAGCAAAACCAAATATGCAACCTTTGGATACCCAGATGGAAGAGAAGGATGGAAAATTATGCCGGGTCCACAATGAATTATGAGCAATTTGGAAGGTGTTGAGGTACCCTGGAAGTTCCCAGGTTATTAAACCAAAGTTAAGCACTATGGCACAAACTAATCTTACCTACATAGGCAAGAGACACTCAAAATAAGCAGCTATTTTTAGTCTAATTGCAGCCAAGTAGAAAATAAATATTTACAAGTTTACTGCAAAGAGAAACTAAGCACTACAACATGTTACTAGTGTTAATGGTAGCTGCTCCAGGACCAGAATTTTTTAAGAAGAAATTAAGTCCCTTTCCCAGTGCTGCTGAATGTTTCAAACAGTGGTTCATGTAGGATTGCTCTCCAGCCTGTGCAGAACATTATCATAGGAGAGATGATCACTGCAACCCTTTTAGGTTTGTACCTGACCACATGTGCTTAATAAAAGTGTACTCTCAGGCTGCCTGGCATGGGGCTGTATATAGTGGATGTGTCCGAACACAGTGTGCAAGATGTGCCTGCTTTTCAATGGGTGGCATCTGAATCAGAAACAATCTGCCTCAGAATTCCTGGGGCTGAGGAACAGTCTTACGAATTCCCCCACAGGCATTAACATATAAAACAGGGGAAAAAGCACAAAGGCCATGTTCTGAAACACACTGCTCAAATACTTCTTCCCGTGGAGCAGTGAGGGCTGCTCTGAAGCACCACTGGAGCCAGACTGGTGCTTGGTATCCTTGCAGGCCAAAGCCACACTGCAAGTCGCTGCCACTGCTTTGCACAAACATCATGTGAGCAACCTGCTGAACTGAAAGGATGGCAAAAAGCAATCAGGCTGAGAGATAATTCAGGTATTATTCTTTATCAGAGCATTCACGCTCTTTGCTGTGTTTCCCCTGACTTGGTAAGTATTTCATATCCTATATGTTAAACAGGGATATTAGGAACCAGAGGTGCTCTGGTCTGTCTTTCTAGAAAATGCATTAGTCATGAGGACCACAAGCAATTGTCATCATCCACTCCACTCTTGCAAGTTCACCCATTGTGAAAATGTCAGGGTAGGCTAATTTTATGCTGCATAATGTATTTGACCTATCCCTTTCACTCAGATGCACTTGAAACTATTCAGCTGATCCTACGCAAATCTTGCAATGAGCACTAAATACCCAATGTTATTGATTTATGGTTTTATTGCTCTGTATATGATTATAACTGTAGAACACTGCTCAATAGGTCAAGTACTCTCTTTGCTTAAATAATTTTTGCCATAGCCAGTAATCTGAAGGAATGTTGGTGGAAAAAACCTAGAAATATGCAGCCCGCAAACTTCATGGAGCTAAGAAGGTGTTTACACTTTCTTTACATCCTGCATTAATCTTCCATTATATCCTGAGATATATACATTGAGTGTTTTGCTTTGAGTTGGTTGGAGAGATGCACAGAATTGGAATGTTACAAAAAATTCTGCTTCTTTGTCACCTACAATTTCTTTTTGTTCACCTACAAATAACTGGACCTTTAATCATGAATAGCCACACACACCACACATGACACGCCTGGTGTCATTCCCTCAGTGCAATCATCCATCCTCCACCTTCAGGTAGCTCTGTTTTGCTTACCCATGATACCAGTCACTCATGCTGTATTGAGCCATGTGCATACTTCCAAAACTGCAGCATCAGTTTCAGTGAGAAAGATCTGAGAGATTTTGCCCTAAAGCTAAATACACACCTGGACTCCCTTTAACTTAATTTTGACAAATATTGTGGCTTCGACCTGAAGACAATTGACAGCAAGGCTGTGCATCACTGCCAGGAGGCCCTTGCACCACAAGCAGTGATCCCATTCCTGAAGCATGGCACCTCTGGCAGTTTCAGTAGGTGTCAAGGTCTGTAACAACTCCAATGAGTCACCTAATGCACCGTGCAATGTCTCACAGAAACAGCAATACCCAGCCCTGTGGGCATGTCTGAGACAATGGACTATGCACAGACAACAATTTCAGTGTGTTGGAGGATTTATTAGCATCCTGCTGTGGTCCAGTCTCACCAGTCAGGCTGTCCCTGTGCCAGTAAAACTGCTCCATGCTCAGACAGACAGGGCTCCATTGGCAGGAAAAGCCAATCCACGTCAACCCCCTTACACCAAAAAGCAGCATGCTGCCTGCCTCTCAGTGTGGACAGGACAATTTTCACATGGCAACCCCGCAACAGTCAGGTTAACTGTAAACTTATACATCTTTGATCTTTGGGGAGTTTCTCAAACACAATTTTTGGAATTTTTTTGCTCTACAAGGCTGCAGTGTTTTGGTATGCATTCAATTTCTCCATCAGTGAAAGCTGAAATGGCATCTTTGTTACGCTCTGCAGCAGAACACACCTTGCCTGCTTCCTTTTATTTATTTTCACAGACAAATTATTGGATTTTTTATCTCTCAGGCAGTATTCAACCTTTAACTCTTCTTTCACATTTCCAGTCACCCAGAAAATTCCAGTGCTTTCTCTTCTTATTTATCCTTACTTGGTTCTCCCCTGAATGAATGTTTGTTTGGTTGGCCCTGAGGGAAATATCTTTTTTCTCTCTTGCTTCCGAGAAGGGGATGGGAACTGAACAACACAGGAGGAAAGGGAAGAGTGAAGATGTTCCCTTTTGCAGGTAGGAAGGTCACTGTGACATATTGAGATTTGCCTCTTGTTTTATACCCTCCTTGGACAGACAATTCTTGCAAATCCATAAATCTTCACAAGCTGATGTTTCTTCCTGTGCTCTGGCTGGTTTGTTTCAAGCAGATACTACACCATCCTCATAAATATATCGGTGACTTTAAACTACAGGGATCTGACTGGCAATGGCAGATCCTACTGCAGTTTCTGCAAATCCCTCTAACCCAGACTCTTGCACCTACATGTTCCCTCTGCCTGCCATGGTCTGATCATAGTGCTGCAGCTAGAGCTGTATTTCTGTCCCCCTTTGTGTACTCCATGGATTTTTAAATTTTCTGATGCATAGATACCAACCTCAGATCCCATTGCCCCTTCTTTCCTTGTTCCAGGGTGTCTTCTCTCTACTCAGATCTCTAAGCATCTTAGTTTTCCCTTGCCCCCTCTATTACTCTCCTAAAACATCCAACCTTCCCAAATTTTCCATTCTCTCCAGCTGTGAATCTTTCTTTTCACCTCCACCTTCTTCCTGGGACATTTCTTCCCTCACGTAGGATCACCTCTTTTCTTCTCCCTTGTCGTTCTTCAGCTCAGTTCTGGTGGTTGCAGCAGTAAACCCCACACTGGTCCTTTGCCTCTCCAGTCATTCTGCATCTTTTCATCCTACTCAGGTGGCATCTCTGTGTTTTGAAGGCATGGCCCTTCACAGCTTGATTTCTAATAGATCTAGTCTTTAGTCAGTCAACATGTTTCTATAAAGGCTCCTTGTTGCATTTGAACAGACCTCTTTATATAACTTAATTCTGACTAATTTCTTAAGAAGATATCCTTCAAGCAGCATTTAAAGCTTCAGCTTGTATATGTTTGCTCCTGGATCATGGCTCAGGCAATTTATCTTCAGTGAAGTCACTGGACTTCAGGAGATTGCATTTCTCAGCAGGTGATCAGGCTTTCTTTCCCCTACATGTTTTTACTGAATTGAATTGAATTTCTGAATTACTGAATTTCTACTTAATTGAATCAACAATTGATATTGTTGATGGTGTTATTCAAAAAAAGACATTAATAAAACCTCCTAAAGTAATGATTTTGTAAGAAGCTACTTCTTGCCATGAGAGGAGTTTGTTGTAACCCTGATATCTTTCTCTGGTTTGTTACAAAATATAAGCATTATGAAGATCCTGTAATGAACTTTTCTTTTTTTTTTTTTTAACTTTGTACCAAATGCTTCTTTTTTCTGCAGCTTTTGTATTTCTGTGTACCCATGAGTGACTCTGAGCCTTCATCTATTACTAACTGCAATGGGCATGTTGTGAAAATACAGCAGCATGTCCCTATTAAGGCTGAAAGTAGGAGGAGGTATTTATCCCTGTACTTTCTAACAAGACCAGAACTCTAGCTACAAAAACAACATCATATCAGGGAAAAATAACATAGCTCTTCTAGCTGTGTCACTTGTTAAAACTTTTCAGCTAAAGATGCAACTGTAACCAGACAGATAGGGACTTTGAAAAACTCATAAGAACAAACTTTCTGAAAGTCAAAGGAAAAACTGGATGAAATATCACAAATATTTTAAAACTTTGGAGTCAGTAGTACTTGCTACAATACGTTTACTTCTAGAAAGCAACAACATATTAGTACTGTGGCTTAAATAAAGTAGTTTCATATACTGATTAAAAGAATAGACAATAAGTGACAGGAAAAAAACCACCTCAGACTCAGGAAAATATTCAGAGAGAACACCAGTTTTCCTATGGTAACAAAGTGCACACAGCAAGTCAGCAGAGTGTGACCAAAATATATAGCTTTGCTTTTACTTTACTAACAGTAGAGGTAGAACAAGTGGAAAATGATGATTCTTGTGTGATAAATTATATTATGAGAAAGAAGAAAAGAAGAACTCTATTACTTGAAGTTCTTTGGACTGCCAGTTTATTTTACTCTGGTTTTCTCTTGTCCTGAGTGTTATGAGAAAGGGACTTGATGCAGCAAGGTTGGATTCCTGTGCAAGCGCCATTTGTGGGAAAAAAATAGAGATTGGGAGAGATTCTTTGAGCAAGACCAGGAAGAACACGAGTGCCTGGTCCATGGAAACCATTAGGATGCCTAAATGCTCTCAAAAAGGGAGCAGTGGAAAGTATAGTGAAACCTGAGCCCAAGTCTGGAGTTTGGAGATTTTCTTACAAGGCTGTGAAGGGGAAACCTCCTGTTTTCTGGGTGCTGATTTGCTGGGAGGCCTTGTTTGATAGAACAAAACATCTTTCCTTAAGTCACAATCAAGACTTCTCAAGGTAGGCAGGCAAAACTTTTTGTGGCAGAGAGTAAGAAACTCTTGGCCACAGCGGATGCCAAACCTTGTCCACTTTGTATTAACTCTTTGAAAGTCTGAATTCACTTTTCCTGAATGGGCTTTGTTTTACCCTGGAGGTACTGCAGCTCCTGGCAGGCTGGAGCACAACCCACAAAGCTTTGCCTCCCCTAGGTCATGGCTCCAGGCAGATTCAAGGGGGTGATCACTGGAAACAGGGCTTCAGGAGACCAACTGGGCCATGTGCCATTGGAGAAGGATGTCCAGGAGTGATCTTCAGGAGGTGGGGCTGCCTGAGCCTTGCTGTTGTTCAGCCTCCCAGCACCACGCAGGGTAATCTCCCCACAGATGATGGCAGGTACCACACTGGCAGTATGCAGGACTGGGTTGATGGAGGATTGCAATCCCTGTGAGCCTGTGGAAATCAGTCATCCCTTTGATCCAGGCTAGTGCAGACAACATGACTTCACCAAAGGTTCTCAGCCATTGGCATCGAGGTACTGCTGTGATGTGCTTGCACAACAAACATATGCCATCTTTTGTAGTCCACTGTTAAAATCTTAAGGACTTATTCATTGTTTAATTTAAAATGCTGTAATCCTTCACCCCTTTTAACGAACAATAATGCAGAGGGACTGATTTTCTCTTGGAGCATCCAGAAACACCTGCTGCTGCATGTCCCAGGTGGCAAGTGATGCTCAACCTTTGCACTTTATCACTACTAGCAGCAGAAAAAGGATGACACTTTGCTGGAACAGGAATTCTAAGAAAATAACCAGTATATTAAACATAGTAAGAGAAAGAAGTATGAAGACTGACATAATTTTTTCTATTCTGTTGAGATCATCCAGAAATATCACAGAAACCACCAAGTGTCAATGGTAACTTGTATCCCATGGCAAGTCCACAAGAAGTCCACACAGTTCCACTGCTGACAGGAAAGGGAATCAGGGTGGCTGGCACAAACCCAACAGTGGCACTAGACAGGGAAGCGATGAGAAAAACTTCACCTCAGGTTGACTGTAGTTCTTTGATTTTTTTCCCATTTTCCTTCAACTGACCTCTTATTTGCTCTTCAGTTAGACCTGAGGTGACCTGTCATTTCCATGCTGCAAAGACAAGAAAATGTACACTGCTTAATCACACTTCTAAATGGACCTTGTCACTTTGCTGAATTGCATACACTAGAGATATCTTGCTGTTGTAGCTAATTCCCTGCACAGCACAAAGAGGTCCAGCCAGCTGGCCAATGCTCATACCTACCTAATATTTATTCCATCTAATTCCCAAAGTGAAAAAAACTTTGCAGTTAGTGCAGATCACTACCAATTCATTTATAGCAGTATAGCTCATCTAAGTGCTAATAGAAGTTGTCTTTGATTACCACTATATTCATGGAGATTTAGACTCCAATTGAAGTAATTATTTCCTTGACCACCACAGACAAAATGAAATAGTGCTAAAGATTGAAAATGCATGGAAGAATATTTTCATTAAAACCTGAATATAACCACTTACCAATTCTAATTAGAGTGGCATCATTTGCATTGCTATAGTTAAAGGTCTACTGGTGTTTCTGGTATAAGAAGACTGCTATTTATCATAACATCTCAATATGCATTTGCACTGAGATAAAACTTGACAGGGTGTATTAGCTTGTTTTTAAAATGCTTTTTTTAAATGCTAATTTAACACATTTTCAGTGTAAGTACAAATTTAAACCCAACTTTGTAAGGAATTAAATGTCCCTCCTCTAGAGCTGTGTTGTATTAGAAAAGCATTTTAGCGTTACCCAAATGAGTTTCCTGCCCTGAAAAATATTTTGTGAGTTTTCAGGGTTTTTTCCTATTTTCTGTATTAGGATGAGGTCAAGGTTCTGCCAAGTTATTGACAATAACAAATACCAGCAGAAAAAATAGCATTGCCTTAAACTAGTTGGGAATGTCAGCATCTGATTCCATCTTTTGACGGTGGCAAAAACCCTGTCTCTGATCCTCTGCATCCACAGTCCATGGCTCACTGCGGTATTTGGGGCTCAATCCTCAAAACTTCTTGCACTGGTGTGTCCCTTGATGACTTGATAGCAATCCTCCTAGGGTCTCTTCTCTAGATTTGCACACAAATCTTGCCTGTGAACTGAGACATTTTCCTGGTCTGTGGGCATTTGCCACCACTGTAGTCCGACTATGGCAGCTGTAGTCCAGTCTTCACCAGAGAGCTCTCTTCCTCCTCACAGACCTCTGCACACTCCTGGAGGTGCTCACATACACTTTTTGGGGAAGCACCTCTCTCCAAGTGACCTTCCAAAGGCATAAAAAATTCCCCATTACACTGTCACTTCTGCTCCTTTTTTTCCACTCACACATGCTCTCTAGGCATCTCTTTTATGTTTTACAAGCACTAACAAGAGACTGTAACTATTTCTGAGCACTGCTATGCCAGATTGCTTGGGAGTGTCCCAGCCTTCAGTGTTTGTAAGCAGAGGTTATACAGCTTTACCTGTAAAATAAACACCAAATTTTTGTGTAAGCATGATGATGGGCAACTCCATTTCTGCTGCACAAAGGTAGTGGCTGCAGAGGTGTCAGCTGCAGGCGGAGAGTAGAAACTGGTCTCCATGGAGCAAAACTACGTGTGCCATGTCTTTGCCAAGCTTTGTGCAGAAAGAGAGGAAGACAGCTTGCAGAGCAACTGTCCCAGTGTAGAAACATTTCTGAACTGAGGAAGGTGAAGTTCAAGGAGAAGCAGCAGAGAGAGTTTGAGCAAAGACAGGCTGGTCAGGAAAAATATTTCTCTTTTTTCACACATCTTGGCAATCGTTGTCTTCTGAGTTTTCCTTTAAAGAACACTTTGTTTGAGATTTTTGCTATATATTTATAAGGAAAAGAAAAGTTTTGGAATGATGGGAAAAGCTTTCCTTTCATCAGACACCAAAGAGTGAATGAAAACATTTTGCCCTGCTCTCCCAGTTTCTTTTCTTTGCAGGCAGCAGTGAAATAACTCCCACAGACTCAAAAGGGATGCCTACGCCCAGCTGAAGATCTGAACCAGTTCCTGAGATTCCACTTAAGTTTGATCCAGGTCCTCCCCTTTTTCTTGTAAATGAGACAAAAGATGATTAAATACAGGTTCTGTGTGCACAGAACCCCAAAGGCAAACAAAATTTGACTACTGAGCTGTGTGCATCCCTTTCAGGCAGAAGGAATATAGTTGAAGGCTGACTCTGTACTTCTGAAGCCTCAAAATTACTGTTATATTACACACTTCCCCACTCAGATAAGCCCATTATGATTTTTTCATTTCTATTCTTTCCACATGGCTGCAAAGATTAAGCCTTGCCACTGCAAGAGGAAACTTGAGTAGTTCCTGGACAGCATTCCAGCAGGAGGTGGAAGCTCATACAGGATTGCATCTCTCCCAGCAATATCAGTGTCTTTGAGAAACATAAATAGCGAACACCTAGATTTATTAAGTGATAAAACACATAAATTAAAGTTGGTGCTTTCTTTTACCAGCTTGCTACAAACTGTGAGTTATTTATCTCACTCCAGAGATACAGCTGTAACACTGCCAATGCAAAGCAGCTTTCTCTTATCCATACTGACTGTCATATGGACAACAAGCCTTACTTATTATCCACATCCACACCATACTTACATATTCCAACATCAGGTACTGGAGATGATTGTGATAAATTTTGGATTCCCTAAGCAATACTGCACAGGTGATCCTAGAAGTGTCCAATAGATTATTGTGGGACAACTTGTCATCTATCACTGACTTCAAGTACTTCAGCTATTTTTGCCTGACCACATTCCCAGACTTGTCAGCCCTGGACACCAATGTGTTCTTGTGGCAGCTGAGTCAGCAGAATTTTGGAGAGCTACCATTTGCTGAGAATGTCAAGCATCATGTAGGGGGGAGCCAGGCAAGGCAGGCTTGGGTGCTGCTCACAATTTGTGATGTTCCCCTTCCTTTCTGCTTCCTGAGGACTGACTCGGCACATCAGGGGGACCAAATGTCCTCCCAAAGGTTGTCCCAAAACAGCATCTTCACCCATTGCTCACCAGGCCCCCAGAAGTGGTGTACCTATTGTTCATGAGGCAGTAACAGCTAGACAAGCAGCTCCTCTCTTTGTTGAAAAGTTCCCTCATATGTTGCCATGGATATGATGACCAGTTTCTAAACTTCTTTTTTTCCCTTGCAGTATATGATCTCTACTATGAGCTCTACATTTTGATCCATAATAAATTTAATTTTAAATTAATTACTGTTCTGCATGTACCTTGTGATCACCAAACTGCTCTGCAGTTTAGTTACTTCTGATTCACCTTCTGCCAGTCTTTCCAACCAAATCATCATGTTAAAGACAAGGAGAAGGAAAAGCTGATTTGGCTGAGTGGGTTTTTTACTTGTTTTCCATTTCCTTGAGAGATGTTTTGTGCCACAACAGCAGAGCTGAAATGTATGTGGTGAAAATAATTTACAACCATGTTCCCACATGCAAGCGAAAGAGATTCAGAACTTCATCAGTAATGCTAGAGAAAATTATCCATGTTAACTCTCCAACTTATTTATTCCTCAGCTGTGCTTGTTTACACAATGCATGAAAGGAAAAAATTCTGGCAATAATAAAAAATACATTCAGGTAAGAAAACAAAGCCTGAACTCCAAGTATCTAAGAGGAAGTCATTGTGTGAGGAGAGTAATTTGTTCACCATTTTTCTGGAAAGAGGCTAAAGCTGGACTCCCTATTGTTCCTATCTGGTTGAGCAGGGAGAGAAGGTAAACTTGGGTTTACAACACCTTTGTCAGCAACAGAGAAGATGAGAAGAGACATATTTTATTATAGAAATAGTTTGTGGGTTTGTACCCCAGATGCTGCCATCCATTCCCCCTGGGCTTTGACACTATACCAGCAAGGCAGTCTTGTTGCTCTCCATGCAGGAGATGGCATCCAGAGGACATGGTGAGAGTCATTTGGCTCCACACAAACACCCAGGATATGGGAAGTCTGAGCTGAGCAGTCAGATGACTTAAATTGGTGTTTCTGTAACAAAAATCTGAACAGAGAGCAAAAAGTGTGTGTGTGCAGGGGGTGTTGGTTTAAAATGCTGTTGTAACTTAAAAGGAAGTAACTGGTTACTGTGCTTTGTGCACTGCTATTTACAGCATCATTAAACCTCCCCAGAAGCCTTGCTATTGGAAACTAGATTTAGCCAGGGCCCATTATAAGCCCAGACAACTGTATAAAATTGCCTGCTTTTCTCATATAATGATGCCTAAAATATTTAGACCTGCGTGCCTCAGATCGGGCATCTCCGTATTTACATTCCTAAATTAGAGTCCATTTGTTTTTCATGACTTTTTTACCTGTGACAAATAGACTGAGTTGTTCATACAACCCATCTTGTATTTCCTCAGAGGAATTTAGTGTCATTAAATATTCCTGATTTCCTTGCAGCACATTGAACTTTCTGTAATGCAACCCGTTCCAGAGGTTTTGACATTTCTACTTGTCAATCTTAAGTGGCATCTAAATATGAGAAAGGCTCTAGCAAGAGGTATATTTTAAAAAATCTTCCTAAATATTTACTCAAATTTAATCAATTGCTTTTCATGTTTCTACAAAAACTCAATGTTGGAATCAGTATGTGGTGTTAGCAAACAGTCAAGTTATGAGTTTGCTGAGGGATTACCTGACTGTATCCAAAGAGGACAGTAAAGGAAAATGCAAAGCATTTAAAAATATTTACAACATATTGAACGTATTTAAAATATCTTTCAGAGATGAGGCATCATGATTTTTATGGCTAATTTTTCCCTGTTATAATCAGTCACCACTGAAAATGTGGTACCTATAGGAAAATTTGATCTGCTTAAGCCACTTTGTTGGTAACAACATTTTTGTTGTTCACCAAATAATGATGAAGCTATGAGCTAGGAATACATGTTTTTCAGAAGGGAAGACATATTCTGCCTTCTGTGTTTTTTTCTAGTGGTTCCCACTGTCCTGTGGGTCCCAGAGAACTCAGCTGAGCCATGTTGGTGGTCATCTGGGTGCCTTTCCTTCACACGAGCATGGCTAAACAATGTACATCTGGGGAATGCACCTTTGGACCCTCAGAGAAAAGAAGTGATGGCGGCTTTGCTGTAAGGGGTAGCTCTACAGTGCTGCTTCTGGGATCTGAAAATTCCCTTCTTTGTGTTTGGATAGAATAAAATTCTTCCTCAGTCTCAGTATTTCCTCCCTGACCCATGATGTCTAACAGTGGGATGCAGATATGCTGATCATAAGGTCATCACAAGCTCCTATTGCTAGGGGCTTCCCGGTCTGCCAGGTACATCTCTCCCTCTCTGGGGGATGTCTGCATGAGTTCTGTTTTCCAGGACTGGGGAAGATTTCCATCTCCTTCCAGGTGGACAACCCTGTCTGAATTTCCTCCTCCCCATCAGTCCCCATATTGCAACATCCACACCCAAATCTAGGATTTCTGATACAGTTGATGTAGGCAAGCTCAGCTTTATACGCACTTACTGATGGTGTGGCTGAGGCACTGTAGGGCTTATGAGGCTGTGCTCCCAAAAAGTCCCCAGAATTCCCCTTTCACTTACTTGTGAATTTCAACCCCACTTCCCAGGTAACTGCATCTCAACCACCTGAAAAACCCAGCCATCCCTTGGGGCATCCGTGATTTGTGTCAGGTGCCTGCGCTGGTACCTGTCACATTCAGCATGTTCTCCTGTTGTGTCCAGCAGCGTCCCCAGTGCTGTTCACTCAGCCCATCCTCTGGCCAGGACTGAGCTGGAGCCCCATGGCTCCCTGCAGCCACTGCAGGGAGAGGGGCAGAGCTGTTCCTCCTTACAGCTGGGACAGGCCAGCAAAGCTTAGGGTGGGAAGAAGAACAGAAATCATATAAATCCAGAAAATTACTGTTGCTCCGTAAAATGAGTGACACATTCCCTTCACCTGCAAAAGCTGACAACAGCAGTTCGCACAGCAGGAACAACTTTAGGCTGCAGCACACAACCAAACACACATGGCCAGTTCTTTCTCTTCTTGGTCAAGTACAGGCTACTGTTCATACAGGAGGTTCATTCTCCCTTCTTTGCAGCTACACACCACTGAAACAGAAAGTAATGGCTTATAAATATTGTGTAATTGAATCTTACTCTGTGTACTGTATGCTGTCAGGGGCACTGCCTTTTCTCCCAGCCACACATCTTTCAGCACTTGCTGCTGTGATTCCACATTAATACCTCCTTCTGCTGCTGGAATGTGCCCTCACATCAGCAGCTCCTTCCAGCAATAGCACTATTAAAAATAATGAAATGCCAGGTTGTGCTACTGTGCATCTAGATCCACTATGGAAATGTGCTGCAGGACGATAGCAGCCTGAATCAGTCCTCTGTTCGGCTTTCAGAGAGAAAAGATTCAGAGAAAGACATCTATGGTTTTAAATAGCACCTGGGTTGCTGTCTGTGGCTCACCTTTGCCTGAGCAGTGCTTCTCCCAAAGGATGTACAGGGCAACACTTTAGTGAAAGAGGTGCCAAAGAAAATCTTGCTTTTCTTCAATCCTTCTGTCAGTAGACAGAAGCCTTGCTATTTTTATCTACCAAAAGTGTGTGAATTAAAATGAAATGAGAGGATGTTGTAGGCTCTAGATGAAGCAGGCTGGCATAAGATTTCAGGAGACTGGGATAAACAGATCTAATAATGTAGGAAATAAAAATGTAGTGAACATTGCAAAGTCAGTTTTAAATACTGTTCACTGTACTGTCAGACAGATCAATAATATTCTGTCATTACTGATTTCCACTGCACAGAGATGGAGTGTTGGGGAAGGAGCAACTAAAATATGTAGAAAATGCAAGGAACATGAAGAGTCAGGTAACTGGAATTTCCATGAAACATACATGCTTGAATTCTCTTAAAACAGGCTAGCCTGATTGCACAGACAAGTTCATTTCCATCTATATTATTCCTCTCACTGGGAATTCTCCACCTGCTTCCTCTAATGAGATAAGCCTAAAGGAATGCAGACCAGGCAAAGAAAATACTGCTTGGTAGTGACGGGGTGTGAAATATCTCCAGAATTACATATAGAAATGTCCTACCCATCTAATTTGATTTTATCCTGTGCTGGTGTTACAGAGAAAACAAACCTGCCTCTCCCTCTGTGATCCCACAACACCTCTTGTCACAAGGATGCCTGGGCTGTATCACCTGCCTACGTGTTGTATTGAATACTCACAAGCACACACACACACACGAGGGGGACAATATGACCTAGCAATGACATATGAAAGATACAAATAGCATAGACAGTGGCACATAAAGTTGTTTCTGAGCAATCTGGAATTCCAGAGGGAACCATCTTCAGATGCTTTTGTAGCTCCAGGACCATGACCCCCTAACTGAATAGGGCTGACCCATTGCCCCTTCACTATTTCTGTGTGTATACAAACAAAACATCAGAGTTAGCACTGCCCTGCATACACACTCTCTCTATTCCCCAGCCATAGCAGTGAGTAAAACAGACTGATCACATGAGGGCCATGAGAAGGAAGCAAAGCTGTCAACTTGTCAGGGATTTGGACTGTTCAAGAACCCTCAGCAGCTGGGATACACCTGGCAGCCCATGCAGATAATCAGGCAAGTAGCAGCAACAAACACAGTGCAAAGCAAACATTCCACCCGTGCTTGAGAAACACATGGTCCATGAAAAGCCCCGTTCCTAACAGTGACATGTCTAAGCTGGACTCTGTCGTGTCAGAAAGTTTATAGAGAAGAGCGTCAGCTCAGCTACGGGGGGCAATGCTATCAAGAGGAACAGCAGAATCGCAGCATGTAAGTAACTTCTTGCATTATCTGATGGTGATGGGAATACTTATTTGACCGACCACAGCTGTAAGCATGGAAAGGATTTAATTGCTTGATTACTTGCAGTCACTGTTCTAAAACATTAGAAGATGTTCTCAAAAACTCTGTATACCTCCTTGACCCATAAATTTTTCTGCACTGTTAGATCCTAATATATCTTCAACTGTTGGTGATAGAACCCTGCAATTTCTTGACCCTCTAACTGGCCATTGCCATCTTTGCTGTGTTTTAGGTAATGTGAGATGTTACTTAAGCATTTGTTACAGAAAGGACAGGAATAGAACATAGGATGTCTGAGCAGAAATGGTCTCTGCATGACTTGTTGCAAGCCTGTGATCCGCGACTCCACAAACTAAGCAAGTTTTCTTATCAATTTAAGCAGGCTTTCAGTGCAACTAAAAGTCTTGCCATTACAGTGCCTGAAAAGACTTAAAATTAATCCAGTATAGGCAACTATATCAAATGTCGGACTGAAACAAAATTTTAGTCATTAAGTGTCATCTTCATTTCATCTTTTAATCTCATAGTGAGATACAACCCTATTAAAAGATCATATTATGCCTTCCTCTATATATCACCCATCAACATCACCAGTTAATCCTTTGATATCAGCAATGGCAGTGTTTTCAAACAGCATCCCAAGTCAGTGGTCCATCCCCATTACAGTCAGACTAAAAATCACACAAATGTCCCCAGCTAACAGCTAAGGTTAAAGCAGTAGCACAAAAATACAGTCATAAAATTTACAGTCATCACAGGCACATCCCCAGGAAGCAGTACAGATATAATTAAAGAACTGCTGTGGGATATGATAGCAAAAATAAGTCAAAGTTTGGGGAAGTTCTTTGGGAAAAGTGTAACACAATGCATTTATTCATAAGGATTTTATCAGCAATAGCTGTTACCTACAAACAACTTTAAACATTAGCTGCTTTGAGTGCTCAGTGTGAAACTGATTTTGCTTTTCACCACTTCAACCACATTTGTTCTTTTCTGTGTAATTTCTGCATGTTCATATTTCAAATCATAACAGAATACTATTATTTCCTTGATGTCTCCACAAATGTTTTTTATTAAGCTGAGAAGATACAGACTTCCAAGGTTTTAAGATACTGTTTCATTTATTTCTTATCTAGAAATATGAAAATGATTTATGTGCATTTCTTTGTGGTTTGTCAGAATAACACTAAATTACAGAAAAATGAAAGCAGGGGCAATCATCTAGTCACTGTACAATACAGGACTAAATTGCATACTTCAGCACACTCCTGTTTTAGCAGAGAAATTCTGAGTGTGCCCAGATATACTGACTGCTGGACTGGACTCTCCCCATACATACAAAATCATGAAATAACTTTGATAAGAAATTTGAATGAATTCTTAACAAACTTGGAGTTTAAATATTGACTGGATAATCATAATAATGCAAAGGGTTTGTAGGAGATACCCTGTTTTGTTCACTTCATTGTGAGTAAAAAAATTGATCCAGGCATTAATTTTAGGTGCCATCTAAGCAAGAAGTACTTAGTCCTCTGTCAAGACTACTCTGTGGTTTATGTTTGATCAAAGTTTAATCAACACTGGAATCTTTTATCAAGTCTAGACAGGAGCCCACAACAACTCCTGTATCAACAATGAGCATACCATTGAAAATCAAAACTAGAGGTACATTTTATGGAGTTTTGAAGCCCCTTAAAATGAAACCACGTTTACATTTTTTTTAACATCTTCTTCCAAATACATATGGGAATGTGTATTTCCCATGTAATTCTTCCAAATACATACAGGAAAAGTTATATAATGGTTCACCAACTTCCCATCTCTTCTAGGAAACCCTCTAAAACAGCCAACAGAAGTGAACACAACTTCTTCAGTCAACATGCAGCATCTTCACACAGCATTTTTGGGTGATCTGAGCCCTCTGCCCTGTGAAAGAGGAAGGGTCCTCAGGCACTGCACAGTGCCTGGCAATAAGGAACTGCAGCACCCTTGCCCCAGGGAAGCTGGGCTGAGGCAGGGTGTGACAGATACCTTGCAGAAACCACATCTCAGAAGGTGAGATTCAGTGGAGTTGAAGCTTGTATGCTGTAGAGCACAACACCAACTAGACTGGCTCTAATCAAGTCAAAAGCCTGTGACAAACTTCAGCCTTGGTGGAGCATTGGTTGGGATATATCATATTAAAACCTCACTAAAGCATTAACCAAAGCAGATCCCATACAAGCTGTGAGCAGTAAATGAACTGCCCTTGCAAGAATAAGCTACTGAGGCTGGGGAGGGGCTCCAAGACATCATCCTGCTAAATATGCCTGCAAAATCACCAGCAGGGAATGATGGAGTAAGGGTGACATTTGCCAAACACTTACCAGTGCCACTGAGAGAGACGGACAGAACACACCCCAAGTAAGGCACACGCATAAGATAAAACACGATTATTTTGAGTACTGTAGAAATAAACAAGTCACAAACAGACTTTGCCCCAGCACAGCAGAGCCAGGAGTTGCTGTGCCTGTAGCATGCCACAGACATTAACACTTTGTCTGTTGGATGTGAGTGGATTGGTGCTCTGTCCTCTGAGATGTGCTCCCAGAAAGACCCTTGCTGCTGAGCTGACACTGCAGTTGCACTGTTTGAAGCAAGACAGCGCTGATAGCACCAAGCAGCACATCACAGCTCCAGGGTGTCTGAGGCCACAGTACTGACATGTAGACAAGGAACGACCAGAGAACAACAGCAAACTAATGACCAATTGACTCCTCCTTGCTGAGGAGTATGATCCTGCCAAGTTCTGAATTTCAGAAGATTTATTAGAACAGCATTTTTAAAAAGAGCATCTCTGTTTTTCCCTGCAGAAGTAGCATTTGTTTATACCTCAGGGTCATAGAACTACTAATGGCCAGGGATCACCCATGAAAAACATAAGCCTGAGAATATTTCTGAGAAGTTTAAACATAAAAATACACATTATTTACACTACTATTTTTGGTGTCAAGTGTTAACTGCAGAAGTTAATCCAAATGAAATGAGGATGCTGTGTTGCTAATTTTCTTATGAGGAGTAATTGCAGTGCAGTGGATTAATGGGTACCGACAGCACAGCAGATCACTTTTTCATAGAGAATGATCTCCTTAGGAAGATAACGGGGTGTCATGCAGACCTCAAAAAGAGGCAGCTTTGAGAAAAAGACTAAAAAGGACTATGGTGAGTCTGGTGACCCTCTCTTACAGCATCTCATTGTAGCCAGCACACGGTGCTTCAGCAAGAGCTGCAAGAGCCCTCCAAATGAGTTTTGAATACTCTAGTGCTGAACAAGAATGTGTTTCAGCCCAGGCAAGAGTGGTTCTCTAGACACTTGTTTCTGAGCAGCCAGCCACTATGTAAAGATGGACAAGTGGGTGGGAGCAGCCACCTACCAGTACAAAATGGCACCTCTGGAACCTGCTTGAACAACATTTCTCTATTCACTCCTAGATTAGCATCATTCTGCTGCCCTGGGATTAACCTGACTGATCAGCACTGCTTTTATTTGCTAGAAAACTGCAAAACAGCTCAGATTTGCCCCCAGCTAGGATTTTATGGGATATGCAGAAATGTCTCAAGAGGTTCTGAATCTCCACTAGGTCATGACTAGCAGAATTACTCAAAAGAAGTGAGATTCATTTCACTTCACTGTACATATCCAAACGTTAATCATCTTTATCTAAGCGAGTCACCCTGGGCTCCCTTCTGACTTGGTGGAGAGAAATGGGCACCTCCAAAAGGCAGCTCATTTCATCTTCCCATAGAGGATGCCTAAGATGGATGAGATGAGTTGCCTTCTGGAGCTGTCTATTTCTCTCCATTAGCTATACAGAGAGCCTGAGGTGATGTGCTTGCACTCTGATGATTAACTCACAGTGTCAGAAGCTAAAGGCAGATGAATCCCATGTGCAGCACATCAGCATTTGAGCGGCAAGCCCTGAAGACAGAAGGGAGGGGTTACACAGGACTGCTGACATCCGCTCTGGTGGCTTCTTCTAGTGCTGGTGACATGTCCAATGAAAACTTAGGAAAGAAACAGCATCCTAAATGCAAAGAATGGAACAGGAAAGGAGAAGGGCAATACATTAAAGACAGACAAAAAGGAATGTGTGCAGGAGAACTACCAGCCCACAATTCCCTGCTCAGTGTTTCCTGCCCAAAACAGCATGGCTCAGCAGGACCAGTTATATCTGAATCATCCAGAACTGAAGTAAGGCAGATTGTGGTTAGCCCACAAGATGATCTCACACCACTTTTCCCCTTGCATCCACAGTTCTGCCATGATGGAAATTTGGTAGACTGAACAGATGCGTGCACACATACCTAAATGCATATGAAATCCTGCCTGAAAGGTACATTTCTTTCCACGGAAAGACATTCATGACTATCTAAAAGGAAGCAACTCAGCAGGCTCTACATCACCTACCTACAAATATGCCCAGGAAATCACAGTTTGGGTTTGAGGAGTATTGCAGGGATACAGTAAGAGATGTTCCAATTATGGTGATTCCTCCCCACCATGCAAGCTGAGTACTTGTCCCCAGTACCACTTTGTCGAAATTGAAGAGTCCTTTTATCACCATTCAGAGCTGGGCAGATAAGACACAAAACTCTCTTGAGTACCAGCCTGGTGCCATAATTACTGACTAATGCTGCCTCTGTAGCCCATCACAAGAACAGTTTTTGGCAGTCATTTCAGCTCCTTTCACAGTCACATGAAATTAATTTAATTAGTTTTTAAAATCTAAAGAATAATGGGATTTAATTGACTTAATGTGAAACTTTCTGGGCTGTCACTCCACCCAGCTTCCGATCAACTTGAAATCATTCAGCTGTGAGTGACTGATGTTTGTGCCTTTCATTGAGAGCACTTTGTCTCAGTTAAAATCCTTCCTTCCATGCTTGTTTTTTGCATAATACTGCCTTTATTTTTCAATCTGTGTTTTCGTTGTCCGGCACCCTGGATGAAGGGCTCTCCATGTGGGGTTGACACAGCCACCTCCTGCTCCTAGAAGTTTGTTTTAGTAGCTGAAGTATGTTGGGGGGAGATGGGTGAGATGCAGAGTCACTGCCTGGGACACACGCCAGAACAGAATCAGACAGCAAATTGTTTTATATAATCATGCACATATCTAAATAAATACTAATCTTGATGATAACCCTGTTGAAGATTATGGCCCTGTTATGGCTGATGTATAAACACGTATCAGCCTTACCATCCGCCTCTAATGCCCAAACAGAAGTAAGAGATGTCAGAAACTCTGTGGAAAGTCCAAGAGAGAAATTTTATTCAGCACTGATGACCATAAAAAATACTTGGGAATCTCATTCCTTCATTGTTCAAAATTTGAGGAGCATATTAGCACATCACTAATGATATCCAGAGATTTTTTTGCTCTTTATCTATGCCAACTTTCACTCCCATTTTAGATCATGGAGCTCTCCAGCAGTCTCACACGCTTCATGTGAAAGCACCAAGTCAGATCTCTTTAATTTTTCTGTTCCTTTGGTAAAGTGGGAGAGATAGGAACAGAGACTTAGTGAACAGATTTTTAAACCAACACTCCACATTAAAACATAAGTTTCTAAAGCTGTGCACAATAATACCTTTTCTGATTAGTGACAACCTCATTAGACAAAGCAGAGGTTCTTTTACTTCCGTTCTTCACTTCTTGTTTTCCTTGCATCCCATGCATCCATCCTCCCTTCGAAAAAGCAAAAGCCTTTTAAGACTCTCCTGTGGCACTTTTATCCAAATTATCTGGTGTGTGGGGAAGCTTCCATCCTACCTATTTTAGTAAAAAATATAGCATCAAAGTTGCATTTGACAACGTCAGCATTACTAGTAGAAATTATGTCATTCTCAGAGGGAACAGTTACTTGATTTTTAGTCATTGATGGCCTCTCAACTCTCTATCGTACTTCGATAGGGTATCTATCACTCTGTATAGTGTATACATTGCAAAACTGAGCGACTCCGCTCCCGTGTGTTCAGACAGCGTGGACGCAATGTTACAATCCCAAAACAGGCTCGCAAGCCCACATGGTTCTCACTCCAGTCCCACCTGCTCCAGAAGCGCATCTTCGGCATCGGTCAGCACCGGGTGACTGGGGACGGACTGCGAAGAGCGGGCAAGCCCCGAGCAGGCTGTCCCTGTTCCCAGACAGTTCCCGCATCAGGTACCAACCCTCGGAAGCGCGCTGCCCGCCGACACACCTCTCTCCACGCGGCTGCCTGCAGCGGGGCGGGCTGAGCTCCAGCCGGGAGCGGGCTGATCCAGCACCGCAGCTGGGCTCCAGGCAGGGCGGCAGCTGCGGCCGCCCCACGCCCCGACAGGACAGCGACAGCGCCTCGGGCACGGGCACGGGCACGGGCCCGGCCCCCGCGGGCAGGAGCCTGAGCCGCGCCTGAGCAGCGGAGCAGCCGCGGCGGGGAGGAGGAGGAGGAGTGCCGGCGGCTCGGCCACAGCAGCTGCAGCCGGGTCCGGGGCAGGGTCTCCCCGCTCCGCACGCCGCCGGTGCCCGGAGCCACCGTGCCCGCTGCTCCGCCCGTGCTCCCCGGCGGGCGCGGCGGGGCGGGGGCGGTGCCGTGCTGTCGCCGCCGCAGAGAGGAGCGGAGCCGCTGCATCCTCATCCCCATCCTCCCCGCCATCCTCCCCCTCCCCTCGGCGCGACCCGGCCGGCTCCCCCCGCCCAGGGGGTGGGAAGGCAGCGGGCGCTGCCCGCGGTGGCGGCGCGCCCCGAAGTGGCTCCGCACGGCGTTTCCCCCCACCCCGCCCGCCGCCACCGATAAATCGCGGTGCCGGGGGGCAGCGCGGCACTCGGTGGCTGCCGCGCTGCGGGGAGGCGGCGGAGCTCGGCTCCCTCCCCGCGGCGGCGACCCCCAGCAGAGGCAGCAGGAGCCGCAGCTCAGGTGAGCGCCCGGGGCTGGGGGCGGTGGGAGGAGGGACGGGACCGTGCGGGGGTCGCGGGGAGCCGCGGGAGTGTGCGGGGCGCCTCGTCTGGCATCCCCCGCCACTGCCTCGAGGGGACCGGCTGCGAGGGGGAACCCCGCTAGCACAGCGCCGGGCGAGCAGCGGGATGCTGCCCTATGATTTCTCCGTGAACCGTGAAGTTTTTCGTCGTGTGGTTGAGGCGGGGTCCTGGAAAGGTCCTTGAGGGCTGCGGGGCTCTGCCGGGGGCTATGGTGCCGGCGGGAAGCTCGGAGAGGGGACGAGCGGCGAGCGGATCCCGCCCAGCGCTGCTTTCCCGTGGCGCCCAGCGCTCCCGTGGTCCCGGTAAGCAGCGTGCTCTCCGGGCTTGTCCGGGCATCCCCAGGCTCTGTTCGTGGTGCTGTGAGGTCATCTCTAAAGTACCTCTCGATAGGTAGAAAGGGCAGTGCTCTGCCCGTGCTTTCTCAGACCTGAGTGGCAAAATGATGCACAGGATGTGAAAATAGTTATTGTCAGTACTGTACGAGGTAGACTATATTCCTTGATTCAGGACTGGACCTCCGGGGGCACGAAATGCAGGTGTTGGACTTTGCATCCACCTGCTAGTCCCAGTGACTCTAAACGAGCATCAGGTGGAATTGAGACCTTAATTTGGCCACAAATGTGCAGTCCTTCAGTATATGTATCTAGAGATGGTGAGCAGAGAACAGGGCTAGTTCATTTTATCGTTTGTAACCAACCTTACACTTCAAGTTTGGGTCCACAGTGACCAAATAACGAGCTGTTAACAGCATAAGGCATTTAATCAGTGTTTGGTTATTTCCTGGTGGCTGAGAATCTTACAGAAAAAAATCTGAAATGTTCAGTTTCAAAGGATTGGAATTGGCAGGCAATCATGCATTCAAAAAACTGGGGCTCTAAGTTAAAAAAAAAGGGGGGAGAGAAAAAAAAAAAAGAAAAACCCACCAGATCGTCACCTCTAATGCCGCACTACTCTCCCATAGAGAAACATGTAAGAATAGCAACAAACCAGCAAAGTGCTCTTTAAAATCAAGTAAGGTCTTAGGTGCCATGAGCTTCAGTGGAATTACTCAGAAGCTGAAGGCAAGGCTGAAGGCAAATGTGCTTCTGTGCTTCCCCAAACCAGAGCTTAAGTACTGTTCATTGAAGCATTCAGTCGCATGAATCACAGTCATTCAAAAGTTCAAGGCAGACCAAATCAGGGAAAACATGGACTGAACAGCATCGTCAGCATCTCTGCACAAGAACTAGGTAATCAGCAGCCCTGTGGATTTTTCCTGGGGTTTTTTTGGGAGATCTCTAAGTATAGAGGGAGCTGTTCTTGATTCTGTCTTGAAATGCAGATTACAACCTCATAAGAGCCAGTAGCCCTCCATGCTCATGGGTTGCTTTCAGCCTACCTTTGCATTTCAGTCATCTCTCAGACTTTGGGACTTGGGAGAGAACCTGTCATGTGATCTGCTCAATTTAAAAAACACAAGCACACAGAAAATCTCTTATTTGTTAAAACTATGATCTCCATTTATAAGCACCAAAAGCATGGATTGTGAGACACTAGACACACAGATAATTTTCAGGAACCAGAGCACTTGCCAGCATGAAAAAGGACATTATATAATTAAGACGTCCAAAGAGTAGCATTTATTTCTAAATAGCTTGGTTCTTCTGCAAGGTACTCTTTGATTCCTATGAAATTAGAGAAAATTGTACTTAACTCTTTCCTGTTTCTCCTCGGTTGGCAAAGTCCTGTGCATGCTGAAATCATCTGTATCCTTGGTTATCTTCCCATCCTTTTCAGGATGCAAATAAGCATGCCTGTCTTAAGAACTTTAATAAAGTTAAGATGCACTTTTGCTTGTATTGTTATTTAACAACTTCAGGAGTGTACAGACAGAGGCAGTGTTGGTTTCGCAGTTCTGACCTTTAGCCTGTTGGTGTTGGTAATGTGCCTTTGTTGTTGTTGGGGGCAGTTTTTGGAGTTGTTTTGTTTTCTTTTTCTGACCATCAGCTTCACCAAGTGGCCACCTAAAGACAGTGGATGTCAGCTTTAAAACTCATGTTTTCCTGTTCCTGGTATTTCTGCTGAAATCCTGGTGCCCCTCACTGACAATTGCATTAGCAAATAAAGAGGAAACTGGCAGCAGTCCCTTTTCTGACTGAGAAGTTTGGATTTAGCATAACCTCCCTGTAAGAATGATATGTTTAAGACATAAGGATCTCTTCCAGGACAAAAAGCGAGTGGTCTTGTATATTAAAAAGGGAGAAAAAAAATTCTCAACGCAAACAGCAAAAAAAAGCCTTAAATCAGTTGAAAGCTCTTTGGAGAGTCATTGGTCAAACACTGGGAGTACAGCAGGAGAAAGAAAAAGGTCACCAGGCCAAACCCATCTCCATCTAATTATATTAAGTCTGTCAAACTAATCTGTGGCACAACTGAAAATATTTCTCTGGTTCTCCTTTATAAAGTAACTAGTGTATTGAAAAGGCCAGCACCTATTTCTCCACATGCTCAAGTATGTAAATATGTCTGTTTATGAGTAGCCCTCATAAATTCAACAGCATTTGGCCTGTGTAAAATTAGACATCTGCCCAAGATTTTACTTCTGCAAACAGCTGGTGGATTAGCCCTTCTAAACCTTTTTACACAGATAATTTTTTGCTCTTGTCAGTGCTGGCAGTAACAAATGTGGGGTCTGTGGAGGTCACTGTGGTGGGATGTTCAGCAGGTGTAGATGAGGTCAGAATTTGAATGTAACTGAGGTGAGGTAGAGATATGATCTGCAGAAGTGGGTTCAGGAAGGCCAGGTAGGGAGCATCATGCTGAGCTTGGAATTATCTGATGCACAAATGTAGTATGGGAAGCAGCTTGCCTGGTAACGCTTCTACAGGAAAAAAAAAGCACTACTGAGAGAAAGACAGACATCTCACAGGGCTGCACAAGGAGGGTTGCACCCTACAACACATGTGGTGGGATTTGGTTCCACAGCTCGCTGTTGGTGGGGTCTTGGCTGAAGGAGTCTGCCACTCGGAACACAGCTGTTTAGAGTGACCTAACTGGTGAGGGTGCAGGGAAGGGTTTAAAAACATGGCTGTCCTAGAGTGTCCTAAGGGAGATTAATCAGGCTCTTTAACCTCAAGAGTGAACTGAAGCAGGACATCCTTGTATCTCCAGATTTATAAGTCTGCTCCCAAAGGGAGGGAGCTACCTTCTCCCTGTGGAGCCAGTATGGGCTCAAGCCCCACTGTAACCATGGTGTTGGACTGCTGAGAAACTTCCCACAGAGAAGCAGCAGATATACTGCTATCCAGGCAAGGAAATACCCTGAAAGAGTCACAGGGTATATCCTTAGATATTCTGGGCTTGGGTGGGACTTGGCAAGGGCACTTTTGTAACAGGAAGCTACTCCTACAAAGGGATATTTTTCTTTAGTCCTGTGGACAGCAAAGTCATCTTGGGCAAAACAGTTTGGGTCTCCAAATTATTTAGAAACCCAATAAACAAACTCATCAGCCCCAATATCTAACTCTTCTGCTCACATGCAATTACCCTTTTCCTTACTGTTTCCTCAAATCCAAAATGGGAACAAGGAGCCAAAATGCTGAAAGTAAGGCCACCCTATTGAAAACAAGGCTTAATCTTACACATGGCAATTGCCAAGGCTGTGACTGCTGCCCGGGGCTTTCTAAATGCCAGTTTTCCCTCTGTTGTCCTTGCTGGCTGCATCCCTTTGTCCAGCTGGCAGCTTCTTGGCAATATGTGGTCTGCCTGCTCTCCCTGGACCCGCAGGGAAATGCCTCACCACCTGACTGCTGGTGCCAGGACACATGTCCCGTTCTGCCTCTGCTCTGGACACCATCCACACTGCCAGAGATCCCCTCTCCATCACCTATAAGCACCCTTTGTTGGGCACTTCCCTTCCCAAAGGGCCTGTGGGACATGGGGTGCAGTCTCTTCCTGCTCAGCCCCATTCTTCCTGAAAGACACAAAGGGACACCTCTTTCGGGAGCAGAAAAATCAAGTATTTGTCTGTTGCAGAAGCTCATAACAAAATTGCCTTTAAGGGTCACCTGTGTTCTCCCAGGGGTCTGTCTGGGATCCTAAAAATGAAGGAGTTTTTGGTAGCACCCAAACCATCATTCAGTCTCTGAGGTACTATCAAAAATACTCAGTGGTACCATATCAGCAGCTCATCAAATACAATTTAAAAAGTATGGGGGGCAGTGTATTGCTGCTGCCCAGCACTGTCACTTGGGTACTACCACTGGGAACCCTGCTCCTTTACGCTTCTGGCCAAATGCCATGGCTTCAGCCTGGCAGGGAACAGGATTCACTGAGACCTTTAGCACCGCACTTGCAGAATTATCCCTTTTTCCCTGCAAGACTTTCCAAGTTTGGATACCCTGGAGGAATATCATGCTGACAGCTTCTAATTATGCTGCTGGTTGATTTACCCATTTATGCTCTTTTAAGAGCTAGAAGTCATGGAAGGCCAGGAAAGATCCCTTTCCTGAACCCACATCTCAGATGAAGCGGCATCTCTTTGGCAGAGCCTTTCAGAGGAGGGGAGCAACGTATATCCAGTTCTCCAGGGTGGACAGTCCCAGTCCCAGCATGGGCTACTTGAGCCCTTGACTGTTTTCCATCCCTCCAGACACCCTCTTTTTGCCTCTGGATGTTTTTGCAGCTACCTGTGTTGTGGCAGCATCTCACCAATTTTGACTTTCAGTCCAGGGCCCAAACACACTGGCTAGCTCCAGATCCACCTCTTTTTTCTAATCTGTTTATAAAGATTTTGGTTCATACTTACAGCATAAGCAACAAAAAAAGGAGAGATATTTATAGACCTACACATTTATTTACTTTGAGATTAACTTATTCCTCCCCAGAAGCTAAATTAGATAGATATTCCTATTAAGGTATTAGTGGTTCTGGTTTACTTTTTTGGTTTTCTGTTTTTCATAATCAGCAGGCCAGGCTGTCCACTACCCCAGAGAGCAATTCTTACCTGCCCTGCTGTTCTGCTCTTTTCTTCTTTTTTTTCTTTTTAATACCCATTACAAATACTCATATAAATACCGATTTCAAACTAGGCTAGGGGCACAGAAATGGGGTCCTACACAGCAAAATGCTCTTTTGAACTGTGTCCCATGGGCTGGACCCTGTGCTGCTTCTGTCTTCCAGTGTCTTTCTTGTAGAGACGAATTTGAAGCCAAGCATATAAACTGAAAAGTACCATTCAGAAAGATTTATGATCCTATTTCATTAAGAATGCATATGTGGAATTATTCCCTGCCTGAAAGCACTGACTCAGAGCTCACATGTAAATTGCCAGGATAATTCCACTATTCCATGTTTCACAGAATTGAATGTTCCGTGCCTTGCTTCAAGTGTTTTGTCGATGAAAATCTTTCCATTTTCTCCTAGAGAGATTTTTGTAGACTGTTGAGCTGTAAGTATGTTGTCCTGACTTAAAAACACACACTGACTGCCAGTCAAATTAATATCTTAATTTTAAACTGGACAGTTTCCCATCAACACCTCTCTGTTCTTGCAGTAATGCTTTTGAGTAGTAGCACTTCTCATATGTGTGAAGTTCTGCATGAGGGGAAATACTTGGAACTTAGCAAAGCTGTATCCATGTTGTGTCTTAGCTTCATATCCCAAAATATCCAAAGGTGCAAAACCCAGGTTGGCTGCCAAGCAAGACCCTCTCATGAGTGTGGGTGATCATAATACATAGGCACGATTCACATGTTTATACATCAAATAACTTACTTTTGATCTATTTACAATAACACTTCATTAAAGGACATTAAAATAAAGTGCTTTTTAAATTGCTGAAATAGGTTAGTAGTTAGCATCCAGTTTGAAAATTGAGTGAGGTCTGAAATGAGTTACAGGTAGGCACACATACATTCTCTTTGTTAGATATTTTCCAATGATTCCCTGAAGACTCTGCCAAACTTGTTAGGGTCAGAAAAGACTGACCAGGGTGAAGTGCCCCAGCTGGGTACAGCCATGCACCCAGGTCTCTGTTTGATGCAGCTTGCTGTGTTAGCTGTCATGGTTCAGGTGGTTTTCCATACAATTCATGTTTCCCTGAGTTGTGACAGTCAAGTATCCCCCTTTCACTTCCTGGTGAGACTAATGGCTTTTTAGCTGTTGTATTTCATAGGCCAGCATAAAGCAAGCAAGTGGCCTCGCAGAGCTGTAAATATTTGATAAAACTGCTTTGCACAGTGTGAGTGTGAACTTCACAGTGCGGAGACAGCTAAAAATCAAATGATGCTGTGCATTATCATCTTGAATTAAGAGCCCAGATTATCACTGTTTTTGTTCACTGGACTGAAACAAAAATCTGAAATTCCTGAATAGTTGGACAAATTATACATTTGGAGCTGGTATGAATAGAACATTCACCTGAGTTACAATTGCAGTTTCCTGCTGTATGTGTATGTGAGCCTTTCTCTGGGCTGCATTTCACACAGCAGCTGTTTCCCGAGCCCTAGGAGAGCTTTCAGGGATATTAAAACACACCATGTTCCTCTGGAAAATAGCAGTCATCTTGTCCATATTGGAATTCCTTCCATGGGTCCTCAAAAACTCACCCATTGGACACAAAGAAGGGCTGGGGGAGGTTTCATTACCTATTTGAGCCTTTTTCTATTTGGGAGCCTCTAGTCTTGTATATTTGAATATTTTCCAGTTGTCAGGTAGTGTACGGACACAGAAGAAAAAGCTCCCCTCCTACAGAGGAGAACAAAACAAACAAAAAAAAAGTGAGTAAGAAATAGTAGTAAATTCTTATTATAGTATGAGAAATTGTAGTTATCTAAGATCCTTACAATTTGTGCTTGGAGAAGACTTTCCGTGATGAGACTGTGCTGCCTGGCTGGGCCGCGGTGGGATCTGAGGGGTTCAAAATGCTGTTTGGGCATAATGACTACAGTCCTAGTTGCTCCCACCTGTGGAGAAGTTTGGAACAAGAAAGCAAGGAAATTTTTACATAGAATTATTATTACTATTATTATTTTTATTTTATAGAAGTGAAACAATCCCTACATTTAACCTCTTAGTTATGTTGATCTCTGTCCTGAAGGCTTTGAAGCAAACACAGACTTTCTCATCTCTCTAGTAGCTGCAGAAGTGTCCGTAAAAGACACATGAAATGGAGAAATCTTCCATTAACAGCAATTGTGTCAAATATGCTCTGAAACCTCCTCATACTAAATGAAAATTGACACTTCTTAATGACTTAGCGTAGTCCATTTGTCTCTTCGAAAAGGCTACAATATTTAGTGTCAAGATATCAGTTTTCAGTCATTGTTGGTTTTAGGCTCTGACTTATGATTAACCATATGTACTAAGCTGCTAGAAGTAAATACATATCACACAAAAGTAAAGCTTGCTTGTTTCCCAAGTATTTGATAATAGAAGAACTGTTTGCAAATACTTTGTTAAAAAAAACCCACACACACAAAAGCAAAAAGAAGAAATGAGAATTCTTATTATATTTCATAGAGGAGAAAAAACATATGAAGAGAAGTAGATACACTAGAGACTTAAGCACAGCTTGCTTTGAGGCAAGTTTGATATGTGGGTGGGTGATAAATATACTGGGATTTACTGGTGGAGGTATTTGTAACTGTTTTCACTTGCTGTCAAAAAGCACAGCATGGATGTTTGGAAGCTTACAATCCTGCAGTTTCTGTTAACTGTTCCTGTCAATAAGTGCTAGCAGAGAACCCTGCCCAATGCTGACAAAGAGTAGCCAGAAGAACAAGTGAGAACATCTTGGCAAAGCCCTAGGGACATCCAAGCTCAGGGAGGGAGATGAGCTTGAGGCTCATGCTAAGGCACTACTTTGCATTACCAGGAAAGCTAAAATCTAGAGTATGGGCAGGTCCAGACACCGGGGCCCGGGGAGAAGTAAGGACTTGGCCCAGTCACAGCAGTATATTGGAAGAAAAAAATCCTTCCAGTTTTCTTGAGTCCCTGCTATCTATACAAATTCACTGCATGTGCTTTGGGGTTTTGTCCATATTCCTTAGGTACCGTGATACCCACTGGAGCCAACAGAGGTGTGGGAACTGCTGAGAAGATAAATGAATTTTTAATATATAATCAGATAGGGAAGAAAACATTACTTAAGTGTCTTCCACACAGTATTAAAACATTTAACTTTTTTTAAGCCCATTTTCTTTACTCTTTGGTTGCTGAGGAAGTTTTCTAAGGTAGAATCCTATTATCCTGGCTCTATAGTGTGGGGAATTCAGAAGGTATGACTAGATCCAAGTGTAGGCTCTTCCCCATGCTATTCATATGAGAAGGAGCTTTTGCATATCCTATATACGAGATCCAGGCTGTCACACTTAAAATGATCCTGTAGCTTTTCCTCATGGACAGAGTGAGCTGGCAATCATCACCATCTGCTGGCCACACCATTCGGTAAGGCTTGTGACCAGGGGAAAAGTATCTTGTTGCTCCCTGTCTGTATTCAACCTGGCTGTCCCTTGCCAGTGATTCTGCATGGGCATCAGAGGAGGACTGAAAAAAAACAGGGACTGAAAGAGTGGTTCCAGAGCAGCCAGAGTCAAATGATGGAGAGAACCCTGAGAGTCTGCAACCTTAACTAAAGCAGTTCCCACAAGTGAATGATATCGAGCAGCATCCATCTCCCGTGCTTTATGACTGCTCCAGGTGTGACCAGCTCCTATGTCACTGATCTCCCTGATACAGGAAAGTTTCTCTAAATACATACAGGCGTATTCCTTAAAATGCTCATGGCTCTCCCAGCTGTGCAGCTGTGCCCTGGGACCTCCAGGTGCACCACTGCCAGAAGCAAGCAGTCAAGCTGTTACCACACAGGCTTTGGAGCCTGAACTTAGAACAGAAAATGTAAAAGTAGGTTAAAAAGGCAGAGGGTAGCATTTGTTTCATCTTGTGGTTTAATTTTTGCAGCACAGCTTAATTTGATCTTCTCTTTTTCATGTATAGCACATTCTAGTCAGCCACTTAATAAGAAATTCACCTAACATTAACAGCCACATTAAAATAGTCCTTATTTACTGATAGATTTATGGCCCAGAAGCTTGCAGATAGCACTCTGTGAGCTGTGTGATGATTTTAATGTGTGGGCAGCATTTTCATGGATAAAATTCCCATTATTTCATAACCAAGCTATTGCTTTCTAACCAGGCACACCATGGGCATTATTTAAGGGGGGGAAGGGGGAAGATATCTTTCTTTCAGAAATTATACTTTTTATGCATGTAATAGCTCTCTTCTCTGTGTATTTAATTCATGATACGATGATACCATGGTTTATTTTCAGAAAAAAATGGTTTTTCTCTGGAACTGGCTTATAAAACAATGTTTTTTAAATGTTGTCTTCAGCAGGAAAGCATGGTAATTTTATTTTTAGTATTTTAGGCATAAAAAATTTAATTCAACCACAAATATCTTAATGGAACTTTTAATGTAACAACCTTTAAACAATTCCACTATCCAGTACAGCAGTACCAACATGATGTAATTTTGGGCCATTTTAGATAGTGTACTTTTAAGCTGTTCCATGAGGCATGAAATCCTGCATGTGTGGTTCAAACTGTGTGCAGTACAAGGCTGAGCGATTCTGCGTGATCATGAAAATCATTCTGAAAACCAACCAGTCTGAATTCTCACTTATGCTAGAATGGTTTTTGGCAGATTGTGGGGAGAGGGAAGGGTGGAAATAAAAGGATGTAACAGGGCTGAAAGGAGCTTTAAGTGTACAATGCATGTAAAAGTAGACCTTGGGCAGTGTTTACCAGCCAGATGATGGTAAGAAAATCATCAACAAGTTATGCCTACTGACAATTGTCACATCCTGGCCATCTAGCCATGCCTAAAATGATGGTGTTAAATTACCAAAAATTCCTTGAAGGTTCCTTGCATTCCTGCACTGAAGTGTCAATGCACAGAGATCTAGGTAGTCATTGGAGAGATCTCGAGATAGTGCTTCTTGCAGAATCAACATTGCCTTCAGAAATGTTTCTGGACAGCTGATTATTAATAGGTCTCAAAAATGGTGTCTCTTTACCTAATATCATCAGTCCCTCAAAATTTGTATTCAATTTTTCTTACAAGCCTGTCAGATGTGCTAAAAATCATGCTTCAAATTGCTGATTTTGTCAGCTTATTTAGGCATAAATTTCCCTTGAAGTCATTTCCAGGCTGCTTTCGATCCTTCGTCATCAATTTGGGCAGATGTGTTGATGCATCACCTACTTCCAGGTACCTTCCAGTGTTAACCTTTTTGTGCCAGCATTTATCCCTAGTTGCATTATCCTTTGCACTGCATTCACACGTGGATGTGGATGTAGCCAGCACCCTTGGAAAGAACCAGAATGCCTCTGATTATGCAGAGATCTCTACAACTTCACCTGTAGACTCTTTTTCTAAATCAGTGTCATCCAGGCAAAGAAAAATACTTCCTATGACTCAAAAAACCCTTGCATTTTTCTGACATTTTGTGTTCTAAACATAACCTAGCTAAGGAGAAAACCATGACTTATGGTTTGATGGGGGATCAAATATGAGCTCTGTTCTCTTAATGGTACCTCCAAACTCTGGCAATGTCCTCAGAAGTGAGATATATTTAACATCAGCAATTTTTTTTAAACGGCTGTTACTCCAATTACTAGAAGGTATAGCTGTTGTGTATACTGCTTCTGGGACTGCACAAAGGAAAGGGCCTAGGTTTGGTTGAAGGAGAAATCCCGCTGGTGAACTTCAATTGCACCAATCCTCTGGTTCTTCTCTTCTTGAGGTTTTACAAAGCATCATCTTTCCAGGATGTTAAGATAGACGGCAGGGAACTCAGTCCTCATTTTCTTTAGTGTTTCCAGAATTCTGACTTTGGTGAGACTTTCAACCACTCCAGTATTCCCTAAATGGTTTGGGGTTTTTTTCAGTTTCCCCTAGTCCTGTGATGCCTGGTCACTGTTTGCAGGCAAGCAGCAGCACCACTCATCCCCAGGGGGAGGGAACCAGCCCAGCCATGGTAAGAGGAGACACAACTAGCATGTTGTCTGAAAGCTGTTCATCCAGTTTCTCTCTTGTTCTTTGCAACATAGTCAGGGAATATGCACACTACCACAAAGACTCACTCAGGAACAGAGCTAACACTGAGTAAGGGAATGTTGCTGGAACACTTCAGAGCTGCTGTAGTTGTGTAAATGATGTGTCAATGCCCTTCATTTCTAGCTCATGTTTTCTCTTGAAACACAAGGTGATGTTTCTCTTGAGGTGCGCTCTCCAATGCCCAAGCATATGCACCTCTCTTGGACTTAACAGGCTAAGACACTGAGGGGAGACAGTCAACTGCTTTCCTTTAGTTTAGGAGCCAGGACCAAACAGGAACATGTACAGAAGCCATATGGAAGCCGGAGCGAAAGCACATTGCCCCTGTCATGAGCTAATGATAGGGAGACAGGAGGGGAGAGAAATTTCCCACTAGCAAGCAGAGCCTCTGAGCTCCCATTTCTAGCCCAATGCATGTCCCCACAGCCCCATGCAGCAGTGTGGGAATAGGATCGCTTGCTCCCTGTCCCAGCAGTGAAAGGGCAAACCAGAAACCACCATTAGACAGCCTGCTTCATGGATGGTTGCCTTCTTCTAGCTGCATATTCCTTAGAATGAGTTTTTAAAGACTGTCCAGAATGTTTTCATATGTTCTTCTGATTTAAGGGCATCAAATCCGGCAATTGTAACTCAGGTAGTGCTGGTTTTGCTATTTCCCTCAATTCCCAGCAGAAATTAGGCAGAGGATCTGGGATTCAGATATTGGAGATTAATGGGATTCCTCAGGTATCGAAGCAGTGACAAAATGGAAAGTTATTCCTAGTAGAAAACGTAATTAGTCCCTTTCAGATCTTCAGTTTGACAGTAGCACTAACATCAATTATTCTCTGTTGGGAATATTCCATTTTAACAAGGTTCACTGTAATATCATCCTTCCTCAGTAGTAATCAGAAGAAAGAAGGCCTTTTCAAATCATTGTCTTGCTACCTTGAGATTTTTAACATTTAAACCTCCCACTTATCAGCTGATGCCTTACATTGACTTCAACACCTGAACAATTCCAGTACTCTCAAGTGTCTGGAAACGAACTCTCTTTTTTCTTGCCTTATTTTTATCTGGCAAGACAAGAGTCAGCAGAGAAAATCAACGTTTCCAAGCTGAAAGGTATTGTCAAAAGTAAAGTTAAAATCCTCAGGGCGGAGGAAATACGTCAAAATAATCTGGCAAAGCTCTAAACCTGGGTCTTGGGGAGAAAAGGTAGCTCTACTGTGTTGGTTTCAGCTTAATCAGGAAGCTCTGTCAGCTGTGGGTCTCAGCTGCATTCCTGTAGGTCACAGCAGTTCTTCCAAACAGAGCAGGTCACCCACAGCTTCTTCCAAAGGTATTAAATTATCAAACTCTGAATTTCTCAGGTGTAAAATACACTTTTTTAAGAGTGGTGCTGCTGTCCTAGTGCACACATCTTGGGGAGTTTGACAGAGCCTACTGTAGTTTGTGCTGTTTAGTTTTCTCAGGTCAAGGAGATCCTTCATCCAAGCCAGCGTTCCTGATGAAACCTCGCAGCCCTATGCAGAAGTCACACTTCCTCTTAGTTTCTAACCCTGGTGCTCCCTCTACCATTTCACCATCTGTAATCTGAAAATCCCATCTCCAATTTAGCATCGTGTTTAAGACTGTTGAAACATGCTTAAGGAGATTTAAATGCACAGCTGTGTGACTCAATCCCCTAGATAGGTTTTGTAATCAGCCTTTATGCATAGCTCCAAGTTATTTTGAATAGAGGACTGCTGAAAATAACCAGAAAAAAAATTAAAGAAGATTTAAATGATCTCTTTCCCACACCTCCAGATTGAGATGCTCTGTGGTTAAATATCTCCGAATAAAGCTGTTCTAAATTAAATACTGGCTTTGGTGGTATATAAGATGAATCTGGCAATGAAAAGTATGTAATATCCCATCAAGATTTTGAAGTCTTAATCCAGAACGCAGTGGGACCTGTGTGCACTGTTGCTGGCACACCTGGCCACAGTAGCTGTCTCACAGAGTGCTGTACACTGATGTGGCCCATTTCTGCCCACCTGGATTTGCTATTCAGACATCCAGGGCAGATTGACAGCTCCTTGCCCAAGTGACACATTGGGAGGTGGTGGGACAAGATTAAATCACTGTTGTGACACAGACAAAGAGTAGTGAGGGCATGATGAAACCAGTGAAGGGTCTAGAGCAAAAGGGTCTTATGAAGGGTCTTATGAGGAGCAGTTGAGGGAGCTGGGGGTGTTTAGCCTGGAGAAAAGGAGGCTCAGGGGAGACCTTATCACTCTGTACAACTACCTGAAAGGAGGGGAATGTTGGTCTTTTCTCCCAAGTAATAAACTAGAGAAAAAGAGGGAAATGCCTCACATTTCATCAGGGAAGGTTTAGATTGGATACTGGGAACAGTTTCTTCACTGAAAGGGTTGTCAAGTATTGGAATTGGCTGCCCAGGGAAATTGTGGAATTGTTGTCCCTTGAAGTGCTTAAAAGTCATGTAGGTGTGGCACTTAGGAACATGGTGGAGTGTTTGACTTGGCAGTACTGGGTTAATGGTTGAAATGGACAACCTTAAAGGGCTTTTCCAGCTAAACCCTTCTGTGTTTCTATGACTGCCACAGCTGGACAACATCCAGCTTCAGCCCATGGGGCCTCCAGAAGGGTTACAAAGTTGGGTGTTCTTTAAGGGCTCTCAAAAACCTTTGGGTTCAGCAGGGAAGTTGTTCTGCCTCTGGAAAAGCGGAGGGCTCCTGCAGAGATGTTTGCTCCTGGCTGCTATGGTATAGAGGCAGTCCAGTTGTCAGAGGGCCTTAGATGAAAATGAAAAGGCATATTTGAATCAAATTGTGCTGAATACTTTAACTTGATTATCTGAAACATTTATAATGATTCTATTGAAACCTCATTTTCATTGATGGGGTTGTTTTTGCAAATTGTTGACAATTACAGGTCACCTTTGAGATGGAAACATCTTAGAATTTGTTGTAAAAGACCTTTAAAAGTAATTAATGTCTTATTTACTCTGTCACCAGATCATTTCATGTGCTAACACACTGGGAATGTCAAGCTGTGCTGATAAGAACAGTTTTCCTTCTATTTGTTGTTACCCCTATGTAAACACAATTAAGACAAAAAGTGTCTTAGGGCTGCCTGATCACATGCATTAAGTCAGCTCCCTTTTTGCCTCCTGAGGCAAACACATCCAGAACTGCAAGGTCTCAGGGAAAGACCTAGGGCTTAGGGCAGCACCGTGCCTGCTTGTCCCTGAGCCCACATCTCCATGCAGGAAATCGTGGAGGGTGATTCACTGGGAACTAAATACGTCTCATCTTCAGCATGGCAACAGATCCAGCACCTGCCTCTGGAAGTACTGTCACATTTCATGTTAGGCTTGTGCTGAAGGTATCCTGAATTTAGGTTTGTATTGAAGCAAGACTCCAGCAAACATGGAGTCTTGGGAAAACTGGGATTCGGAGATTTGGGAGTGATTATTCCAAAATCTGTGTGAAAATTGAAGCCTTTCCACTATCTGCCAAGAGCTTTGTGTTGGACTTGTGAAAGAAAGGTATGGAGCAATATCAGGAGCATGTGTCTGCTATCAGAACTGGAGCCAACATGACAGCAAAGCTTCCGTGTAGCATAGGGAAGGGTACACAAGGGCACACTGAAGACATCCAAGATGCAGGGGAGGACATTCTTTGAACACAGGTATATCTTAAGTGTAAAATGTGAAATTTTCTAATTAGTCTCTAAATTACCACAGGGAACTTGCAGTATTCAGTGGGGTTCTGGCTGGGCATGAGGCATCCAAAAGATAACTTCATCCATCTGCTGGAGGCTTCAGTGTGTCAGAGACCAAGCACGCAAAAGGGTGTCTTGATCCCAGACTACCTAGCAAGCATCATTTGCAATAGTCTCACCATACAGAGTAATTTAGGCAGTAGTCATTCTGATGACCCCTACAAACGAGACTGGTTTTGATTAAGTACCTAAGAGTGGTTTCAGATGCCTGATATAAGACCTTTTCAGATAAGGAGACTAGCATGACTTGGTCAAACCACTCCATCACTACACCATATAATTTGAAGCATATAATTTAACACTGTGTAATCCATCAAAGTTCATCTATCTCAACTAAAAATGACTTTTGTACATGAATATATGAAACCCTAATGCTGTCCCATTTTCCAGTTCCCATAAATTAAATGTGTTGAGTAGAAGACTGAGAATATATAAGTGAAAGGATCAACTCTCTGCCCTTTTACACTGGCAAAAGGTTGTAGCAGACTACAATTAAAAAGTAGTCATAACTTGTGCCACAAAAGAACCTTAGGCGAACACAATTAGAAAAAGAGAAATAATGGTATGTTGCCTCTGTGTGAAGGAACTGCAGGTGGACAGTGAAGTGTCAATAACTTGAAGTGAGAGTGGCTGCTGTTGTTACTATTTTTTTTCAAGCTACTCCAACATCCTGTGCCAAATAATTTCAACAGCTTCCAGCTATGAGGAAATACATAGGAAAAATTTACTGCTGTAAGCATTTATTCAAGAGGAGGATGGAGTGATTCTCTGTGCTAATCACTGTGCTGTCAGCACACTGTTGAGTTGTGTTTACTGGATGATGTACATAGTGTATGAAAAAACCATTATTTTCTGTTTCTGTTTACATGGCGCTTTTTTATACTAGTTTCACCATCTTCAGATGCCTTACATTGGTTTCAACAGAGAGATCAACTGGAATAACCTGTCAATATAATAACGCTCACAAAGATGTAGGGATTAAGATAAAACAAACCATAGTAAGACTGGTAGCATAGCAGCATTATTAACCTTTTTTTCTTTCCCGCACTAAATTTTCCACAGACAAGAGCATTAACAATTTTAGCTTTGATTGAGAACTGCTATTATCCACTCACAGCATGTGGAAGCAAACAGGCACTTGGATAAATCATGAAAAAGAAAACCACTTAGCAAGCTGCTTCCCTCAAAAACACCTTTTTGTGGAGGTACAAGGCTGAGTGCTGTAGTGAGAGCATGTGCGAAGACAGAAACAAGGCTGCAACAGCTCCCTGAATTATGATCAAGGTCAGCCCCTCTCAAAGAAGACCAGGAGGTCACATTTGACTTAGAAGGTATTCTGATCTGTTTAAAAAATTTAAGTAATTAAATAATTCAATGAATGAAAGCCATCAGGATTCTAATGCAGTGCTAATGGGATCTTTCAGAAATCATGAAGATGAGTTTCATGAGTGATATAACTGGAGCCATTAGCAAGAGCAATCATCATCCAAGAGCAATCATCCATTAAAGGTGAGTGCCTGCACCTTCTCAGTGCAGAGGAGCATGAGGAGCAGTACAAGCTTTCCTGCTTGTGACCACTGCAGAGAGACACCTACAAATAACTTCTGAAATGCCTCACTTTCCTCCTGCAGGCGCTCAGCTCTGGGGTGTGTTTGCCACCCTTCAGCAACAGATGAAGCAGACAGTGATTCCACCAGCATGAGTATGCATCTTCTCTACAACCAGTGCTGCTCCAGCAGATCACTGGGTGAGAAGCAAATCAAACTGGTTTGAAACATGGAGTACTTTGCACGTGGTCATTATGAAGAACATGACTTGCTGGACAGTCTCCATGGAACTTCAACACTCTTTTGGAACTGCATTTCCTACCAAGTGTGCCAACTGTGTCAGCATGACAAAAGACAACTAGTAGTAAGGGCTACAGCTACTCCTTTGACATTGTTGGGACAGGATCCAGAATGAACTTCTAGCTCCTACTGGATCTTACTAGATGTATCTCTGATGTTAAGGCCTTTGCAAAGTACCAAAATCAGAGGATGTTTGGAACTTCATCTGTGCTGTGTAGAATCCAGCAATAAATTGTTCCAATACAAAGGTCTAATGCAGCTAACAGAGCGTATAAAACTATCTACTACATTTCATTGTATTTAATTTGCTGCAATAACCTGTAGATGTCCAAGTTTCAGCCTCCCTTTTGCAACCATTGGGTGCTCTGAGAAAACTGTGCCAGCTGAGAAGTCTCTGTGTCACCAGCACCTCTGCATCAATGGGCAGTGCGATGCTTCCAGAGCATTTGGCTGCTTCTCATTTTCCATTATGGTCCCAAGTGATGCAGTGCCCTCACCACTGTGGGGAGAGCCACAAGGGACCTGTGGTCTGGTCATCCCCACAAAGAGTGGGCACTCAGGAGGGCAGACCCAGCCTTTGGCCACCCATAGATACAAACTCTCCTGGGACATGACCTTTGGGGTTGCTCAGGCTTGGTGCAGAAGCTTGGTGCATCTCAGCAGGAATTTAGCCAGACTTACCTTCCTGTTGTGTTCTGTCAGGAATATGATGCACTACCCCAGCAGCCTGTCCTGCTGCCTGTGCCCTGTAATAGTCCTTGGCCAGAGAGCAGTGAGTCACTGGTGTCCCCCAGCCCACAGGATGGTGGGACCCAGCTTCTCAAAGGAGCTGGGACATCACAGGATGCAGTCTGTGTCTCCCAGCCTTTGGTCAGATGGGCTTACATGCCACAGCAGGTAGCACATGGCTGTGGCAAAACAGGTGTGTTGGGATGAAGGGAACAGACCTATGTAGATGAAGATTACCCAAGAAAAGTCAGTTACTTTAGATGCTGCCTGGATGAGGTGTGATACTGAAGCTACTGTCATTAATTTAACATTATTAATTCTTTTCTAAAAAAACCTTTCCTAGGTAGATATGGATTTTCTATTTAAACTAGAATAAAATGAGTTGGCTGGTTCCCTCCTGTATTTTCTTGTAATAAATGCAGCAGTGGCTGTAATCATAGTCATGTAGGTTGGACCTCCAGAGGTCATCTAGTCCAACCTCCTTCCCCAAAGGTAAAACACAGGTTAGTCACCTGCAAGTATGTTGCGCCATGTGAAGGATCACATGAAATGATTTTTCAGGACATTAAAGGTGTGTTAGGAAGAGATAGCTGAGACATTACCCATCTCATTGGGTGGGAGTGTTGATCTGCTGCAGGGTAGGAAGGCTCTGCACCAGGATCTGGAGAGGTTGGATCAATGGGTCAAATTCAAATTGTATGGGGCTTAACAAGGCCAAGTGCCAGGTCCTGCACTTCAGCCACAACACAAGCAGTGCTACAGGCTGGGGGAGGAGTGGCTGGGAAGCTGCCCAGCAGAAAAGGACCTTAGGGTGCTGGTTGATGGTGGCTGAACATGAGCCATGATGTGCCCAGGTGGTCAAGAAAACCAATGGCATCCTGGCCTGGATCAGCAATAGTGTGGCCAGGAGGACCAGGGCAGTGGCCATCCCCCTGCACTCAGCACTGGTGAGGCTGCACCTTGAGTGCTGTGTTCAGTTCTGGACTCCTCACTTTAAAAAGGACATATTGATACTGGAGCAAGCCCGGAGAAGAACAATAAAGCTGGTGAAGGGTTGAGTCCTACGAGGAGCAGCTGAGGAAGTGGGGTTGTTTATCCTGGAGAAAAGGAGGCTCAGGAATGACCCTATCACTCTCCCCTATCACTCTCTACAATTGCCTGAAAGGAGGTTGCAGCTAGGTGGAGGTTGGTGTCTTCTCCCAAGCAACCAGTGACAGGACAAGAGGACATAATCTCAAGCTGTGCCAGGGGTGGTTCAGGCTGGATATTAGAAGGAATTTCTTCACAGAAAGGGTTGTCTACTTTGGAATAGGCTGGCCAGGAAAGTGGTGGAGTCATTGTCTGTGGAAGTGTTTAAGGAAAGACTGGACATGGCACTTAGTGCCATGGTCTAATTGACATGATGGTGTCCAGTCAAATGCTGGACTCGATCTTGAAGGTCTTTTCTAACTTAATTATTCAGTCATTCAATGCCACTAAGCATGCTCCAGCTGGAGACAAAGGGTAATAGGGAAGAGCCACTAAATGTCAGTCTGCCTCTGAACCTCCCATCTCCTTCCTCAGTGTGTTCAGGTGGTGCAGGGCCAGAACCACCTCCCTGCAGAAAGTGCCTTGGGCTCACTGGTGAAGTCCTCAGCAGGACAGGACAAACAGAATGCCCTCAGCTCTGGGACAGGTGTGCTGATGGGATGTTCCAGCAGGGGTAGAGCATTCCTGCAAAGGCCAGTCACACAAGGATTCCACTTTCCTTTGGGTATATTCTGTTTTGGTGACTCCTGAATTCTAAATTCCTTGTTATAAGTGGTATCATATAAGCCCAGAAGTAAACCCAGAGAGCAGTGACACAGAATCACAGCAGCTCCTTTTTTTTAACCCAAAGTCTGCTCTGTTTCATTGGTACAATTCCTTTAATTGGTACAATGTCCTAGAGACTCCACTATGTGAAGGAAGAATATTTACCTTGCACAAGTTTTGACAGAGGAAAATTTTTTCAGTCTGGTAGGGTCTTCAGGACTATCCTATTCAGAATCTAACTCTGTCCTGTTAATGTCACACAGGTTGGTATATGTTTGCTTTAGAGACAGAGTAGTGTTGCCTAGTGAGCAATGTCCACATTTAACAAAGCAGGAGGGGTGTCGGGCCTGGTAGCCTGTTCAAAAAGGATTAGTGTTGTTGTCTGTGTGGATGCTGCCCAGCGCCCCTCACTGCACGTAATGCTGGGCTGGGTATCAGCTGCAAAGCTGACAATCTAGGAAGTGAGACAGCAACTCTTCCCACATGGGATGAGGAGAAATATATTTGAAATACACACAGTGGGTGTGAAATATGTTATGCCCTTAAAATCATTCTTCTACCACTGAGAGAAGCGCCTGGGGGAGCACTGTGAGGGAATTCTGGTTAATTCTTTTTTCCCATGACCCTTTCCTTGTTAGCATGATGTTAATATCTCTTACTTGTTATGAGTATTAACTGCTGCAGCAAAATCCAACCAAAGGCAGGACAAATGGTCACATAAGCATTTTTTTGTTTAATAAAAGGCTGTGATGTGCTAGTCACCATAGGATGTTATTAGAATGAACCACAGTCTTCTATATTCAGTATAATCAATTTACTGCTGAAAGGGAAAGTATAAATTTGGTACACACAGTTTGTAGCTGAAAAACAGGGGCATTGCCCTTTTTCTTTCTACATTACACATACCAAGTCCTGCTATTTTAATGTATACTACATTCAACAGAGTTTGATTCATCATATTTTATTGCACCTGCTAAAGGACAACTCAATCTTTGTAGTGAGTGAAATTTTGTAATTACTCTTTATGTGTGTTGTATCTGTGAGTTAATTTTACTGAACTTACGGTTTCTGACAGCAAATTATCACTAATTCACATAATGACATGTCTGAAATAGTTGATATTGAATTGGTTTCATAATTATTTTTTGCTTATTCTGTATTTACATGACGCTCCAGACAAGTAGTTACAGTGCCAGTTATGTGAGCTTAGTCACAACTAAAAGTCTCCAAAAGCAGACACATGGTTTAGTTATCCCAGGCAATAGACAAAAGTAAACATTTTAGCCTGGTTGTGTGTATTGTAAGGGTTTCAGGGAAAACGTATGTCTTCATATGAAAGCTATGGCTAGACATAGTTATTGCTAAGGCCCTGAGTAATGTAGCTGCAGTATCACAACTGTGGCTATTTTATTCAGGTAACCAAAAAATTGTTTGTTAGTGCTGTCAGCTCAGCTCATGACTTCCATTACCAACAGCAAAGTTCTGGAAATAAAAGCAGGAACTCTTTCTCATGTGATTTTTCAAGAGCTATTGACCACATTTAGCTGGAGATTTTTGTTCAAAGCACAGCCCAGGACCCAACCCCTGGAGCATTTGCCTTAAGAATGCAATGGTAACATCAGTTCAGTTCAAATACAAACTCGCACTGCCATAAACATACTGCAGCAATTTTGGACCCTCTTCCAGGACCTGCAAACTGAGAGGACATCAGGCCACCATGGGAGTCAGAGCTCAGCCAGTCTAATATCTGAATGCCTCTGTTTCAGCAGGATTTGCACCTAGGGCTTGTACAAGAAGTGTTTTCTCATACTAAACAGCAGTGTGTCCTTGACCTTTAGGTTGCTGTACACCGCATGTCAGTAGTTCATTTCTCCTGTGCCTGCAGCAAGCACACTGCCCAGATGGAAATCCCACGCTCGCTGTCCCAGGCAGCAGGCTCGTGCCATCAGCGCAGTGCTTCTCACCAACATGAGACATTTTTCTACATGGTTAAGGATCCACAGCACCTTCTGCTACAATAAAACTATTTGTTCAGTCACACAAAATTTTCCTTTCAAAGCAAGTCTAGAGCCATTGTGTGAGTCATCTGCTTTGTTTTATCAGTGAGAAATAGAGCGTATATTCACTAAGGCTTAACCTGAAATCTTTTTGCTCACAGTGGAAACATTTCCATTGATTTCAAAGGATCTCAGATCAAGCTTCAAGAACTACTAGTTTTAGTCTGTTGGATTCGTTCATTTGAGGCCTTTATAAATTGCAGAGCAGTTGTGTACAGAACCAAGTCATGTGGAGATTAAATAAACTCCATTGACATCAGTCTCCTGACACAGAATAGCAGCAAGAAACAAATATTGACTAGAAAAACAACGCGTGTACAGTGACATTTAGCTTGTACAAAGTGATAGTCTCCATATAAATGTAAATAGCACCATTTCCCCAGAGCTGTATAAATGATATTCATCGGTAAATATTTGTGTGTCTTTGACATGTCTCTAAGCAGCAAGATGAGAAATAGAGATGGAAAATGCATTTGCAGGTGAGAATTCAGTGCAGATTTTTCTTAAAGTTTTTCTCTCAATGCTTTTGGGAGACCTTGAAAAGCAGATGCTTCCCTTTCTAGTTAGTGACTTAAATGCAAAGCATCAGAACTACAACAGACCACAGCATATTTGGTTCCTGCCGGTAATTTCCTGACCCTGCCACTCATACTGTGCTACATGGCAGGGCTCCAAGCCTGAGAACACTCCTCAGAAAGAAATCCTAAAGCAGCTAATTAATGTAGGAGCCTCATACCCGTATTCAGAAGGGATTTATGCACTACAGGGCTAATGTTTCACTATCTTTATATGAGAGTTAGGGATTTTATGGACCAGGGTTTCAGGGACTTAAATGACCTACGCATCTTTAATAATGTAGCACCTGTATAAAGTACATGCAGAGGTTTTTTCCTCTGCATGGGGAACAACAGCACAGTGCATAGTGCATCAATATGAGGAATGAGTGCTCTGACTCTACAGTTAGGAAAGAGAAGATTGAGGGCCCAACTCATTACAAGAAAGGTCTTTAAAGCCACAGGTGACACAGAAAAGGTGGCTGGGTAATAACTGTTCACCATAGAGAACGAGTCCCCCTACAACATTGCACTCTTAGAATCATATTTAGTTTTGCTTTAAGCCATAAAACAACGAAGATTAAATAGGATTTCAGGCATGTGCCTAGAGATAATAAACCCAGTTCATGGGCACCTTACAGTGCTGCTGAATTTCTAGAACCGACTGAGCATTTGGGCAGCAGGAGCTGCAGAACAAGTCAATCCCATTGTCTTTACGTGGTTTCCCACCCATAACCTGCATTTCCCTCCCTGAAAGTGTCAGTAAATGAGGAATTAGACTGTGCCTCCCGCCGGGCCTGTGTACAGTATGTGAAGTATTAGGCTTGCAAACTGTGTGGGGATCTTCAACTCAAGGAAGAAAAAATAGGGATTGTCAGAAAACCCAACTGTTCCCACAGCAACTCTTTCTAGTTATATTGGACATAGGCCTCTTATTCTTTGGAGGAGTTTTTAAGATGTTCCAGTGAGGTGCTTTAATGGTTTGCAAATGAAACAGAAATCTTCCTATTGAAGGATTCTTTTTAAAAAGAAGTTTTCCCACCCGGCATTTTACTCCAGCAAAATAGTCTTGGTTTACAACAATGTCACAAGCTCTGCATGATTTCTATTCGAAAAGACCATGGGAGTAGAGTCACAACAAGGTAGTTTTGTTTCTAGTTACAAAACAAAGAGAACATTATTAGTTCAAAGGATACTAAATGTCAAAATAGCTCCTATTATTTTAAAAGTTACCATTCCTGGGGGTCTATGGACAATTCTTCCATTCTCCATATAAATGCAACCTGGGGAAGTCAATAATTTATTTTTTTTAAGAGTAAACATTAATCAAAATGAGTTTTAAATAATGGATTTTCTTTTCATAAGCCTTTTCAAAAGGGGAAGCAAAGATTTCGTACTTAAAGACTTTACACTCTTAGTGACCAAGGGGACATTGAAACACTTTGTCCCAGGTTCCAATTTTTCAAGCAAGATTTTTTTTTTTCAGAAGAAATAGAGTGAACTCCTCTCTTTCTGAGTCTTCCAGCACCTTTTTATGTGATTCTGTATTTCCTTCAAACGCCAAGATACTGTCTCTCCTATTCCCAGCTAAGAAATGGGGCATCACTTCAGCACTGGTCTTCCAGTGCCGTGACAGCATAGTCTCCACAGCTGGAATTACTGTCATTTTGTTTGGGGGTTTTTAAGGGGACTGTGACTGTAGTTTATTTTGCTTTGGCAAAATGTTTCTGGGACTTGTTATGGATGGATCTTCATCTTAGTTGATGCCTGGCAGGCTAAGTTGTGGCTGGAGGAAGAATTGCAGGTTTGGGGGATGCTGGTTTGGGTCACTTGCTCAGGACCATTCATACGTTGTGTGCCTTCACTTTACAGTTAAACCTTACTAACCAGCTTCATGGATATCTGTCCCTGGGCCAGTCATCAGTGAAGCACCATCCCAAGCTGTTCTACTAAGGAGGGCTGTAAGTGCTGGTAGTGGCACACTCTTCTGCCCTCTCCCTTTACAAATTACAGGGAGAGATCTCGCAAGAGTTTAGCTGCCAATGTCTGATAGGGTATCTCATTATCCAAGCTGTCCTCCCACCTGTATTTTATCTGATTTCAGGTCTTAGTCATACAGTCAATGAATAAATAGTCTGAATGGAAGGTTGAGCAGTAGGAGGAAGGATTATGAAGGGCCCCAGGACCAGCCAATACTCAGCGTCAACGCGCTTTTCTTTTGTGCCTGTGTGCGCACCTTGCTGAACCATTCAGCAGAACGAAAGGAAAGCACAGAGCAAAACAGCCAAGCCAAAAGCAGCAGTGGGTACTGGCAGCAGCACAAAACCCGGGGCAAATGTCTTCCCTCGGGATAACTGCCTGTTCCATAGCAAGTGATTTGGGTCTGTCACCAGGTCTTTGAAGTTTTTGTTTTCCTGAAGCATGAAAACATCCATAGCAGGGATCAGTGCCATGGTCAACTTTATAAAACAACATAGGCTAAAAAAAATTTAAAAGCTTTAAAAACTTACTTAAAAGAGAGGAGAGAGAATTTTGGTAACAGAGCATCTGGTAAAGATGGATGTACAAAGCGAGGTAGAACCTAAAACACAGAGGAAAAAGTCTTCTTTAGTAGTGAAAAACATTTAGAAATATGAAGTTCAAGAAAGACAGTCTTAACCACAAGGTTTCTGAAAAAAAAAAAAATTAATCAGAGAATAATGTTTCTGTGAGAGTAACTGGTTAAGCATGAAGGTTGCAAGGGTCAGTAACAGGTACAGATTGTATTTTTCTTCCCAGATGAGAGGTTAAGTGTGTAGGTTACGTGTCTTCCGGGTCTGGCTATCTGCTAAATTAGGAAATCACCAGGGATCAAGAGCACCTTTGCACTGAGACAAGATCAGCTGACAAGCACAGCTCTGGAGCACTTAAATGCTGCTCTGGAGCAATCAAACAAGCTTACTGCCTCTGTTGATATAGATGTCATGCACATACCAGGGGACAGCATTTCAGCTAACTTTAATCAGGTTAACTCACGTAATGAGGCTGTCTAGCTGTGGGAATCAGGAACTTCATGACTGAGAATTTACAGTTTCTTGGTTGAGTAAATTAACCCATTCAGCACTCCATGCTAATGTAACATGATGTTTCTGTGCCCATACTAGCTCATTTCAGCACTTATACAAACGCAGTCTGCAAAACAAATGGAGGCAAATCAAAACAACTTTGTATTTTCTGTTCTGTCAGGCATAGATTTATAGTGAAAGGTTTCTATCTCCATAAGATATCTCTGAAAAAAAGAATAGGTACAGGGAGAAGGTCTTTCTGCCACAACTTGGTGGAAAAAGCAGCACTTAAATGTTTTGATAGTATAGTGTTGTACAACTGATTACTATAAATTCTACCCCAAAAGATTTTGCAAGATCCAGCTACCCATGTCTCTTGGCTCCATGATATGGAAAATTAGAGCCTCTGGTGTCCATAGGTTAAATATCTCAGAGTATAAGGTAGGGCATGAAAAGGGTATAGTGAAATGAACTACCAGGAATGAGTTGAAGTTTACATGAGTATTTTGTATAATGTAAAAACAAAAGAGATTTTTTACATGTATGGTGTTAAGGGTCTGAAGGGATATGATGATGAGTTTTAAAGTTATTTTTTCATTTGATAGTCTCTTTAAAGCAAATTGTTATACTTTTAGAGTATTATTTATTACAAAATATTTCAACTAGATTAGGCTGCTACTCTAGTTTTTTAATGAGAAATCTGTGTTTTACTACCCCAGAGAATTATATTTATGTCTGAAGAAAATCAGGATTAAATCCACATTGAGTCCTAGTTTGTATCAGATTGCAGCTCAGGAGCATCTTGCAAGCTTTCACTGCCTAAGATTTAGTAACTTTCATGTTGAAAGTAGATAAAAATGAGTAATCATCTGTGAATGATAATTATACTACTGCTTGTGGGAGGGAGCATGGTTTGAAGATCATCACTAATTATTGTTTCTCATTTGCATGTGCCAAGATCTGCACCAGAAGATCTTACCTCTATAGTGTAATGCTAGATGGAGTTATTTAAAAAAAAAAAACAAACCTGCCAAACTGCTGGCTTGTGGTCTCTCATTGACTCCAGATCAGATGGCACCAGGGCTTTTTGGGAGGCAGCACCTCCCCTCTCCCATCATTTTTCTCCCAGGGTTTTAGCTTCAGAAGGAAATCCTCCAGGCTGGCAAGGTTTCCTCCAGTCGGAAGGAAGGTAAAGTCTTCCTGATATGCAAGCAGAGATCCCCTTTCTGATGCTGAGAGAGTAAAAATCTCATAGTCACCCTAGCATTTATCCTGGGCTTTTCCGCAAAAGAGATCGAGAGCAACATCACAATATACAGTGACAAGACACTAATAACAGTGCCTAAGCACCACTTTGCAGCTTGCCATTTTAGCAGCTTCTTAGACAGAATTTAGTTTTCAATGGAAAATAAGCAGAGCCATAAGGATTCCTGCACACACACACAACTGGCCTGCATGAACACTTGGTTTTGCTCTTGCACAGGCAAAAGGACACAGACTCACCTCTTTGCCCTGAGGAGGTGACGGGTAACTTCCACAGCCATCAGGCCTGGTGCAGGCATCGACACAGCAGCACCAGAATACTGCATCCCTCTGTCCCCTGGGTCCCATGATGGCTGGGAAAAATGCAGGCCTCCCAGGCCTCCCAACAATGGTGTCAGGTTTGACTCATGTGCTCTGGTCTGAACAACAATCTAGGTTATTGCCCTGATTTTGGCTATGGATGAGCAATGCATACTCATGTTTTCCCTTGTTATCTCTTCTTCCACTTCTTGTCCTTTTCACCAGACTTGACATTCCCTTTCTCCATCTCAGCCTTCTCCCAAAAGGACAACTCTGGCCGAATTGCCTCCTCCCCATCGGTCCCAGTTTTGCAACAACCACTGAAGTCTGGTTTCTGATACAGTTGATGTAGGCAAGCTCAGCTTTATACGCGATTACTGTGGGAGCGACGGAGGTGCTGTGGGTTTTGCAAGGCTGTGCTCCCAAAAAGTCCCCAGTGCTCCCCTCCACTCTTCTGTGAATTTGAACCACTTCTCATGTAACTCCACCTGCCAAATCCAGCCATCCTCAGGGCATGATCTGTGACTTGAGTCAGGTGCCTGTGTGGGTACCAGTCATGTCCAGCATGTTCTCCTGTTGTGCCTAGCAGTGTCCCCAGTGCTGTTCACTCAGCCCATCCTCTGGCCGGGACTGAGCTGGACCACAGATATCCCTGTATCCCTGTATCCCTAGAAATCTACGTTATCCAAAGAAAGGCTGCAGGCCATTATATCCTTGATTACAACATACTGTGCTTTGGTTATTTATGACAGGGTCATTACATGTATGAATGTTAGCCAGATGCCCACAGAAGCAAACACACAGCTATGCCTCCACATACCTTGCTTACTGCTGAGTCCTTCCAATCTGTCTTTCCATCATGCTGCATGGTTCAGTGGTGTCCAGAGGGTAAATCTTAACTTGATTGTCAGTTTTATAGTTCAATTCATACAAATTTCTTAATAATTTCATTCCTGGCCTCATTCAGTCTGTGTAGGAAAAGGTCACGTCTATAAATCTATGGTCCCATAATGCAGCTAGGAATTCCTCAGAAAGGTTCTTGTAAAATTTTGAGTTTCACACAAAAATAGCAATCTCCTTTATTGTCCTGCTCCAGTTTACGCTTCTGTAAGGCAACTCCAATGCACCTTCTAACAGTTTGCATTCATTTTGCCTATGATATGACTGGCATCAAAATCTCATGCTGTAGGTGTGAATATGAGCTGTCTGGTGACATGATTTTGCTTTGCTGACAATCTTGCCACAGGTTGGTGTGATTCTGACCATCTCCACTTTCTCAGGTTTTGGATACTGTTTTTCCAAATACATGTTACAAACAGCATCAGTGCCTGTATAAATCCATAATATGATCTCTGCAGCTCTGAAATCCTCAGAAACCCAAAGCAACACCAGCATGCCAAAGTACAATACTTAGTATTTGGAAACCTATAATCTACAGTTAAACTCATCTCTATCATTTGATTACGAAGGAGTCATGAAGTCCAAGAGGATTTGTTGACTTTACAAAAGCAGGATGATCTAGAAAGTTGCAAGTGAAAGGCCTGACAGTGGTTTGTACATTAACTTAGAAGAGAAAACCTCTTTGAGATAATAAGGAAGAGCATTGAAAGTTTAGCACCTTTTCATAGTTTGAAATAGTAACATTATCATAAATGTGCTAAGTCATATTTTCCATAAACTGTCTCTCAAATCATGGTACAAATTCTTGCCCTTCACGGCTGCAATCATGGAAAAATTGAAAGTGAAAAGCACTCAGAACAATTCAGAATTTAACAGAGTCAAACTGATTTATTGCTGTCAAGGGCACAAAGATGTAGCAGTTGTACAGTGCCATAATTGCTTAGAGGAAATGTAAAACCATGTATATAAAGGAACTAACCTGCCTTGTACATACACGTGTGCAATACGAGTTCCACTTGTTTGCTCCAAGTGATATTATTCCATTTGTTATGAAATGGTGGAAAGTTTAGTGGCCAAGGAGTGGGAGTCAGTCTCTCCAGCAGAAATTCAGAGTATTCTGCTATGCTATAGTCCTCTGCTGAGAAAGGGAAGAGTGTTTTTGGCAAGAGCAGGCATGGACATTGCCATCTCTCAGCTTAAAATTGTCCAGTTCCTTTTAAGGAACAATTAATCAAACTCTTTCCCCTTTCTTCCTCCTAAACAGCACTCAAAGCCATTACCAGTAATCAGCTAATACGAAACATGATTGATTCTCATTTGGAGGAAGCCAGATGAGTTTCTCGCACCAAATGCGGGAAATTAGTCTGTGTGTGTAAAATTCTCTCTGTAGGAAATGACTGACAGCCTAAAGCGATACAGCTGCAAAACATAAACACAGCAGTGCTTTTAGTGAGAGCACTTTAAATAACTGTTATTAATGTCCCGTCCAAGATGTCACTTAGAAAAACCACAATCAATTACTATAGTGATAGCAATACTATATATAGCAATTGTATGCAAGTAATAGCAATACTGGAAACCAGCTGTTATTGCCTAGAGATAGTAAAATTCGCCTTGTTAACACTCATGTTCTGACCACAAACATACCTGCATTTTAAAAGATTAATGATAAGTAGCATTTAAATCCTGCCCTGTATTAATAAGCAAGGTCAATCACTGGCATCTCCTTGTAAATCTCTTCCCAGTTTAAAACATCCTTTCTTTCCTGGGTCAAAGTACTCTCTGTCTGTGTCTTCTAATTCAGAAGTAGAGAGAAGACATTTGGACAAGCCAGGACAATGAGAGAGTGGCTGGGGAGGAGGCACTGCAGGAGAGTGGACATGAGCCCTGGCTGAGCCCCCAGAGGTAGTGCTGAGATGGCAGCAGCAGCTCAGGGGAGTCTCAGGCTGCTCTGGCACAGGAGGTGAGCTGGGAGGTGAACAGGGCTATAACCAACAAATTATAACTAACTGGTTATAATGGCAGTATGTATTCTCATCATGCAGGTAAGGGAGGACAAGAGGCACAGGCTTAAGCTGTAGAGGAAGCGTTCAGCTCTCAAAAGCTGAAATGACTTTTCAGCATTTAAATATACTTCCTTAATAAGACTAGTTTAGTGCCATTATCTTACGTGATGTTTATATTGTCTGAATTGCTAAGGGCTCCTTTCCTACAAGGATCACAGGAATTAAAACTAAATTAACTCTCCAGTGATGGGTTTTGACATGAAACGATGGAACTGCGGGATCTGAGATACCTGCAGGCAGGGATTATGCTTTGTTTATATTTTTCACTGTCTTCAATTAATGCAGAGGTTTTCCAAGGAAAAAATGTTGGCCTTCCTAAGCAGTAGGAGACTTGTACAGCCAAACTCCCCTGTGCTATCAGCAATATCCTTTGTCCTAAAGGAAACATGATGCTTGGATGTGATTAAGTTTATTTAAATATCAGTTAATTAAGAAAAGGAAGAATATATTTTTCAGAGTATCCTTGTTGTACAGGGAACAGGTAGAGCTCAGAAAGGATTTCCCTTGGGATACATCAGTGTGAAAGGCCATCTGAGGGGAGAACTGCAGCAATTCAGCTCCTACTGGATTGAATGTGCATATAGGCAATGCTCAGCAGAGAAAATGGTGGGGACCACACAGGATGGGGAGATGTTCCAGGACCATGAAACTTCAGAGCTCCCAGAGGAGTGAAGGACAAGCAGAAACAAGTGCTGCTTACATCAAGAAGCATCATGAGATCTCCTGTGTGTGGACTGGATCAATAAGTGGGTACAGAGGAAATGTCAATTCCATGATGTCTTCCAGTATCTTTGAGTGTGCTTGTGGATCAGGGTACACTCACTAAGGGATAGTGCTGAAGAAAGCATGTGGATTACAATTGCTTTTGGTCTGTGCTCCAGGAGTGCAGAGAGGGAGAGAAAGCCTCTGCTTTATCCTCTGATCAAAGCATCAGACATAATAAGGGTGCAAACTAAGGAAATCAGAATCTGGCTTGACAGAAAAGACTCCCGTGAACAATTTATGAAGAAGGTTTGAGCTGTTATTTTGGCTTTAGGCCTAAACAACCAAACTGACGTTTCCAATTCAGTAACAATATGAAGACTGATGGATGGATTTCCATCTGACTTCTCCAGTCAATTTTCAGTAAGCAGTCCTAATATTTCCTCCAAGGCTATTCATAGTTTAAAGCTGTCTAAAGTAGTTTCTTAAGAAACTTTGGTTTGGGGGGATGGTGGTTCTAATGTTCCTTGGGCAGAATTCAAAACTCACATTTTGCTAATCCAGTGACTGCTTTCCTAGAGGCTATTCACAAATAGAATTTTTCTCTAAAGTTTCTATTTTTAATTTTTCCTCATTCAGCCCATTCTGAAGATGGCACTCCAATTTCTGAAGAAGAGCATATGTACACAGAGCTAAGCAGCCGACTAGCTTTAAAGTCATAATTCCTCATTCCATTTCTTAATTCCTCATTAGCTTGCATGTGCAAACACAGAGCCTAATCCAAGTCTCACTGGTGTCAGTGAGAATGGGTTTTACCTCTCAAATTTAGCCATCTAAAAATCAGGTGTGTATTCTAAATGCAACTGTGGAGGAGTCACTTGTAGTCAAGATAGAGAAAGATCAGCATTTCCAGGATATGATTCATAGCATCTTCCTTAAAGGCTTGTCTTGAGAGGGGACAAGTGTATTCAGGCAGCCACTATCCTATTCCCCTGCTTGTTGAGGGAGCCTGTACAACTACCCTAGAAGCCTCCTTACTCTTTGATAAATGAAGCCGGGGGAAGGAATCTTTCTGTTTATTTTGACGGAAAAGGATTTAGTCTTTCTGTTTTCCTCATCCTTTATGCCAAGATAAATTACAAATGAGTAAGCAAGGTCCCAGAGGTTATCCCACGTTGCATCTCATGGACTATTAACTCTGGCTTCAGTTAGCATTTGGGATGTATGGAAAAGACATACGAACTTCTGAAACAAAATTAAACTTTTTAAAAAATTATTGTGCATATCTTACATCACAGTGGACTCCCTGACAGGGAGCACAATTAGATAGAAATCTCAAAGCAATGGCAGAAGCTTTTTGTCTGTCTCCTCTAAAGACACTCACAGTGGGATATGTGAAATGTCAGAAATAATTAGACAAAACTATATAAGCTCCTAGCAACACTGATGTGCTGTGTATAACCAAGCATTTACAATAATGCTTTAAATATTGTTGAAAACCTGCATGATAAAGGCAACCTGAGTAATTTTTAAGTACAGTTTTCAATATATTAATATGGACATGGATATGAAAAAGCAGAATAGAAAGCTATGAAATGCTGGCATGCCTTCGCTGAAATAGGCTGCTCTGCTGCTTTTTTTCCAAAGGTGATATAGAGAAGTAATTGATGCCTCTCGTATAGCAATTAAAATGAAAAGGCAAATTTCCTCAGCTCTTCATCTGCTGGAGTGTATTTTAACAAGCAGGAAAAGGACTGGCTCCTGGTATCAATATCACAAAAATCATAGACATATTTGTGAAAAGGGACCTCTGGAGGTCCCTTAGTCCCCCCTCCTACTTTAAGTAAAATCTCCAAAACCAAAAAAGGAATAACTATTTCACATCAGCAGGAAATCTGGCCCAAATTGCCCTTTAGAGAAGAAAAAAAAGGTATTATGAATGCAGAGAAAAGGGGAGAGAAAAGGCAAGAGAAGAGAAGGGAAAAGAGACCAACATTTTATTTGAGATGATAATATTAGAAATGCAAAACTTTTTACCAAAAGGTGGGATTATCCTGGATTGACTAACAGATGTGTTTTTATCTTCTAGGAAAATAATGAACAGGAAGAAACCTGGAAGCTTTTTGCTCTTCTGTTGAATACAGGATTATAAAAAATAAAAAGAAATTGCACCTAGAGCATCTCTTTCAAATGGATAGCTTCTGAACCTGGAACTCTTCATTACCAATTTCTTGCATCCTGGAGGGGAAAATGAATTTCACAAATTGCACCACTGAAGCCAGTGTGGCTACAAAGCCAAAAACAGTAACTGAAAAGATGCTCGTTACCTTGACCTTGGCCACAATCACAACCTTGACTATGCTGCTGAATTCTGCTGTAATTGCAGCAATCTCTACAACCAAGAAGCTCCACCAGCCAGCAAATTATCTCATATGTTCACTGGCTGTGACAGATCTCCTTGTTGCTGTTCTCGTCATGCCCTTGAGCATCACTTACATAATGATAGATAAATGGACCTTGGGGTACTTCATCTGTGAGATCTGGCTTAGCGTCGACATGACCTGCTGCACGTGTTCAATCCTTCATCTGTGTGTCATTGCACTGGACAGGTACTGGGCCATCACAGATGCTATCGAATATGCCAGGAAAAGAACGGCAAAAAGGGCTGGGCTGATGATAGTCACCGTGTGGACTATCTCCATTTTCATATCAATGCCCCCCTTGTTTTGGAGAAATCACCACAGCATCAATATTCCCAGTGAGTGTCGCATTCAGCATGACCATGTTATCTACACTATTTATTCCACATTCGGGGCATTTTACATCCCCTTGACTTTGATCCTGATCCTGTACTACAGAATTTACCACGCTGCCAAAAGCCTTTACCAAAAGCGGGGTTCGAGCCGCCACCTCAGCAACAGGAGCACTGATAGCCAGAACTCTTTTGCCAGCTGCAAGCTCACACAGACGTTCTGCGTCTCAGACTTCTCCACATCTGACCCAACCACAGAGTTTGATAAAATCAATGTATCCGTGAGAATCCCTCCTTTCGAGAATGACTTGGACCTGGCTGGTGACCGGCAGCAGATCTCCACGACACGAGAACGAAAGGCTGCTCGCATTTTGGGGCTGATTTTAGGTGCTTTCATTTTGTCCTGGTTGCCCTTTTTCATCAAGGAGCTGCTTGTGGGCCTCCACATTTGCACTGTCTCTCCAGAAGTAGCAGACTTCTTGACCTGGCTTGGCTATGTCAACTCGCTCATCAACCCTTTGCTGTACACAAGCTTTAACGAGGATTTCAAGCTGGCCTTTAGAAAGCTCATCAGGTGTCGAGAACATACTTAAAAGTACTGAGAGATGATGATGCTAACATGACTCCTGGCCTTAAAAATGAGCAAAGTGATTATATTCTGCCATTGTTTCCCTTGATAAAGGGGATTTTTTATGGTTTTGCTTGACTATTCTTCAACCTGTAATTCATTATGCCCTTTTTTTAATCTCTAGTGTTATTCGTGGTAAAGGGTTTGAAAGAAATTTATTCTACAATGGAAAAGATTTTTTAGAAATGAAACAACAAAAAATAGTATTAAGTACTCTTGTCTAAGACATTTTGTGTAATCAATTATTCAAGAAGCAAACAAGGATATTCACTTTTATACTTTTTCCATTTAAGAATAATACATCTAAATTATCATGCACTGTATTAACTGAACCCCAGAAATACATATTGAAAAATTAATAAACATTTCATGGTCATGATAGCTAAATGGCGCCTCTTTACTGTGGCATTCTGACAAAGCTGTAACAGCCAGTTAGGAGGAAAATTACCACCATTTCCACCTTGGGCTGAGGCAGAATAAACTATTCCTTTCTTCAGGAATACACTCCCAAAACAGAAAGCAAAGGTCAGTTCATTATCTAGAAATGATCCCATTTCATACCCCAAAGGAATTATTTAAGTGGCTCTTCCTGTGTAATATTCCAGATTTACATTCAAGGTGTTGGGCAGACACCCATGCAATTCTTCTGGCAATTGAGAGGATGCAGCTAGAAAGTGTCATACTTGTGAAACTAACTGTACATCTGAGTGGTCACACTTTCAGGACCACTAACCCTATTTCTTCAGGCCTTGTGCCTTAGTCAGTTCCAGGGTGGTATTGTTCACTTGTGCCACACTGCACCTGGATCTTGTGGTGCACAACCCCAAGCATCTATGGATCTTACCCCCACCAGCTTAAACAATTTAATATCTTCTCAGCAGGCCAGCAATATACAGAAATTCAAAAACGTCAGCTAAAACAAAATTATTTCTAAACATTAGGAAAAAAAAATAAGGAAAATAATTTATTTTAAATAGTCTGCACATATGCCTTGTCATCATCTGACAATTTGCAAAGGCAATCTTGCCCACTTAACCTATGATCAGGTGCTCTGCTCAGATTTCTTACTCTGGGAGTCCTTCACAGACTTACTTCCCTTGTCCTGAGAGACAAAGAGTCCTTCATATACTGTCTTTCGTGCTCATGGAAGTTAAAATGTCTAGATTCAAATAATGTGGAAGTCTGGGAAGGGTCAAAATCAAAGCTGAGAATTTGGTATTGTCCATTAGCAATTCCTAAGCACCATTTAAGTATTTATTTGTTGCCTTGCACCCTAATGTTCTTCCCTGTCCATTTTTCTGGACAAATTCTTTTTGAATTACAACAATACACAATAGGGGAAATATCACATATGTCAACCTGACATGCAATAACAGTAAAAACTATAGTATGGCAGCTCCAAATCCATCAAAACAAATATTAGATGTAGCAAAAGTGTTGTAACGGCACTGGAAGCCATCTCTTACAAACGTTTTGAAAATTTACAAGATGACAATCATTTTTCTTATCAGGAGTCAAGGAAGTGTAAGTAATATGTGAGTAATAAACTGTAGATGGAACTGAGAAATGACATCCATGTTGGTGAGAGAAAGCATTTGGTTGGAAAGATGCAGTGCCACAAGCTATGTGTAAACCAAGTCTGAAGGTGACAAAAGCATGACCTGCTGCTTACCCACACGCAGTGGAATTCTTCTTTCAGGACTCCCTGCCTGAGTTTGGGAGGTTTATCTCCAGCTGTCCTTCTGAAGCTACTGTCGCAGCTGCCTCATCCAGATGCCTTTTGGTTCCCTACTAGCTAACATTGATACCTAAAAGGAGAGGAAAATTGATCTCAGCTACTGAAAATTTCTTTTAGTGAGGAAGCACAGACATCCATTATGATTTTTCCTTTTTGCAGCTTGTTGGAGGTGGAAACCGTTGATTGAAACCAGGGAAGTGTGTCCTGACCCTGCCTATCTATAAAGCTTTCAAAGCAGCTCCCCAGAGTACACATGCTATTAAGAAGAAAAAAAAAAAAAGGAAATTAAAAAAAAATGTGGTATTTATAAGAAGTGCTGCAGAATTATTTTCTTTTCTTTCAGCAAGCTCAATAGACATTATTATTAAAGAACAAAGACTGGGCATAATTTCCTGAAACAAGTTGACTGTGTCAGGGAAGACAGGACACACAAGCAGTTATGGTTAGAAAAGACCAGGTTTTGGTGTCCTTTGGGTGCACAAGAGTGCCCACCTGCAGTGATGATCAGAAAGCGAAGAGTAAATGTGCAAGACTGCCCCAGCAGACAGTCTGAGCCATCCCAAGGAACTCAGCTGAGGCAGAAGTTGCACCCCAACCAGGTTCCCTGGGGCTATCTCTGAGGGTCTGGTTCAGCCGTGGGGTGGGCTGCACAGGGGGCTTTGCTAGGAGAAGGGAAGGGGTGGGAGTGACAAGGCCAGTGAAAGGTGTTTCAGAGGGGAAAACCACCAAAACGAAAGAGGCTTCCAGCTCTGACTGCTGCTCCTAAGGGCACATGGCACACAGAGTAATTTAAGTTGGAAGGGATCTCTGGAGGCCAACTAGTCCAAGACCCCACAAACAACAAACCTCAAAGTGGAACCAGCCTCACGGCTCGACACTGCTCTGACATGAATTGTGCAGTCATGTTTCTCGTGGAAAAGCAATGGCTCAGTTAACTCTGTTGCCAAGACTGATGCTCATTTAGAGCCATAAGTGTGGCTGAAGGGCTGGAAATGCTGAGCGTGACCTCCACAGCAGCTGTCATAGGCAGGTAGCAGTGCTTGAGAAACATGCATGAAAGCTGTGAAATACAGGAGCTGCTGCATCTTTATTTCTACTAATGGCTTCCTTTCAGTATGTAAACTCCGCTATTACCACTCAAACCACCAATCAGGTTGAAGGCTGTATTCAATTTTAATATTTAGAGGTAATTAACAGGAAAAAACAGACGGATGGCTAATTTCCGTGCTTCCCTGTTAAATAAAGACTCACCATTCACTGCCAGCTGACTACTGATTTTCTAATTAAGTCATTAGCTAAACACAGAGAATGTTTTCCAACAAATGCCACTAGACTGATGAAGATGTATGTTTTCCCCATGCTCAGAATCAAAGTCAGGAACAATATAAAGGATTGGCTACTTAAAACAATTCAACTTGATCAGAAATTACCAGTCTTCTCATGAAAATAAAAACTTTTGCTAGTCTGACACCACTCTTTGACAACTTCGAGTTTTTTCTATGTTAAGTTTTTGCTGCTTTTACAATGGGTTTGGAGACATTTCTTGACCTGTCCGTGGCAACTCCCCATTCACACCTATCCTGGATCAGGCCCACCCACACAATGTTCTGCAATACAAGGTCTTCTCAACAAGCTCTTAGTGATATATTCAAGACCTACAGACTACATCTGTCTTCCTTAACCTCTCAAAACCATTCTGCATCCTCAAAGTCTTATTTTCTCAATGGTGCCATTGAAAACTTGTCTTGCTTTACAACCCCAACTCCCTGTCCTGCCTTTGGGTTTCTGATTCTCCCCAGTCCCTAAATTTTTTGTGGTCCTACTAGCGCAAGCCCTTGTTCTCGCCCCCTGTCTCAGCAGTTATCAGAATTCCCATGATTGTGGCTGTTCAAGTCTGTCAGATTTTACTCTCTTACCTGTATCCAGGCCATATCCAGAAAGTTTTTGCTCTGTGTAAGCAGCCAGTGCTTTGGAGTGAGTTCATACATCCCTGAAGATTGCACCCATCAACAAGTTGTCCTCCCCAAAAGCCATACTCTTCAAATGCTATTTCACCTAATTTTTTAACTTGTTGCATTTCTTTTGTACCCTATCCTTTTGTTCCCCTTCTTCCACATTAAAATTGACCCTCGTATTATTATTTTATGAACCTGTTTCTTTGCTTTCAGAGACATGTTCCTGCATGGGTTACTCAAGTTTCACTCAGCTCCTGCTCTTCTCCCTGTGCCAGCCACAGTTCTCTTCTCTGCAGTCTTTGTCTTCACCACCTCCATGAACTTTTCACATCTCTCCTGTTCCTTGCAGCTGATGGGGTTTTATCCTTCTCAAAACCACTTCTGATGTGGTAAAACTCCTGAAAGGAAAACAGTCAACATGGGCAGTGGAGGAACTTTTGTTTGTATATTGTTTGTCCTTTTTTTCTCCACCTTTCCCATATAGATCACATCCTCATCTGAGGTGAGCTATCACTCTCTCTAGTGCACAGCATATATAGACACAGCAAAAACACATTAAGAGTCACTTATGTCCTGAGCCACTTGGATTTGGCTCATGCACAAGCCTTTAAAGTTGTGGGTTCCTCACCACAATGAAGTACCGAGCTGTTCACAGCATGAGGTTAATTTTGTTGATCTTGCTGAATGGAGATAGATGACGGAATTAAACTTTTCAAAAGGAAAGCCCCTGCCTCACCAACTCTACATAAAAGGCTGTCACTATTCAGACTTCAGTGCCATGCACTTGAGCTGTCTAGTTTTCTGTAGTTATCACTCCTTATTTCTTTGTCCTTTGTGTGTGCTAGAACAGAATAAAAAAAAACCGAAAACACACACAAAAACAAAAAACATCACACAAACAAATAAAACCAACTTTAAAAATTTTGGGCTTATTCAAGACAAGATATTAAAACAATAAAGTTTTCTAAGGACTCTGTTTCCACTCCTCTGTTTTGAATCCCAGTTATCAAAAAGTAAAGAGTATTAATTACAGTGTTGAGGGGAAATACAAGCTTCCAGCTTAAGTGCAGTGATGGTCCTTGTGCCTGGGTATTGTTTAACCATTGCAAATATCAATAAGAGACAAGCTGGTTTATGTTCATCCTTTACAAACCCAAATGATTTCTATGAAGAATTATCTTAAATTGCCTTATTACTTAAGTAGACACAGTAAATATTGTGATATCTTTGATTGGTCAAGTAGTATTTCATAAGAGTCCCGTGCAATACATAGTCACCCTTTTTAATTGCTATCTGTTTTTCACTTGGGGCCAAAATTAATGGTTTTTTAAAATTATCTGATTTTGGATAAATTCCAGGTTCATCAGCTGTAAAGTTATCCTTCGGCATTCTCTATTTTACTCTATGTACATTTGTAAACATTGCTCCCTTCCTCTCTTACATTGGCAGGGGATCTTTATTTCTTCATTAATCCCATGCAAGATGATGTTATATGATTAAATTACTCCTTCCTACTCAGCTAATTTCTATGCCTCTATGAATCAGTGCTTAAAGATAAATTTTTGATGTTGCTGCTGTAAGTAGAAGATGTAACCATGAATGAGCTGTGGGAAAAAAAACATTATTAGAAAATTACATGAAACTCTTCCCAAAGACCTAAGGGAGAGAGACTCATTTCAACTTTTTACCTTCTTAATCACTTTTCTTTCCTCCTCATTTCACTATTTCCTGGTCTGTGAAACCTGTTCATTAATTTTTCCTGCTATTTCTTGTCTTTCTCTCCTTCATTTCCTTGGCAGCCTTCCCCAGCACCACAGCAGCATCTAGTAACCTGTAGCAAGAAGCAAGGCCACGTTGTGCTATGTTGATACACATCACCTAAGCATCTGCTCTTGGTTTTAGGAAATCAGGTGGCAGGTTCCGTTCCATGGGACTGTTCTGCACAGCCTCTGCTTCAGCTTTATTACAGTTTTACTGCAAATTATATTTCTAATGTGCATCAAGATTCTTCCAAGTGAACAATGCTGTATATTAAACCATGGTTTCTTCCCATGTGTCAAAATTTTTGAAGACATCTTTTTCATAATTTCCTCTTTTCTCCTCACCAATGGGGCTTCTACCAATAAAAACTGAAGCCACAGCTAGCATGGTTTCCAGATCCAATATGTGGTGCTGGAAATGTCCACTCCACTCTTTCCACTGTCCCTCATATTTCACACCCTTTCAGTTGCTTCCACTGCATACTTAAAACACATTAGCATATAGAACAGCCTTCTGAAGTTTTCATGGGTTAATTTCCTGCATGACAAGTTCTGAACCTCATTTCTATCTGGTGCAAGATCCCTTGTCATTGGGGTACTCAAATCTTCTAATGTACTACGTCTCCCATATTCATTTTGTACACTGCATGACTGCAAATGGCACACATTTCTATGAGGTGAGGCATAAAACACTGTCTCCTTGCAATTACAAGTTAAAAAATATGCATGTTTTGTCAATTAAGAAACAGAACATAACTTTTGGGAAGAGGGGGAACAGACTTCCTATTCCTTTGTAAATTATTTTGTACACAAATTAAATGACTCAATTTCTGGATATTAATTTTAAAAGAGGACTAAGAAACAAAACATGAAATCACATATGTATGCCTGAACATCTTGCAACAAGCAGAGTGACCCTCCAGTGGATTTTACAATAAAAATTTTTTTGTCTTCAAAGCTTTCTACAATGACCTTTTCAAGGGACTAGAAAGTTGCACACAAATGACTCTCACCTTTGTAATGCCACTAGAAATATTATCTCAGTCCTTTATAGGAAGAACAGCCTGCCAAGCTGCTAGACTGCTGGGATAAGCCTCAACAAGCTTATTTCTTCAATAAATAAAAAATGAGGCTAACACCTCCAGCTTGAGGGTTTAAAATTGAATTGACCGTTAAAATAAAGTCTATCTGCTAGGGTTTTACTTTTATTCATACATATTTCAATGCTATTCCTCATTTGTTTATTGCTAAGCCTGCATATGAGAAATTAAAAGAAACACTTTGTAAATTCAGAATAACAAGAAAATACTCTCTCTCTTATTTTTCCAATTTCAGAACATTTCTGAATTATGACTGGACAGTTATGGTGAAGCAGGCAGAAAGGAAAAAATTAATCCAATTAGGTTCACAGAAGTTAATCTAGGATTGCAAAATTAAACATGGTTGTTTTGGTCTGCTGCTTGCACATACATGCAAGTCACAGATCAAAATCCTTTAATTTTTCACTACAGCAGTTTCGCCACTTGCTGAAGAGCAGGTTATCTGTGGTTTTAATTAGGATCAGTAGGAGGCTGTACCCTTTCCTAGCATGCATGCAGAGCCCATAGGCAGGAAGGGGATTGAGACCTGCAGCTTTACAGCTGGCAGAGACTGTGCCTTTTCTTCCCTGAGCACTGGAACATGGTGTCGCTACTGTTCCCTGCCTTCCTCACAGTCCAGTCTTCCCACACACAAACCACAGCTTCCACCTTCACCCAGAGGACTCAGGACAACTATGACCAAATTAAAGTGAGGGGTATGAGGGACTGAACCACACTTCCTCCTGGGCTGTGCACTAAGCACATGGGTGGAATTATGTGCCCCAGTACCGTCAAACCAGCAAGTGCATTACAGAGCAGGACAGGCATCTGGACAGAGACAGACTGCAAATAAATCACCTGCACAGTCACCACACCCTGGGCTCCTCTCAGCAAGGCACTGTCCCAAAGCAGTCACTGTCCCTGTCCCTGCAACCTGGTCCAGCACACCAAATGTGCTCCAGACCAGCAGCTCCACTCAGATCTGCAGCAGAGACTCCCAGGAGAGCAGACCTGCCCGGAGCAAGCACATGCTGCCACATCCCTGCAATGCTCATCAAGCCCTTCTAACACATTACAGCAAGGCCTGCAGCAGCCAGGGCTGAGCATCATCCCTCAGTGGGGTTGTGCTTGTGTGTCAGCCTTGCAAAAGCTTGGGCTGCAGCATCCTGGCCAACAGTGCTCCAGGTAATGCAGAAAACACACATCACACATTACAGGAATGCCTTCACCTTGCTCAGCTGGGCTTCTCTCCTCTGCCAAACTCTTGTTTGTATGGCAGGCAGGCACATACCCCTAGGGCAACACCAGACCCTCTCATAGGGTAAAACAGTCACACGAGGGACAGTTTCTAAACCTCCCCATTCCCTAAAGCAGACTAACAAGTTCTGACAGTCTACAGATCAAAACAGTCCCAAGCAGGAGATTCAAACCCACTGTAAAGGGCAGCATTGCTGTCCTCCACATCCAGTGGTCCTGGCTGGAAACAGGCCATGTCTCTCCTACAGACACTGCAGTGTTCTGGCTGACAGGTGCCGACAGTGGCTGCCTGTTCCTGGGACCAAACATAGCTCCCACACAAAGACAGCCAAGGCACACAAAGACAGCCACTACTTGTCACCGAGACAACTGAAAGGTTGTGTGGGCAAAACCGTGGGAAGGGCTGATAAAACCCACCATCCAGTGACAGCATTAACCCCCAAGCTCTGCAGCTGGGATTCCTGACACCTCACACAGCAGCTGCCAATGTTCCCAAAAGCAGTCACTGCCGAGGCCTTACCAGTCTTCAAGGGCCTGTTGAGGTGACAGCAACTTCTCAGCTCAGTGTCCAGCTTGAACAGCTGAGGAAACTAAATGGAAGGCACCAAATGCCCTTTCTTTAGCCCCAGACTGGAGAACAACAAGCTGGTGCCACTACAGCTCCAGGGCAACCACAAACTTATGGCTTTGCTGCTCTCTACCCTCAGGATGGGCAGAAGTATGGAATAAGGGAGTTTTGGTCCCAGCTGATAGCTTAGTTCACCCTTAAATGTGCCACGTGGTAACCACCAAGAGCAGCCTTGGCACTCAGCAACAGTCAGGCACGTAAAAGCACATGAGAGAGCTCGTGGGGCACAGAGAGCACTGAGCAGCTCCCACTGACTCTCCTGGCTAATTGACATCCTCTCACCTCCTGCCACATCTATGTTTGTTCCTTTTCTTCTCCCTATTTTGAAAATCAGTCTTTATTGATGGATCCTGACAGAGTCAGCACAGTCTGACATTGATGCATAGGTCTGACAGTCTTAATATCAAACCCCTCAAGGTCTGAATCAAACTTTTAAAGTATCTATAGTGGGACAGTTGTGATTAAGCAACTGTATTTTAAACATTGTATGCCTGGCTAATCTTTTGTTTTAAGGAAGAAGGAAGACAATCCCAAGATAAATGGGCTGTCTGCCTGGTAGCCACCAGGAGTGAAGTCAGCAGAACTGAGCATTAACTGGGGGAAAGGTAATCTGGCAGTGAGAGATTGCAACCACTGACTCATGGACCACCTACTCAAAAAGGACACCAGACTCAAATGGAGGGAAAAGCTGCACATGCAGGTTTATTAGCATGAGAAAAAAGAGGTATAACTAGCAGATAGGAATTTCAGTACTAGTTTCAAAAAACATGTAACCAATGAATGCTGATGGCCTTGTTTATTAAAATGTATAAATAGTATAAAGTTTTGATGCCCAGTGAGCTAGCCTTTTGTGAGTTACCACCTAGCTCCCTACTTGACACCAACTAAAATGAAAAACTGAAATACCTCACCTTGGTGTGTGAATTGGTGCTGTGTACAAGGTAACGAGCCTACATTTGGGAAAACAGTCTGACATTGACACCTCAAGTCAATGGTAGTGACTAATAGCACATGAAGTGTGAAGGCCCTCTGGGCCAATTACACTCCCTTTGGAGATTACTGTTATTTCCATACTAAAGAAACGGCTTGTAGGGTACCTTCTAAAGGAGAATGCTTTAGTGAGGACAAAGTTCTGAGAAGTTCTAGAGTGTGGTGAACTGTTCATCATGTTTATGTTTTTTATCTTGTACACCCATAAAATTTTGGAAACTGGATCCAAAGTCAAAAAAAGCCAGTGTTAGATCTAGTACTGCCCTCAACTACCTTTGAATGAGTCTCTTGGTGTGCAAAATTTGGAGTTATTTTTGAGGCTGTTTGAAAACTTGCTTTAAAATCTGCATTTTGGAGTTATAATAACCAGTAATGTCTGAAAGCTGATTATCTTAGATGAGTGATATTTTTCTTGATCCTCTCTATTTTCTCCCTCTCCCACACATTTCCCTATTATATCATTGGATTAATATACTGCTGTGAACCATTATCTTCGATCCAGTGGGTCTGTTTGGCTTTTGCAGAGGCACAAAGATTAGAACTTACATTCCTCAAACTTTAACCAAAAGCCACAACAAACATGAGAAGCAGGATGTTACACAGCAGCAGAAGTAGAGCACACCAGGGATGAGGGCTGATGTGCCCTTTAATATGCTCCTTACATGTCTGCACTGTATTTCTCAACAATTTTGTATCTCTGCAAGGCACTCTGCACTTGGTGGCACCCTGAGATCAACCCTTTTGTCATCATAATGACAGGGGGAAATGCCAAGCAAACTGAAGAAGTGACAAGTGAAATGTATTACGCTTTCACATATATATGTGCACCATGAGGGACAGAACCGCCATCAGCAGCATGAAACCCACAGGTCACTGTCATCCAAGCTAAAAGGAATACTTTCCTAATAAAAATCTTGTCTCGTTGGCAGGCCAGCAGCTGGAGGCAGAGGGACTGTCACGCCCCCACAGAGACCCTTAGTGGAGGAGGCAGGGGTGGGCTGCCTGGCCCTGGCCTCAGCCCTGCTATTAGGCTGTCAGGGAGCAGACATGCACTGCTCTGCCACCCCCACAGCACTCGCCAGCGATGCTCCGCTTGAACACTGACACAGCTCAAGTATGGATTTAATTCACAGTTGCTGAATATTGTCTTCCTCTGCAGAGGAGCGTGATTGCAGGGTGGAGATGATATGTTGCAGGGAAAACAAAGGTATGGAAGTGAACCTCCTGCCAAAGACTGTTCCACATTCCTCCAGCTGCAATGGACTTCGCTGTGGGGCTGTGGATCTCAGGGAAGTTGGATAGAGGTCTATGCATCTTGGTGTCTCATGTGCTATAAGCTAGAGAAAAAGCACTTTTACCTATACTGAGTTTGACTTTGTTTTCCTCATTGCAACTGACATCACATATTTTTAACAGAATCACTGAAGAGTTTGATTTGAAGAGGCAGCCAGTGACCAACCCCACCAAGCATACCCCTGGGTTCAAAACCACAGCTGCCACCCATGGAGCACATCGGTGTCATCGATGTCACTGCTCTGAGACAGGGCAGGCAGTGGGAAGGCAGCAGCTTCATGCCTGGCACTCACACCTGAAATTCAGTTTCTTAGGATGGCCATGAGAGATTCCAATTCTCAGGATGGCCATGAGCCAGTCATCTTCAGAAATACTCCTAAACACCCAGCTTGCTTTGTAGTGCAGACAAGTGTCTGCGTCAGAGCTACAGTACCCTGAGGGGAGCTTTGTCTGAAAAAGGCAAGCTACTGTTTATTAAGTCAACTAGTAAGTTCTGTTTATTAGGAGGATGTATTTCACAAACAGACTTCAAGCATCATTTGTTAGATATGTAATTTGCCAAAAATGAACATGCACAAACCTAAAAATCAAACAGATCCTGTTTAAAATGTTCATTGAAAGCAGCAGAGAATCATTATTTTTAAAGGGAATTTTCAGCTAAGTAGAAGGAAACAGCCAGGAGTGCTCTGGAGATGAATCTTTCTTAGAGGCTTTCACTTAGGTTGATGAACTTCCTCCATGCTCTTTTGTTCCCTGTTACTTTACACTGAATACTTTCCAATGGTAGTTTTCTGACTTTTAACCAACTTAAAATACAAATTGTTTCCACAGCTCATCAGGTCTGCTAGTCACACAGTTCTTCACATAAGTCTTTCCATTTTTCCTGATAATCATTTCATGATCTTTTTAACCTATCAACCATTATATGTAAGGTGATTGACAAGTGAGCATCTTGAGAAGTCACATTAATTAAAAGCAAAAATCAAATACTTCCATAGATGTAAGACCTCTCTTTGGCTCTAAAGTAGCTTTGCCACTTATCTTTCGAATTCTTGCCAATGTAATTGCTACATTTTACCTGACAAGAAGCTCATTTTCTTGCTAGCAGAGGAAATGTAGTACTTGGCTTTCTTGGGATTCAAAGCTTTTTGGTGTCCAATTCATGAATGCTTTGTTTTCTAAAGGCAAAAAAGAAAGTTATGATCATTTCACTTACCCTTCTGCCTAAAAATGAGAGAGCTCTGTTGCTCTTTGCCAGCAGATACAAAATGTATTGAAATATCAAATCGTTAAGAGTGCATCATATTCCCACCTTAATGAGGCTGAGATTGGGAGCACAAAAGGGATATCAGACACTATCTGCAATGGAGGCAGATGGGACAGGACATGGCTGCTTATGAAGACACAAAATTTAGATGTATAGGAGCACCTATATGTGTGCTGGATTTGCCTGCTCCCTTTACATCTAAGAGAGATTTGTCCAACACAGCCTTAGGAGTCAGGTGCTGTGATTCACTTCATCCTGGAAGATACACCTGCACCCAGGCATGACACAGGCCTCACAGACCTGCAAAGCAACAGTGGGATACTTTAGAGCACCTCAGGTGCCAGTAGATGCCTACCTGTGGGCAAGGGAATTAGGCCCTGGATTTTCAATGTCTCCAAGGTGAGCTCAGACTCCTGCAGACAACTGCACGTCAACTACACTTGAATGCTGAAACATGGTCATGCAAGAATAAGTTTTCTACTTTGACCTTTTAAAAATAAAGTCTTTTAAAAATATCCCACTCTTTCTGTGAAAAGTCCATTTCTTAGGGGAGAGATGGTTCTCTTTTTCCCACTAAGCACTTGCTTTGGTCTGTCTTTGAATCACATAAAAGTATTTTCTACTGCACATTTTCAAGTTTGTCATGTGTAGATCAACAGGGTGCTGGAAACAGCAAGGCTGTCGAAGGAAATAAAGGTGAAAAAATATGTTCAGATGAAGGAAATAACCAGCTTTTTGTAATGAATACATGGGCATGCTGCAGAAAAGGGATGCAAACAAAGCCAGTCTTTGGGGTCACCTAATTCCAAAACCTGGAGATAAGAATACGTTTCTGCACACGCACACACACAAAAAAGAGAGGCTTTAAAATGATTGTTGAAAGGTAAGACAGTACAGCTTCTCTGCTCATAAGCTCCTGTGATGCATGTGAGGCTGTGCTAACACAGTTTTTAATGAGGGTATTTTTTTATCTGATAGTGTATCTGTGTTGTTGAAATATTTGTTAATGAACTGTATAAAAACATCTTTTGGTCTATAGGCAGAGACAAGACATGCAAACATGGTGGAAGCTCCTTGTCTTGACAATAGCCGTGAATCCATGTGTGAGCTACAGCCTGCTGCTCTCCAGGGCAGCCCAGTTTCCTCAGTTGCACAAGAGAGAAGCACCAGTACTTTGGGGAGCAGCATGGTTTGGGGATTTGTCTCCAGGTTCATGGCTTCACCTGGTTCTGTCAGGTCTTCAGGACTGCATCAACACTGATGTGGTCATGAATGCATGATGTGACCATGTACTACCACAGCCAGGGCAATATCAGTCACAGAAGCTACCCCACAGATGGTTTTAACATTCCAGCTAGATCCCATCCTTGTCTTATCTCCAGTCAGACACTCATGCTTATCCACAGACTACTGATCTTGCTGTGCCAGCCTCCCCACCTGCTCAAATAGGGAGAGAAAAGCAGCAAGACATCCTTGCATACCCCAGGCACATGGGGTCATGCTACAATTCTCTCTGTCATCTGTACTGCAGATATCCCAGGGCTATTTTAGGAGCTGCAGCCCCAGCACCAGCACCAGGCAATCTTTCACACACCAGAAGTATGGCCCATTGACAAGAGCTGTTGCCATCAGTTGTAAATCTACTAAGTCCTGATCATTATGGGCAACACAAACACCCTGTTGGGACTACCCTGTACTTCTGATTCAGAAGAGTGACAGGCTGCTCATCTGAGGCTGTGGATCTTTGGCCCTGGGCTCAGAGCAGAGTAGCCAGCAGCTTTGTAGTGGCAGTTCACCAATGCCCAGCCTAAATCCCCACACAGGTACAGGTAACTGCTCCCTTCTGAAAGCTGCTCACATCAGTAACCTATCCCCCCTGCCCCAAAGGAGGTGTTAACTATCAGCAAGCTCATCCTTAACACAGAAGCCTACAATTCAAGCTGTCATCTGCTGCCTCTCCAGCTCACTCCCCCTGTCCCAGCACAGGCCTCATCACCCCCTCCCTTGTAAGCAGTGTGTCCTAGTGTTTTGGACCTGTTGGGGCTGGACATCCCTCCAAGCAAAGCAGTGGTTATGGCAACCACAATTTCTTCTTACACTGACGTCCCAACTATCACTGCCAAATTCACACACAAAATCATTCACAGATATGTTGCTGGCATACTCTGGAACCCCGTTCTTCCTCCAACGCATGTACCTCTACTGACACCTAGGGTGTAGTGATGATGACACTTGCCGGTTTTACCACCATTTCTGTCATCCCAGCAATCACCATGTTCACTGGGAGACCAGCCTTGTTGTCATTCCCCAGCTGATGCTGTCAGGCACAGATTTGGGTGGCCAAAGGCCATCTGGCACTACCTACAAAACCACAGAAAACTGAGGAGGCTGCCTAAACCACCGTGACCAAACTGCACTTCACACACCATGGGAAACTGTGGGGAACAGATGCTGAGTGGGTGGAAGCTGACTGGATACTGGGAATGGTACTTGCCCAGCCAGCTGACCACCCTGGACACAGCTTTGGTCCAGGTGGCTTCTGCAAAACACATACATCATGTCACCTTAGGCTCTGTTCAAAAGTCTAGTGAGAGAGGGAGAGACAGCAAGGGAAGCACAGGGAGCGTGCAGGGAACAGGCATCGTGCACCAGCAGTATCAGGAAGATGCTGAAATTCACACAGGGCTGTCTTACACCACTCAGGTCCTGAATCAAGAGTAACTCACACTTGGAAAATAACAAACCCTCTCCCCTCCTGCTTCCTTTAAAAACTGTAGTGCCAGTTTGAGCCAGTCTGCAATACTAGAAGCAGCAAGTGTTACACTCAGACTTTTTAGAATAGGCTTCCTAAATAGATTCCCCAATCCCTTGCTTCATTTTAGGAAATTAACTTCAATTAAATGTGAAGCAGTAAGCTCGTGTCTGTTAGGCTGACTGTTTGTACTCACAGTGGTCTAACAGTCTGACAAACACATTGTTGTGGTGTTTGTTCCAACAGACTTGTCTGAAGTAGATAATCCATCTCAGAAAGCAGCAGATCATAAGGCTGGAAGGGCCTCATCCGTTCCCTAGCCTGAAGGCAGGGTCACCTACAGCTATGTCACTTCTGACGAATATTTGTTCAATGTATTTTCAGAGTTCTCCAGTGATGGAGATACCTCATCTTCCTCAGACAGCCAATTTCCCTGCTTCATTTCCTTCAGCAACCGAAAGCTTTACTCACCATCTAACCTGGACCTCCTCATTTGCTGCAATTGGCTCATGTTGCTTTTCATCCCATCTACCACCAAAAAAGAAAAAAAAAATACCCTATTCTTTGCAACATCCTCCGAACCCTTACCATCTGACAAATCTTCCTCCGTATTCTGGTAATGTCTTGCCCATAAGCAGATTGCAGCTCTTTGGACATTACAATCTGAAGTTTCCCTCAAAATGTCATGCATTTTAAAGGCTTCGACTGTGCAGACTGCTGCTATGCTGCATTAGCTTCACAGACCTCCTGAGACCCCTTCTTCTCAGCTCAGCCATGGAAGGGGGCACTAATACTCCAGCTTCTGCTGAGAGTGTTTGCTGACAGTAAGCTTCAAATTTGCTTAATATCAATAATTGCTGAGTAAACTTTGGCTGCACAAAAATATATGGAAAGTGAGCCAGAAAGGTTGGCTGTAGACAGATATTTGCTGTTCATTGGAGGAAACCATGTACTGCAAAAGAAGGTATTTAACAGCAGTCTCCACTATTACTTCCTACCTACACCCTCATCCAGGGTCTGCCTCCTGAGATTCTCAGTGATCTCCATGTCTTGACCCATCAACCTTCTCGTTGAGGCACCATCAACAACCTCCTCTTCTTCAGTGTCCTTCTCTCTGCCTCAGGCCCCAGGCAGCGCCACTGCAGAGGCCAAACTAGCATGTTTGGCACTGCCCAACAGGGCAGATTCTGCTGCTCTACCATCATGATATATATTGGTGGCAGCACTTTCAAGTTCATCTCACCAGTTAGCAATTCCTGCTGCAGGAAACAATCAGGTGGGATTTGTTTCACGTAGTTCTGGCCACCCAGAAATGAGGTATCTGAGCTACTCATATAATCATCTTCACAACACAACAAGGGCACAAATGACCCCCAGCACAGAGACAGGGATATGTCTCTCTGTACTGATTATAGAGGTGATTTAAAAAATTCCACTTCTAGTGAAGAGAAATAGTTTCCTTCATCAGTGCCAAAGTCATTGGACTTCACACAGTTTCCAGCAAAATTCAAACAAGGAGCAGTGTTTGAAGAAAATACTACTATCTCATACCTAACAATGGAAAGGTTAAGGTCAGTATCAAAGCCTTGCTGCACAGACAATTACTTTTTCTTCAGATGCCTGTTTTTCTGCAGATCTCAGTGCACAGGGAGCCTGAGGCCCATAAATTGCAAGCGACAAAGATCATCAACTTCACCTCAGGTCAACGGGAATAGAAGACAAGAAATCAAGCTACATTCAGAATGACATGCTTTCTTATTATTCCTCTTCAGCTGGGTGCCTATTACAAGAAGTACTTCCAAGTTTGAAATGCCCCACACAGCCTACATTTAACTATCAGAGCACTCTTCAACAACTCTTATTCCAGGAGGTAAGTATTATGGAAAGCACACAACTTTAGAAACAATGTGTTTACCAGAAAAAAAACAAACGAGTGACTCCCTGCTCAGCTAGCAGATGGGGCAGCAATCCAGGCATCCAACAGGTCTAGGACTAACTTGTACAATAGTGACAACCCTTCTCCTTTGAGTCTATCTCCCTCCTCACTCCACATATACTGTGTAGCAGAGCCAGTCTGAGGTAAGAGGGAGCATACCCACACACTTAGGAAAACATGGGGTATCCGTGTCTCTGTCTTGGTGTTTACCACCAAATGCCATGTCATACCCTCTCTTTTACAAACACCACATGCCACCTTAGTTTAGTTTCCCTGTTTCTTTGCCCACCTCAGAAAAAGAGTTTCTTCCAAAATCCAAATGATTTGACAGCGTGCGCTGATGGGAGCTTGAAGCCCTGTGCCTCTCAACCCATGTACTGGTAAGGGAAGGTAAGGTTCTATTATGTATATATGTGGCAGTGGAAAAGATCTAGGTTTGTATCTCTTCATCTCTGAGTCACAGAACCGACACAGGGAAAAAACTCAGGTCCATTTACTAGCAACCCAGAGGAAAGTTCCAGTTGTGTCACTTTTCTGAGCTTTTCTGCAAAGGTTTAAATGAAATCACAGCACTCAAGGCAGCAAAGAGTTACAACCTTCAGGTTCCCTCTCTTTGCAGAAGAACAAGAATTTATCCCTCCACATGCCTGACATAAGCTTTGTCTTGCAGTGATCAACACTTACATTTAGCACATTCTGAGGCTACCCATGCAACTATGTGAATTCTCCTCTTCCTCCTACATGGTTGCACAGTGCAGTGGCAGCTGCAACCAGCTGAAATTTAAAAGGGCGGCAATGACAGGTAGAACATGTTTCCTGAAGCTCATTTGCAAATATTTAACTCTTCCCTTGGAGTAAAATTACACAAAGGAATCTACTTCGGCAGATTTTTAACACAAACCAACAGTATGGCCATCAGCCACTCATGCCCTGGGCATCTGGAAACAGCAGTCTTCCCAATCAACCCGAGTGTTAAATCATTAATGTTTACTTGTCAAATCTTAACAATTCCTTGAAAACAGTTTCCACTAACAAGTGGTAGAAACACTGTGAAAATATGTTTACAAAACTGGCAGAGTCCCCAGAAACTCAAAGTCTAGGCTTCCTTTGTGGCTGTAGAAGCAACAGAAAAGTAAATGTCTTCATGAAGTGTCATCTAAACTTTCCCTTGATTTGCTCTGCAGCAGAACATTGACAGGCAGCATTTGTTGGAGAGGGTCTGCAGGAGATTTCTAGACAAAAGTATTGATGCACTTTCCAGGAAGAGCTTCCTATTAAAGTTAAAAATTTAACGGGCAGCTAGAAAACAGTAACTTTTCAAGCAAGTTTTCCCATCCATCCTGGATAGACTGAACTCTGAAGACAGGTCAGCCCTGAATTCCTTTTGGCAAAGAAATTAAGGGGAAAATGGTGTGGTCATCTTCTACAGCAGGAAAGACCCTTCCAGGATGCAATTAGATTCAGCTTATTGTCCTATGGAGTTGTTTAAGTTCAGACCACCTGGTCCTTGGGGTCTTTGGTGATGACCCTCTTTAACCTACTGACATTTAAAGCTCCTGTTTCCCAAATGCATTTCAAAAGCACCAGGGTAGAACTTCAGCTCTGCACTGACTGGAGTCAGTGTTCTCTCTCCTTCTGAGTTGGATTTACTTTGCAAACCCCATTTTTTATCTGCTATCCATCCACCCCAGCCATGTATTCAGCTAATACACCACACAAAGTCTTCAGAGAACAGCTGAATTGCATGGCCGTAAGGATGGAAAATGTCAGTCTACAGAAGAGCAACAAAACCTCTTTGGTTCGCTTCAGCTTGGGTTCATGTGAATGGGACATAAAAAAACTGAAGTGCAACTGAAGGAAATTGAGTGAATTCAGTAATTTCTTCTGGGTACACAGGTGGGGTGGGGCTGTACAGTTCCCAGGTGAAAGAGGATCTTCTCTACCTGACACAGCTGCTGTCCCAAGCATCTTGGCCACTGGCAGGGGTATGGTCAGTCCCCCTTAGTGATGCCTGAAGCAGCCTTCTCCAGCTGCCTTTGTACCAACAAAGTTTTTTTCCTCATTTTTTACCTAAATCTTCCAAGTTGCATGTTGTTGAATTTTTTTCTTGTCCCATCCCACCACCCTATCTACTGAAGTCTATATAAGAATTTTCTGTCTTCTAGGAGACAATTACATTCCCTCCAGTCATCTCTTTCCTGGGCTAAATAAGTCCACATCCTCAGCTCTCCTTCATAGCTCATGTGTCCTGTACCCCTGATGAGACACAGTCTGCCCACAAACACCTTCTCCCCACAGAGCTGAACAGAGGCTAGTAAATACTTTTTTCTCTTACAGACTCTTGTCCAACTAATTCAGTACAAGGTGCCATTTGGCCTTCTGCTTTTTGGGGTTTTTTTAAGTCAGCAATGCCAGTTTTACTCCATGCAACTTGTGGCAAGAGGCTTCTATTCTGCTGCCACCATGCTTTTATATAGATAATATACTTTTAAATATCTGCTTTGCATTACACTTCCTAACTGTTGAGCTTTCACTTGCTTTTGTTTTTATTTCATTTCCTTGATGTTGGGGCATTTGCCCAATTTATCAAAATCAGTGTGAATTCTTCTCTTCCAAGGTACATAAACCCACCAACCACTTAATGCCATCCACAAAATTTGCAAATATCCCAACTAGTTTATCATCCAAATCATCAATAAAAATAAGGATTAGAGCTGCCCTCAGGTCTTGTCTCATAGGGTCACATTTATGCATCTTTGACAGTGAATCCTGGAAAGTATTTATGAACAGTTTTTCAGCTAGTTGTGCACTAGGGATTCAAATTTTTCTCTAAATCCAGACATAATATTAAAATAATGTATTCAATAGCTGTACCAGAAATCTGTTTTAAATGCAAGGTAAATTACACTTCTCACTTCCCTTCATAGGCAGTTATCTTGTCAAAGAATGAAACTAGGGAGTTTTTGTCACAATTCATTTTCAACAAATCTATGATGACTGTTTCCTTTTACTTGAGGACATGTATACAGATTGATTGCTTAAAAATGTGTCCTACATCTTGTCAGGTATAAGAGTTAGTTTGGCTAGGGCTGTAGAAGGTTTTGCTTTCTTAGGAATGACATGATTCAAGCCATATTTCACTTTTCTAAATGCAGGTACATTAAGTCTCCTCACACTATTTAATCTTCAGTGATAGTTGTTAATTACACAGAGGTGGCTTTGACTAGTTCTTTCCATACTTGTTCAGTCAGACCTGTTCAGCCTGACATCAAACTTATATGTTCTTTAACCCATTATTTCAATTATTTTTAGTCTATCCTTGCTCACTTCTTCCCCTTTCTGACCCTGATGTGGAGAAAAGCAGAGAAAGCACAAAAGAATCAGGACTGTCCTCCCCCCACAAATAAATACTTCCTCATGAGGGGAAGTGGAGGGACAGGCACCAATCTCCTTTCTGGTAACCAGTGCCAAGGACCTGAGGGAATGGCCTGAAGCTGTGTTAGCAGGGGTTTAGGCTGTGTATTAGGAAAAGGCTCTTCACTCAGAGGGTAGTTGGGCACTGAAACTCCTCAGGGAAGTGGTCACAGCACCAAGCTTGACAGAGTTCAAGAAACATTTGGAGAATGTCCTCAGGCACATGGTGTGACTCTTTGGGATGGTCCTGTGCCAGGCCAGGAGTTGGCCTTTGATGATTCTTGTGGGTCCCTTCCAAATCAGGACATTCTATGATTCTGCAATTCTGCACAGCTTCTAATGTTTGATTAGTTTTGATGGCACCTGCTGGCAGACACAGGATATGCCACTGCAAAGTAGAGGAGCCAGCAGACAGGCACAGACTGTCAACAGGAATATTTGCACCCTCATGACAGAAACCAAAGTAAGACAGAACTGAAAGGATATGTCCTGGTGAAAATTGTGGTGTCTTGTGAGGAAATTATCTCCACCCAGCACCCAAACTTGTTTCTGTGCTGCTGGAAACAAGACTTTAACTGCACTATATGCAAATAGAGAGGAACACTTCAAACAGCACAACACTACCCAGACTGAAAAATCTGAGGAGAAGGTTCAGGCTGAAGTCCAGTTGAAAGGCGGAAAACACACCTGTATGGCACTAGAATAGTCTGAGTCTCAATGTGGCTACACAATGTATCCATCAGCTTCTTCAGACATAAGAACCATGGCCTCTGATTGTGCAGGACTGACAGAAAACCCCATGTTTGGCACATGTGACGGAGGGAATGTGACTGACTCTGCTGGGACTGGAGATCTGTGCTGACTGTGGGTATTGCCACCATCCTGAGCACCAGCAGGACATGTGGCAATGGCTGCAGGGCACTGTCCAGGCAGGCACAAACACCCACACACATGATGTCTGTGTCAGGAGTAACTCAGTGTAGCAATCACATTCCCTCTCTGCTTCCTGAATCACCTCACTTTACCCTTCTACTTGGAATTAGTGGCTAACCCCAAAACTGGAGTGAGACACTGAACCCCCGGACAGCCTGAAGTGAGGAGCCAAGGGAGATGGTGGAAGGACTACGGGCAGCCCTACCAGTCTCTGTTATCTCTCTCCACTTGGATGCAAGAGTACAAGGAAGGCAGGGAAGCTTAAAAGTATGGTACACCTAAGGGCTGTAAAACTAGCAAGCAAATAAACTTAAAATCTATTGCTGTTAATAATTTGATTACTTTTACACTAAGTTCTTAATTTTTGAGACTTGATCTGTATTTATTTTTCAGCACTTGAAAAACTGCTATGAATCCTGGTTTCTAAGAGCACTTTGTTCCTTGAGAGATGTGGCAGATAAAAGAGAGATGCAATTTGCCTCATTAAGAGAAATGTATGCAAGATCCTAACGAAAAAGGCATTGGGAGTATGTCTGTCAGAGCAAAGAGTAAAGAAAAGTAATACAAACAGAGCTGCGTGATACCTCTTTCCTGGGACTAGTATTCAGTGACCAGCATACTTGGAGTGTTAATCCCAAAATGTATGCCACTGTTTGTGCAATAGTTTCCCTGAAAATTTTACCTAGGGAATTCAGTGGCATTTCTGATCCCACAGTCCCCAACTCATAGCAATCCTCACAAACATGCAAATTATTTAAACAGTCAGGATGAAAGAAAAATTCATTTTGTGCCTCACTGCAACAGCTAAGGACTGAGTAGCCATTGAGGCCCAAAGACAAACATAACTATAAACAGTGTCTGGGATTCAGGAGATATTTGAGTACTATACTCTAGAAGCTAAAAAGCTAAAAGCTAGAAGCTAAAAACACTCAGCCAACTAACACCACTAGTTCCTGTTTCCAGATCCTAAGGAGAGCTCAGGAGTTCTCCTCCCCTCTCCAAAATTTTCCTTCAAAACAGGAACCATACTGGAACAGTCCCAAGTGTTCTCTGTTGAACCACATCTGGGATTTGTGCTATATGGCATAAACTGACACAATGTCCTGGGTGTGCCTCTGGTACTGTCTGATAGTAGCCAGGGAGAAGGGAATTGTTAGGTGGAAAATCATGAATATCTGTTAATCTCTGCACCCCAAATCCTTGGAAAACAATTGGTGAGGAAGGTACACGTAGAAGGTTGAGGCTTCAGGACAAGGGCTGACCTTTATTGTTGAATTGGTGGTTTAGCACCAGGCACCACAAGTGGTCGCACTTCAGGGTACAAGTGGGGAATCCCACTGGAGGACAAGAAATTATGGCTTGGCAATAATTTCACTGAGCACCAGAAGTGACTGGGCAGAAGGTGTTTTAAATTTAAAAAAATTTGCCCAAATGTAATGAATTTTAAAGGAATGAAACTTCAGTTTTGCTGAGATAGAAAAAAGAAGATGCTCTTCCACGTTAGAAATAATAAAATGAGGATTTGGTGGGTTTTTGTTTTTGTTTTAGAGTGACCTTTTGTATTTTTTTTCTTCTGCTTTTCCAGCCATTTCCTCTTTGTTCATTCTATATTGCCATCATTAAATGGCAGGGGTGGGACAAAGCAGGAACTGTGTGAGGAGAGAAAACTGTGAAAATGTGACTTTTTAGATTGTGGTTTAAGAACTGAGCCATGATAACTATTTGAAAAACAGCTCTTATTCTATATGTTTGTTGTTTCAGGTTTTTCCAATTAAAAAAACCTTCAAAATATATTTCTGACTTCCAAACAAACCTGCTGTTTACTTGACAGGCTGAATTGCTTGACTTTTTTCTTATCTACAGTCTGGTTTTATAATTGTATAGAATCAAATACTTACTGAATCCACACCCTAGGAAAGGCAGAAAGTGCTATTACTTTAGTAACAGTATACTCTCAACAAGGCATATCTTGCAATCTCTGCATGTCAAGTTTCCAAAACACCCAGCAGTTCCAAAGGCCTGCACAGAAATAGTTAACAAAGCTGTCTCCCTCCATGGCAGCTCACATTTTAGTTCTCTTGAGCAAGGAAATCCCAAGAGAAAATTCTGCCTTAAAAAATCATGATGAAGATGAAAAAGTCAGTCCTTGCAGTTGTTTGAAGCTTGAGCTTTAAAGCCAATTATAATTCAAATGATAAATATGGTCTATTTCTGTCTCACATTTTAAAGAACTGTGAAACGCCAGATGGCTTTTCTGTCGCTGTGCCCTGCCATATAAAATATATTTTTATGGTTTCTGATTTTACTACAAATAGGGCATGAAAATGATAAGCTGTTAATGTAAAAATAATTTTCCGTGTGAACTTGCCGTGTCTGGGGGCAGTTTCTCAGCAGGCTGGGAGATGCCCTGGTTTTCCACCACTGGATGGCATTCAAGGGCCATAAATACTCACACTGGGAACTGCAGCAAAAGAAATTAAAACACAAAGCATCCAAAGCCTTTGGATTCTTGGTAGAGCTTCTGTAATATATTCATGCTTGCAAAGTTCCAAGGAAATAAATCTGGAAAGATAAAAAAAAAACAGTTTCTGAGGAGAAAGGAGCTTTCCTCTGAGACAAAACTTAATATGCATGTAGGACGTGGGACAGGAGATCTGAAAGCAGCATTTCAATTAGGAGAATCCAACAGTCATATCTCGGCATCTCAGTCTACATCAACATTAATACAGGCTGGCAGGAAACAATTCGGTGGGTCGTGTGGTTTTCCTACCCAATATGGACCCAACAGGGAGAGAAAAACTGAGACGTATTAATTTGACCTTGGGTCCTCACAGACACAACGCCCTGGTCATGCAAGACCTGCACACACAAAAAGCGCTTTAAAGCATTTCTGCCTTTGTATTCCTTCATCAAAGCGCAGCCCCTGTCCAAAGGCAGCATCATTAAATCCACCCCATCTCACAGCTGAGCGGCTGAGAGGAGGCTGGGCTGGAGACCCCCTGGGGCCCCTTCCCACCTGAGCCGCCCTGCACTTCCACCGCCTCATTAAGAAGAAAGACAGACTGACATTTCTTACAGATAAGAAGAGCCCCCCATAGCGGCAGCAGCATTTGTGGGGGTGTAGCCGTAAGGGTCTGGGAGTGAGAGTAGGGTCGGGTTTGCAGGGAGACGAGTGCTTTTACACACCAGCTGGTGTGCCCGGCAAAGAGGGGTGAGCTCTGGAGCCGACGAGTATCTCCGCGGGTCTGAAAGAACACAGCACGCTTCAGGCAGGCAGTATTTGCTGAGTTTCACCGGTTAACACCTTTAAAGAAAAAGACAGTTTGCACCTCTGTGGTACAAAGGAAAGTTCGGAAAAGGAGAGATGACAGAGCCACAGCCTCTGCTGTGTAAAGACGGAGTATGAACAACAAAAAAACTCATCAGGAAAAGCTGTGATATTCTGGGCAGACAGTGTTGCTGCCAAGTCTGCAGTTTCTGCTAGGAAGTCTAGCTATGAATTTTAGTTCCCTCTTTAATTTTTTAAATCTGCCTTGGGAAACCAGTGCTGCCGCCTCTTGCTGAGAGTGTGGCTAGTGGTGATGTTCTGCCCTCGCTTGCCCAAGGGTGTTTGCGTTTCTCAAGCTGTGCTGCCTGGAGTACTGGTCACCATGTTTGTGGTGATGTGCTCGGGACTCTGCTGTGCTGCACTTTAGTTCCATTTGGGGTATGATGTCAACAGGATACGTTTCCTTCTGGTGAGGATTTAGCTCAGGGGATAAGTGGCTGCAGGGGAAAAGGGGGGAGGGTCTGAGAATACCTAAGCTAAAATGTGATCTTCTCCAGTTATTATACAGGGCACTTTGCAGCAAAACGAAGTTGATGGGGTTTAATCTTCCTGTTGCAGTGAATGTGTCTGTAGTATTCAAGTATCTTATAAAAATATATATACACTATATAATAAATATGTTATATAGTATGTAATAAACATATATCATAAATATACATGTTATATGCTTGTTTATATATATATATATATATATTCATGTCCCTAGAGGTATGTCCTTTGTTCAGAGAAGATCCCCAGCTGCCTGTGGGGTACACTCCTCACAACAGCCTGGTGGAATCTTAGCAGCCAGCTACAGACAGCTTTTAAGGGTGCTTTGTTGCTGGCTTTCTGGAGAGGCTCATGTTGGTGTCTGGATCTATGATCTATGATAATGTGTAATTATCTCTCTAATGTAGCTTATTAAAAAGAAAATAGTGGAGTTACAACAGTCCTGCCTGTACAGCCTTGTTCTCCCAGCCTGGGCAGTGTTGCTCAACCAGGTCTTGAGGGCAGGGACAGGCTCTCAAGGAGCAATCTTCTGGTCTTCTTTCATAGCAGTCTGCTCAGAGGACTCTTATCAGATACAGACCTTGTCCAAATCCTCTTCCTGTAAGGCCTATTTTATGTTACCTGAAGAGGTGGAAGTGGGTGGAGTGGTGATCACTCTTAAACTACTATCTGCCACGCACAAGATTTTCTGCCCAGCCCATTGAAACGAGGTTTTAAAATAACAAAAGCAGAACAACTTTTTTTCCTTCCTGTGGAAGAAAACAAAGTAACAATGTTTTTGACACTTAGTAGTACAGTGTAATATAAAACAGAAGAAATAGGAAACATCAAGGGCAGAGTTTTAACTCTAAGTATCAAAACACTGACTGTGAATTGGGTTTTAGAAACTACAAAGCACAGTTCAAATACTTAATCGTATGTCAACAGAGATTATGTATACAACAAAGGCATTGTGTTCTAACACATTCAGCATGTAAGAATCCCAGCATTATCTTTGCCCCATAGCCGTTCTCTAATCAATCAGCTAAAAAGAAAAAAACTTCCTCATTACCTACACTATAGCTCACAGCCACATGGACACCCAGAATCACATCAGCCACCTGGATGTATTGTTCCATGGTCATCACCTTATGCCTGTAGAACCCTTATACCCAGATCAACATCCAGGAACGCAATTCCTTCTTGAGGTGATCCGCAACACAATCACTGGATGGATCCAGAGCATAACCACTGGATTCATTCATCTTGTCACCAGCTTTCTCTTCCCAAGCACTTCACAGAAATCTATTGCGTACACGACACCAGCAAAAAGCCACTGGGCTGATGCTGCCCAAGGATGGGGAAACTGAAGAGCGCAGAAAGGCAAGTTGTTATAGTAAATAGTGTCATGCTGTCTCCACATTTATTATTCTGAACACTCTGCTGGCTTTCAGTCTCCCCACTGCCAGACCACATGTCTAGAGCAAAATTATGTTTTCTCTTCTGCTTGGGACAGAAAATATTCAGAAGAATACACTAAGAAACTAGAAGAGATCCTTATCAGGAGTACTGTTACACTGTGAAATCCTGTATCATTGCCCCAGCAATAGTTAATGCCTCATGTCCAAGGAAAGGAAAAAAAATTAATAAAGCCTATCACAAACAATTATTTGATCTGACCAAAAAGCAATAAAAAACTACATTCCTTCTAATGCCTACAGGGCCAATTTACTTCTTGAGCAATGGATTTGTTTATGCTTCTTGTTATCTTTGCATTTATGGCTAAAATTGTTACTAATGGCCATACAAGTACCCACCTCTTTTAAACATTAACTTAGAGCTCTTTCAGACTTCTACCTACAGCTCTGTGCTTGGAGGCCCCATCAGCTGGAGCTGTTTCCCCTGGGCTCTCAGGCAACCATGCACCCTTATGTCTTCCAATAATACATGGCTCAGTGTTTTGCCCTTTTATTTATTTGGTGACATTTCAGAATTGCTTTGCTGTTGTATCCTCCTCTGGGAGTATATTTGCATGAAAGGAACATTACGAACCCCTTAGTATAAAGACATAAAAGAAGTGAAATGACGAACATGTGCAAAAACATAGTTATTCCAAATCAAGCTAACTCAAAAACCTGCAGGGAAAAAAAAATCATTCTCCTTTCATGCCTTCATCTGGCCTTACCTTACTTACATTAATAAGTATACACTTGTGTTATGGAGTGAGAACAAGGAATAACATTCTCTATCCCTGTCTGCTGAGGATGACACCTGATGGGCCTTTGCACTCACTGGAGTATCACTATGAAGAATATGGGCAGACAATGAGGAGGGGGAATAAAATGGAAAGAAAAAAACCAACCAAACAGAGAAATAGAGCATATTGGCTTTTCCTCTTTGAACACTGATTGCTTTAGCTGTGACCACGTGGTGGAAGTTGCCATGTTCATACAGGCTAGCAGTGACTTACTACAGTCATTTCTGAAAGTAAGTGAAACAGGGATACGAGCTGTGAATAGAGTGGTGGTTTTATTTCTGGACTGACTCTTCTCCAGGCTGTCTTCATGCAGAGGTGTAGGAAGTTCAAACCTTGCTGTCTCTGAGCTGAACTATAGCTAGGCTTGCTCAAAAAGAAAATACCCTAACAAAATTTTCAATAAATGAAAACTGACTCTGCTGTAAGGAGGCCTGACTCCAAACCCAGCAGCAGGGTAAAGGCAGTCTTAGCAATCACCCGGGGATTGTTCAACCTCTATCAAGCAGCAGCTTCAGACAGCCTGAACTGGATACTAAGACTTGGGGTGGTTTACTATTATGCTTAAAAGTGTTTTTAAAAAGCTTAAGTTGCCACAAGGTTGGAGAAAAGGTTCTACAAAGTAAAACCTGGCTAAAGGATAGGAAAAAAAGGGTAAGGTTAACTTGGACCTTTTACTTCCAAGAATCAGTTTTACTCAACATATTAATCAGAAAACTAGAGAAGGAAATCCTCTGTGACATTTCCAAATTCATAGATTGTACTAAAGTCTTTCAGGAAGCCAATGCTTTTGCTGATGATGAAGAACCCCAGAAAGACCACACAAACCAAAACGGTCAAACAGGTGTCAGATAAACTTCAGAGCATAGATATATATATATATATATATATATGTAAGTTAATGCATTTAGGAAAAAATAAGCCAAACCACACCTAGATGATGCTAAATGCAGAACTGAATGTGGCATATCAGAAAAAAAGATCAAAAGAGTAACAATTTACAAGTCTCTGGTCTTACAAGTCTCTGGGCAGCAATACAAGCTAAAACAGTATCATGAAAAAGGGTACCAGAACAAGACAGAGGGCATCATGTTGCTGCTACATATAACTTTGGTATAACCACATTGGAGTATAGGTCAGGGTCTTCTCTGTGCATCTCAGGAAGGATGAAGTAGAGTTAAAGCACGGATGGAGAAAATGAACCAAAATGATCAAGCAGCTGCCTTACAAGGAAAGCCCTAAAAATGCTGGGGTCTTTGTGATAGAGAGGACAACGCTGAGAACAGGAACAGTTGAGTATTAAGAAATAATTAAGGGAGTATCTAGAAGGTTAGTTTATAATAGAGTAAGTACATTTTATACTTCTTTTATTGTGACAGGAAGTTAAGAAGGCAGATAGTATTATCAGGTTCAAACCAGAGTGGATACAAAACAGAGATGTAACCCCTAGCACTCCCCAGTAAACCAGTGTGGATACTGGTACATGTGGGAGTGATTCTGTGATATTGTGGGCGTGGTACAAGAGAAACTGGCTGCAATAAATGGCCAGGCTATTGTGCTCCCATAAAGAGCATCTGATACTGCCAAAGTCAGAAAACAAGTGCTTGAACCAGAAGGATAATTGATTTGACCTGAAAGATGTTTCTTATGCTTTTAGACCATCAAAATTATGGAGAAAGACAGACTATTTTAAAAATAAATTATCCAATCAATAAAACCCAAATTCTCAAGAAATTACACTGAAGTCCTCTCCCAGCACAAATTTCCTGTCTTTTTCCTTCCCTCAACCAAAAGAATAGTGGTTTCTCTCATACCTCCACACCCAGCATGGTTTGGCACAGCAGTAACTGTTAGATTTACTGCTTACATGTGTGCAGATAATGAGATGGCATCTTACTGCAACCTGACAGCGGGCCCAGTGCTGGGTTAACATATGTCAGAGACATGGGAAATTGCAGAGCATCAGGGAAACCCCTTAAATGGTGAAATCCTCCAGACACCTGTTGTAGCAGACACCTGATTAACTGTTAGTTATATTTCATCACCAAAGGAGTTAACAAGTTTCCTGGCATCATCTTCAAATCAATCTTTTTTCATGGCAATCTTCATTGATGCCCTTCCCTCCACTGCAAGAGACTCTTGCTATATATGAATATACTAAGTGAATTCTAAGTTAGTAAGGAGCTTTTATTCAGCTGTAAAAGGGAGTCATATAACTTGTGCTTTTCCAAAACAAGCCCTGGGACAACCTCTTTCCCCCTTACCACTATTAAAAAACAGTGTTTAGGCAGGGTGACAGGGAGAGAAAAGGATTGCTCACTTGGAGCTTCTCACGCTTGCTGGGAGTAAGAGGTCTGGTCTGAAATGCCAATTCATTAAAATCCCTGCAGCTTGAGAACTTTATCTTTCTGCCAAGAAGACACCCTTCCTGCTCTCACCAGCTGTGGGCTGGAAATCACAATACCTAAGAATCATTGAAAGGTTTTTCAACCTGGCACCTGGAAGCAGTGAGGCACTCAGACTGTGTGTCTGTCTGTCCACACAGGTATCTGACAGCTGCTCCTCAGCAACTGTCTAACTCTCTGGTCAGTTTTGAGCATTTTTGGATGATGGGTAATGACCTCAGCCCTTGGAAGGTCTTGGCAGTTCTGTGAAAATCAATATCTACTAATGGCAAAATGTAAAAATTGGGATCTGACTAAAAGGAAGCTGGTAGCACTCCTAAGAAAACATGTTGGATGGACAAACAGCAGCTCTGGCTCTGGCATATTACTCTGCAGTAGCTTGGGAGGGCACCTGAGAGGACCCACCAGGCAGGAGGGAGAGGGGTTTGCTGAGGACATGACAAAATGGATCTTCAATGAGACGTGGCACAGATAGTCAGGAAATCAAGCTTCACTAGTCCCTCTGCTCACAGAATGAATTTGTTATTAGGACTGTGGTGATGTAAGTTTATATAGGTCACTGTGACAGCAAAAACATATCATTTTTATCTTCAGCCTGCTTGATCTTCAGCATTTTTAATCCACAGTATGAGTCTGACTGATTCATTGTTACTTTTAAATCACACTGACAAAGACTTAATTTTATCTCCATGCACAAATACCCTGTCCCTAAAACATAAAAGATGTACATTGGTTATCTGTGTAAACAAGGGATTCATTTTTCTTCTGATTTTGTGACATTGTCTATCTGTCTGTCCATGCCCTCTCAAATATATGTGACCAGTTGAGCCTCTATTTCAGCCATTTTATAATGGAAGGCAACTGTACAGTGCTTTTTTTCTGTTTTTCTTTTTTACTGCAAATATGGTATTTAATTCCTACAAATATAAATCTAGATGGTTTTCCAGTATATATTCCTATTCTTATCCCTTTTATTCTCTATTATGGTCAACTATATTAGCTTTCTAATAACATGTAGCATTTTTTTCCTAGTCCTGATTGTAAGTGGGCCCACTGATCTACCACTACCACTCTTCCAACCATGGTCTGGGTTTTCACACTTACTTTCAAGCATAAACACATTCTGACCTCGTTCTGACAGCTACAATGACCAAAAAAAAAGTGTTTGGATACTATATGCTAAAGATGTAAAGGTTGGCTGCTGAATCCTGTGTACTCCAGGACCCAGGGGTCTCTCCGGGCTGACTGGTGCAGCCCACCTGTGGGCACACGGGGACTCTCCATCCCAGACTGTTGGACACAGCTCCTGTCCTTGTGTGCAGGTTTGTCCAGCAGCAAAGCCAAGCATCTGTCCCAGAGAGGCACAGAAAGCACCAAGGCAACCACACACAGAGATTACCCAACACACCACTGCCTTCAGTCACATTCACATGAACACAAACAACCCCCATCTCCACCTCTCCAACTGATAAGGATTGAAACCCTCTGTGAAAACATATGTGTCCTCACTTTCTAGATACACAAGTGCAGTTACATTCATAGATGCTTGAATATCAGCCCAGCTTGTAAAGCCTGCTAATACCCATGCCTGGGCTCCCTTACCCAGAAAGTAGGTCTCCTCCTACTCTCCAGACAGTCCAGCTTGAAGTCTGCTAGCAAGAAAATGTGTGGACCACACACTTGTCTCACAAGCCTCTCCACACTCATGGATTCCTTGAATATTAGCACAGCTTCTCCATCCACCTAGGCCCAGACCCTGTGTCCCCTTATTCAGCATGACCTCAGACCCTGAGTTCTTCCAGATTCAGGCTTTCTCCTGCTCACCAATTAGTCCAGTTTAAAATTTGTCATAGAAATACACATACCTGTGCATACAGGATTAAATTAACTGCGGGAAAAATAAGCACATTTTGGTATTTACAGGTGCTAATATTTAGACCTCTCCCACATAAATACACACCCTGGTCCCTCCAGTTGCTGACAACTTGACCTACCCATTGTCCCTCCAACTGGGACAACCCTTGTGTCTAGAAAAAAATAATTTCATCCCACATAATGAGTGTTCTCTTTTAGAACGATAGAATCATTTTGGATGGAAAATACCTTAAAGATCATCTAGCCTAACCATTAACCTAGCCCTGCCAAGTCCACTACTTACTTAATCATGTCCCCAGGTGCCACATTTATGTATCTTTTAAATACCTCCAGGGCTGGTGACTCCACTCCATGGGCAGCCTGTTCCAGCGCTTAACAACCCTTTCCATGAAGAAATGTTTCCTAGTATTCAATCTAGGCCTCCCCTGCTGCAACTTCAGGCCACTACCTCATGTCCTATCACCTGTTACTTGGAAAAAGAGACAGATCCTCACCTGGCTACAACCTCCATTTAGGCTGTTGTAGAGATTGATAAGGTCTCCCCTGACCTTATCACACTGGTCTCTGGCATACTGGTGTTTCTAGTTGCTGTTACCAAGATCTACGGATCCTTTCTCCAGTTGCTAGCACTTAGGCCTTGCAGGACTCACACATGGGATGCAAAGTTTTGGCCAGTCCGCAAGAACCTATGGCACCGAGAGCAGCCTCTTTTTCTCCCTTCCCGCCGTTTAGGAAGTCCAGGATGCCCCTTCCCACCTTTAGGAAGCCCAGGATGTCCCCCCAATGGGGTGCCCAAGGGCCATCCCTAATGGCCCATCAACTAGGGCCTGAAGGGGTCTAGTCTGTCTTCTTGTTTCCTTTACCCCCTGCTGATAAGTTTGTGTATCTGCGTGCTTATCCTATCCCTTTCCTTGTTATGTGTTGCTACTTCTAAGCTGAAAAGTTAGAGCCAGATCACTTAAAGAGGTCGATGCTTCCCCATTCCACACAGCCTCACAATACACACTTTGCGAGCTCTTGGTGCCGGAGGTCGCCTGAGGAGGAGAGGGATCCATGACTTGAGTTCACGACTAAAAGGCTTGGTACAAGCAAGAGGAGGAAAGCCGCTGAAAAATGCCAGACATCCTAGCAAGACACAGGGCTAGATCATCTCTTTCTTTTTTTTTAAAGCATAGGTTTCACTCTAATTGGTATTTCTGTGGTTTTACAACGTGAAATATGGAAGTTGATTCAGAAGTTGCAAACAAAAGTTTATTGTGCTGCTGTTGTGGGCAGCCCAAACATAGGTAGACAAACAACTACTCGATACTGCCGCAGGAGGTCATTTGAATAAGATGTCATCCAGGAAGGCTGGCAACACAAAAAAGCACATCACTCCTGCAAGCGAGCTTCAGGGAACGCGCTTCCCTGCTCCCCCTTTCAGTCCTGTCAAAGTTACGAGAAAAAGCAATACCATTCCCATTCCCGAAGGTACTCATGCTGCAGCTTCAAATCACTCCTCTCTCGCTGCCCAGGAATCCCAGGTAGGACCTGGCTTTCCTGCAAAAGTAGCCACATCAATCACGTTTAATAAAATTGTACAGCAGCTTGGAATTGTGAGTCAGCTACAGCAGCTGCTTGACAAGTATTCCCATAATGTTTTGAGTGATGATCCGGAATGAGAAATTAGACTTCTCATCCTGAAAACCTGTGCTGCTGATGCTACTAAACTAATCCTAAAAACCACCCTTCTGAACTTTCTCTCCTCTGACCAAAATTAATGTGGACGTAAATGAGATTTAGATAAAACACAAAGGGAAAATCTTGCCAGAATATTGAAATTCTCCAGCATAGTAAGAATCATGAAGCAACGAGATCTGTCTCCTTGGCAGATTCGCTTTTTTTCAAGACCAAGACAGGCAAAACATCTCCCAGAAATGGCACGGTGAAGCTAGGACATAAAATGGGGTTAAGGCGTGGAGATCAGGCTAGTAAGGTTTACTGAACGTATGCTGAATAATGCTTCTCTAAGAACCTCATCGTCCCTACATATGAAAAGTCTTTTCTTCTCCCCAAAGCCATTGTATTCTTAGAAAATAGCACTGAATTTGCACTTCAATAGACAGAAGGGTGGATGACTGGTGGATTTACACGATCATTGGAAGCCGATCTTCAGCTCCTTAAGTGCCCCATCACAGCTTAGCCCTAGGGGCCCGTCTAAACGACTTCAGTCATTTGGCATCGGCACAGGTATCAGTCACGGCCATGGCCCGGGACAGACCAGCCATCCTCGCAGCAGCGTCACTCCAGGAAATCTTCCCTATCCCCATTGGAATCTCTTCCTGCTATCCTCACAGCTTCTACTGCAGGGAAATCCCCACAGACATATCTGAGGCTTTCTGAGTCAGCACATTTAAACACTTGCAGCCAGTGACGGTAGCAAAGATGATGTTCTCACCCCAGAAATTAGGATGAAAAGCAAGGGAATTCATTCACTTCAGCTCCCGAGGGTAGGCTTCAGACATGCAAGCAATTCCTCCAGAGACCCCGATGCAATCCACTACAACTGAACAAGTTTTGATACTAATGTCATGTGTTAGGAGTACATATTCTGTGGTCCTCTTCTTATCTAACACATTCCCTGCTTTTCCCATTTGTATCCATACCTAGATCTAGCACAAGGTATCTGGGAATTCGTAAAGCCCTATGCCTTGCTGAAGACAAACAAAAGGTAAGCATCTTAAACAGCTAATACTGTTGTATGACTACTCTATTCCACCACTGCTACATGAAAATGGACAAAAATTCTTTATAACGTTTGATTGTGCATCATTTGCCTATCTATATGGGAGGAGATTAAATTGAGAGTAAAATAAAAGATGGTACTGATGCCAAAAGGATTTTTTGCTGTTTCTTTTTATACCATTTACACAGTTCTGTGTATCCACAAGTATTAGCATGCATACTCGTACTTCTCTAAGTCTGATAACTCAGCATAGTTCCAAGGTCCTGTAGAGCTAAGAGACCAAACATCCTACTATTTTGAGGAGCCATGGCTCCCCTCAGTAGAACATGTTCTGTAAACTTACTGGCCCCCTAGAGAGATTAGGTCTATAAGTTGTGTGCGTGAGCGGGTTGGGGGTATACAGAAGAAGAGGAAGAAGAAGAGAAGAAGAATACAGAAGAAGAAGGGAGAAGAGCATGCATGCATGGTGGGCTTTGTGACGTGATGTATCAGAACAGGATCCTATTAAAATACTGAGGTAAATGACCCTCAACCCTCTAACCTCCCACCGTGTCTAGTGTTCATTCCTGAAACCAGGGAAAAAAGGCATCAGTACAGAAAGACAGAGTACTGTGCATAGATGATATACTGTTATACTCTCTGCCCAAAAAGTAAAATAAAAATGGAAGAGAAGCAGGAGAAACAATATGCTACATCTTCAAAAAATCTAATCACTAAGTGAATAAGAGGAAAATAATTCTTCTTCTGTTCAATTTCCCATACCTCCCTTCCTTCTTCCCTCTCTCTCCCACAAAAAAAAAATCTAGAAATTTTAATTGCATCAGGATCTTTCTTTGTCTGTTAAGCTAATAAATCACCATTTTTCCTCAATAAACATTGATGATTTAACTGACAGTTTATTTTAAAAATAGATCAAGCATTTGGTCATGCAAGTGCTACATTTTATCCCTAATGGAAATAATTAAACTTGCTTAAATGCATGAGGAAGCAAAGAGGAAATAAAATAGCCAAATATCTAATCCAAAGGTCTACCCAGTGGCTTTACCAGAAAACATAAGATTTTACACTGTGGTGCTATAAAAGCTGAAAAACAAATGTTTCATTCACCGTTGTCCTTGATCATTAACAAAGGGACAGGCTTTAGGATTTATGATAGTAGCAGGTACTGCAGTGACAATCTGTATGGTTCTCTATCTTCACATTGTCCTTAAGGGTAATCTTAAAAAAAGAAAACACACACATATATCAAATAATTAGGATTAGCTGTGCAGTAAAAACAGCACTGTCAAGTAAAATACATTTGAAAACCTTTTCTTAACCACAAAGTACACAGGCCTTTTGGGGTACGTATACCAGACTGAACTCAACACCAACCTATGAAGCTGCATCATCACTATTTTTGGAGTAATGTGAAGATTTTCAGTAGTGACATGCATAGTGACATGATTTGCTGTTCTTTAGTTTGGACACTTCTTCAAGTGTCCAATTTTCCAAAAGAGTCAAGTAACCAATCTATGGAAAATCAGAAAGTGTCCTTAAAGTACATCACATGGGAATTACAAAAAAGAAAGGCCACAAACACAATGACTCACCTTTCTATTAAATCTCACCCAAATTCTAGCTGCTGCCTCAGGACAAGTATAGCATTGTCAGTGTAGAATAAGATCTATGTTCTCCTCAGGTGAAGAGCCAGGATGGGTTCAGCATAGCTCAAAGCCAGTGCAAACCCAGTGCTCTCTTTAGCTGCACCCACTGAGCTGTCAATTGCCATTTGAGGGGTCAGAGTGGATCTCATCAAGCCTCCAGCTGTCACTCCAGAAACTCTTTCATGGGTTCTGTGTCTGCCAGCCATACACATGACTTCAGTACCCGAAGGTATTTCAAATGCACCAAATCTGTGAGTGGGTAACTCAGCTGAACCTCTGGTTGACAGATTTAATGAGCCTGATTCAGGTCACCATAGGATACACTTCTTAGCTTGTTTAAGCTAGCTCACCATTTATTACATAAAACTTGAGGTTTCTTCACCTGGAGCAGAATCATTCCCAAAATAATCAGATTCAGGAGGATTTTTCTTTAAAAAACCTTTCAGATGAATGTTAAATGCTCACAGTCCTTGCACATGTTTATATTTCCCTCTTGATTATACTATTAAAAGTAAAAGACAATCTCAATTATTCTAATGAGCACAGGTGGTTTTGGTCCCTCTTTCCCATATATGTAATTGATAGTATTGACCAGACACCTTCCCAGAGAACTCCTGTCTATGCAGGAAAGAAACAAGGCAATTGACTTACTAAAATCAAATACACACTATATAGCATTTAAGGGGAGAGTGCACATCCAGGAGAGTTGAAAATACTGGGACAAGTCCACCATCAGAGCTGCAGGTGCCATGAGACAAAGTAGTTTCATAGAATTCAGTGGCACTGCACCAATTTCCTCATCCCAGCTGAATATCAGACTTGCTAATGGCTGATGCTTTAATTTCCTCTTTAGAAAAAAGAAAGAACGAAGGCACAAAGGATATAAATGCCAAGGATTCTTCCCTCAAATTGTTTCCAGTGTCCTCCAGCAAAACCATATTATTTACTGTTCACTGCTTCAGCTTAATATTGCATCCTAAAAGACGCTTAGGCAGATCTCATTCTCACCCTTACCTTGGTAAAAGCTTTCGCTACGCAGCACGTTGCTTCTGATGTAATGTTCTTTGGAACAAGCATGGTCTTCTTGGACCTCATTGGAGTGGGATAGGCACGGGAGAAACAGCACCCAGTGCACTGGTAAATGGGTGCTCCTGGCTTGGAAAAGAATCTGTTCTCCCCTAGCTTGCACTCTGGACAACCTGCCATAAAAATATAAGGAAGAGAATATTACTTGGTTTCCAGCTGTATTTTCATTTTCAAAAAAAAAGGGAAAGTGCAGGCCATAAGAGGAAGCACAAGCCACACTCTGCTGCTTGATGTCTGCAGAACAGAAAAGCACAGCCACGAAAGCTCTCCACTTTAGGTCTTTTCAACTCTGCAACATGCACCAGATGTAAAACTAGGCTGTGGCTTTTTAGGTAAACCACAAGCACTACTCTATCTTTTCTGGATTCTTTCAATTTTGTTGATAGTTGTGAAGGTTTGTTTCTATGTCTACAGCACTAGGTATCCCTAGAAAACCTCCTACTAGCTGTAGATAGTTAAAAGCACCAGCAGGATTTGTAGTGCTTCTTAAATACTGCCTGTTTTCAGGTAAGATTCTGTTATCAAGAGTTTTTCAAATGTTCGTTGATACTAAGATTTTTGTAGATAGCACTTTTCTACATTTTATTTGAGGCTAAATAAAAAAACCCTGCAACCTGCAACCTTAAAATCTAATACATACCTTTCATAGAATGCTACACCACTAGTATCCCATATTCTGGGCTCCACAGAGGAAAAATATTCTGCACATTATGAGGAGAAGCTGTGGTTCTGTTGTTCCTAATGTTACGTTGTCATTTGGATTGCAAGAGTACAAGAAACCAAACATTTCTATTCGATTGTGTTTCAAGGATTAAGGCTATCCACAACAACTTGAGGACACGATCATCTGGGACATACTTGGCCTGGAGAAATTAAGTTTAGGGAAGAAATAGGAAGCATGCTCACAGTGAAATTATCTTGATTTATTATACCCTCAGTGTCAATAAATGCAATTGAATGATAAAATTTATGATCACATTTATAAAACGTGAAAATTTAATTAATATTCTTTATAATAGTTTTATTTCTGAATGCTGAAAGCAGCTTACCCTGCATGAGAAACTCTCCATCTGGGAAAGTATGAAGAAGATGTAGAAATACAGACAAAATGGTCAATGTGACAGCTGCATACTTCCCGTAGCAATCCATGATCTGTCTGGAAATACAAATACACACATTTTTGAAAGACTGTTTTGCACTGGGTACAGTACAAGTATTTAGGCTATACATGGATACAGCATTTACTGCGAGTAACAGAGACAATTTAGAATTGGGATTAAAACTCGAAAATACAGCATACCAATGTGCATTTTACAGGCTCAGAAAATTGACTTCATCACAATGATATGCCTTTCTCTCTGGCCTTAATAGTGCTTTTTTTTCTTGAATATTAATAAAAGCAACAGCATCTAAACTTCAAATGTCATAACTGGCTAATATATATGATAGACTGGTGTGCTGGTTTTGGCTGGGATAAAGTTAATTTTCTTCATAGTAGCTAGTGTGGGGATATGTTCTGGATTTTTGCTGAAAAACAATAATGCAGGAATGTTTCCATTTTTGCTGAGTAGGGCTTGCACAGCATCAAGGCCTTGTCTCCTCCTCACCCCACCCCACCAGCAAGGAGGCTGAGGGTGCATAGGGAGTTGGAGAGGACACAGCCAGGAACAGGTGACCCCAAACCAAAGGGATATTCCACACCATATGACATCATGTTCAACATATAAAGCTGGGGGAAGTAGAAGGAAGGGGAGGAACATTTGGAGTGATGGGTTTTGTCTTCTCAAGTCATCATTATGCAAGACGGAGTCCTGCTCTCCTGGAGATGGCTGAACACCAGCCCACCCATGGAAAGTAGCAAATTAATTCCTTGTTTTGCTTTGCTTGTGTATTTTGCTTTTGATTTCCCTATTAAATTGTCTTTACCTCCACCCACAACTTCTCTCTCTTTTACTCTTCTGATTCACTCCATTGCGGGGACAATAAGTCAGATTTCTTTTAGGCTTCATTTCACTGATTTACAGAATTTCCCCCTAAAAAATTATTTTCTTCTAAAGCATAGACATGAGTCCTTCCTTTAGAAATTAATTACTTATGGTGAAGTAATTGTTCCACAGAGAAAAGAGTTACATAAAGGATGCTGAAGTATTAAATTTCCAAACTGGAGCATCTTTTGCAGATGATAGAGACAGCCCAACCTGGCTGACTAAGCACAGCTTTGCTTTGGAGAATTGACTTTAGAGTCTTTTCGTTGCTGTGACACAGAGCACATTTCAACAGGAGGCCTTTCCAGGCCCTCATAGAAAATCTTGTGAGGAATTCTGGGCTAAGCACTGCTCACCTTCACTCTCAAGAGTGGATGTGCAACAGTGCCTGGTTCACTTGTCCCAGTTCTTCCTGACAGGCTTCAGCCAAGTACCCCAGGCAGCATCCCAAGCCCATAGCAAACTACTTACCTACCTTCTCAGAAACAGTATCTGATCATGCAGATCTCTCCACCTCTGCAGTCAGCACCTCAGGCCATGCCTAGAGCTAGCTCACTACTTGTTTAGCCTGTGCCTCTTCCAACTGGATCTTTTGAATAGTTTCTTCTGTGCCTACATAGACCACCTGAACCCTTGACTTTAAAAGACTGGAACTGTCACACAAGAGCATAATGTGGTCCTGACTGATGTGTGGGATAAGGCCCCAGGCAGACAACACTGATATAAACATTTTAGATACTGAAAGCTATTGTGCTTAGCAAGCCAAAATCCCCCCAAAACCCCCAAAACAAACAAAAAACCCACCCCAAACATTAAATCCTTAACTACTTAAGAGAGTCTCTTCTTCCAAACACACCTGTCAATGCTTCTACAAATATTCTCCAGGGACAATCCGAATTGTGGCCCCAAATATTTCTAAAAGTGATGAGGCAATGAGAAGGACAATAATGCCAACAAAGCAGAAATCAGTCTAGACATATGGTGTAGAGGCTACTTCAGCATGCTGCACTGGTCAGAGAAGGCATTGCCAACCCTAATCAGGAAAGATGGTAGAAAATCAAGTATAATTAAATGAGTATCGATTTCACGTAAAACGAATTTATTTCTTTGTAGATTTTGCACCTCCCCAGCAAAATCCCTGCAAGGACTGCCACAATGATGTAAATGTTCAAATAATGCCTGCTCACATCTGGAGGGAGAGGCAAACCTGAGGTGGTTCATGGGGTGAAGCCACCTGCCTGGTGTCATTGCCTGAGATTGAACCTGGAGCACTGGGATGTGTACAGAGTATTGATCAGCAAAGTGATGCTCCATCACTGCACAAATTCCCATAGATATATGGGGATATGGGGCTGCTACACACCGGTTCACTGATTAAACAGACATACAATCCTCAAAGGTAGCAGTCCAGGAGGCAGCGGAGCACAAGCCCAAAGGTAGCTTTGAAACCAGGAAAAAACATGAAAGAGAGCTCCATCCTTGCAGCAATCAGAAAAAGATGGTGCCCAGGCGTATGAGGCTGAGACCAAAGGCAGGATGAAAAGAACATGGCCCCCTGCCTGACAGGGGTTACTAAAGTGGAAAGAAACCAAGTTTATGAGTAAGACTAATATGCAATGTTTTCCAGTGCAATGAATGAAGACAGTGGAAACAAGCATCTTCCTAATTAAGACAGAAAAAATAGAAGAGAATAATTTGAAGCCCAACTAAGCAGAATGGTTAAGAGGGTGATAAGGTGTTAGTTACCAGGTGGCAAGGCTGCGTGCTGGGTACAAGTAACTTCACTTGTACCTCCCTCCCAACTGCCCAGTGAGTCAGTTCATGCTGGCAGAAAACAGAGAATAAAGGAATTAAAAGCAGCCAATAAGGATGAGGAAGAAAAAACATTGGCAACAATATTGGAAACACTGAAAATAAGCATTTAGAAGAGGTATCCAAAAGCCAGTTCAGCGTAAGAATGTGGGTATGCATACAGGCTCTATGCAACCTGTGGTTATCCATTTCTGCTTGGACTTTTACTGAAAGCTTTGGAAGCATTGAACATGGCTGTCAGGTTCCTGAGAAGCAGCTGCCAGCCCTCTGTGACCTGTTTCTTCAACAAGAGTAAGCTGTGTCTGTAGCAGAAAGATGGTCCTTCACACTATTTAGATCCACAACCTCTTATGGTCCTACCAAACATTTTGGGAACTGAACTGAGCTCAACAGCATCCATGGAGCCACACTGAGTGGAATGGCTGGATCCCTCCCTCCAGAAAATAAAGTGCTTTTTTAAGGTTGCTTTCTGTATATCCTCTTTCCAGTCCCTTAGAGGGGGTATGCTTGCTGGCAGACTTGCCTGTACTGGAACACAATTCCACAGTCTAATGTTAAGCCCTGATCCATGGTCTAATGTTAAGCCCTGATCCCAGAGTGCAAAAGGTCAGATGGAGGGTCTCATGCACCAGCAGAAGACAGAGAGACTTTTCCAAATGATCTGTTTCCACACCATCCCGGGCCTTTTGATAGCCTAAATGCTTCAACAGCTCCAATAAAAGAAGCCAGCCACAGGAATAACACCACAACCCTAGACAGATTGTCCTGTGTTTCATGTTTTTTGCTGAAGGCACTGTGGCATCCTTCATCCTAATTTTTCCAAGAACACATAATGCTACGGACTGGTACATTGTAAGGGCTCGAGGGAATCCCAGAGGGAAGTTTTTTACATTACATTAACCAAAAGGGGAATTGAAATTGCAGTTTTGCACTTCCTCTATTGAGTCAGATTGTCAGGCTCATACCAAAACCACCAAAAAGACCTGTCAATAAACCACAGATGTGATCTTCTCTACTTTTCCAGAGCAATAGCTGTTTTGTCAGATGGTCTTACTTCAATTTTCTGACTGTGGCCATGCTGTTAACCCGCTTAATGTTCTTATCACTCATTTCATCTCACCATCAAATCCAAGGAAGCTTTTACTTTGTTCTATTAAATATTATCTTTCTTAAGCTACTGGAACAATATATAATACCTGAATTTCAGGAAATCTTTGGAAAGATGGTAATTTAAAATCTTTCCCAGCAGGTAAAATCTCACTTCATTATTTACAATATCTTGTCTTTTTCTGTTAAAGACTCTAAAAGATGTGCTAATACCACAGGTTGTGTAATATTTGACATTTGGCAGCAATTGCCACCATTGAGCAGGAGAAAAACACAAAGTTACTAATGAATAAGTTTGGGACCGAATCAGAAATCATAAATTATCAATGTTCAGCTGCAATCTAATTCTAGAGCCTCATTTTCTCTTACTTACAAAGTCAGCTTAACCCCAAGCACTGATGTTTTAGTCCCAAAGCAACTTTTAAGTTAATGTTCAAAGCAAAAACTTTGACAGAATGGAAGAAGAAAACTTTTGGAAAGAAGGAAAAGAGACTGTCAAAACATATGCAATTGTTCCTCTGTAACAGTAAAATAAAAATATATTACCTCCCTTGTTCGACAAGAATAAATCAGAGAAACTGCAGGACGGTGTTTGAAGATGAGTTGTCCTTGACGCTTGGATGTAAGTTCCCAAAACTGATGTATGAAAAAGTTGCATCTTTCTTTTATACCAGTAAAAGCTAGATCATATTCCTCGCCCACATCTAAGCCATTGGATCAACTGTACATTTTCTCTAATGACTGAACATCACTTTATGTAATTACCAGCCCACTATGCTGATCTTATCTTCAACCTGACTTTCATAAGGATTATTTTTTTCTTATATAATGAAAGAAAGGTCAGATTGAGAGCACAAAGTCAGTGCTGTATGAGTTTCCTGGGGAACTCAAACACTGAACATCCATTTTTGCTGCAGTTTTCAGTGAACAGAAGCTCGTTTTCAAAAAAGGACAAACTTCTAATGTTTCCTAGCACTTCTTTCTAAACTGGGGAATATTATTTAAAAAAAAACATCATAAACACTACTATAGACATGGCATCGCTTTAGCAGAGAATAAAAAATAAAGAGCAACCGTGTTTGTTGATGCAAACATTTAGAAGAAATGTTAGTTTGCAAATTATCCATTTGAATTTAATGTCCAGAAAATGAATGCATGGATAAACACAGAAGGATCACCTTTATAAAGGTAAGATTTCTAGCAGGATCTTATCTTGGTTTTATAGTAAAGCTAATGCAATGGAGGCATTTCTGGAAACTGCATCAGAATGCAGCTTTTAAGGCTTAGAGACTTGTAAGTCTTCAGTTTCAAGTGACAGAGTCTCTGTCCATGCTGGCTAAATAAGACGAGTCCTAGTCTGCCTTCTGGCACTGAGGCCAAGCTGTACAGCAGGGCTTGCATCCACTGGACATTTCCCTTCCTCTTCTCAAAGGGCAGGCCAACATCCAAACGCCTTTTGGGAACAGCCCCTGGCAATACAGACAGCCCTGGGTCAGTGCTCAAGACTGTTGTGTTTCCAAGTCCTGGAGACTTGAGGGAGGTTCAGTTCAGATGTCAGAAGTTCACTGCAGAAGTTAACTGCCTAAGGCCTAGTTACTCACTCTGGATTGCCCTTACAGACAATGGAGAGAAATAGCCCTAAACATCTATTTCAGTACATGATTATGCCCCTTTTACCATGCACCTATTTTTTGTCATTGAGAGTCCAGGGTAAATACCTTGGACTGCTCACTGTCCTACCCAGAGAGATTTACAAATGTTTTATAGCTTAAAAAAACTCCTAAACATCCAAAGGCTTAATATTACCTTTTAAGCACCTGCTTTGTGTCACACACTGATGGAGATGGGATATTGAAAGAGACCCCCTACAGCTTCTCCTGTTCCTATGAAAATGAGGCTTTTATTCGCAAAACAGTGTCTTACAAAATGTTTATTGCATAGTTGGATTTGGTGAATTGCACCTCTGTAGATTTCTGCTGTTCAGTTTTCTTCTCCCTTGCCCGATTCTCTTTTTAATAACAGCAACATCCCCAGACTCAATCTGCTATTTCAGACACATTTATCGCAACCTTTATCACCTCTGCCTTCACTAACAACCTCATCTGCTTCAAGGTGTCAGACACCTTTTTCTCTTCCATTTGTTCACCTCATCACTGTAACAAAGTTAAACTGAAAACAATTGTCCCTAGCTTGCACTTGGCTTGAAATTGGCTTCTGTTTCACAACTGAAAATGGATTTCTGTACCTGTAAGCTTGCCTGGTTTTTTTCAACAATGTGTGCTGATCTAATACAAGATAAATTAAAAAAAAAAAAAAGTCTCCCTCTCTCTACAATTCTTGCTTCATTTAATAACAAAAATGTACAGTTGAAATTTGAGAGCTACTGGTAAACATAGTTTATTGAGAAGTACTTCCCTGGAAGACAAAAGCTTAATATTTCTTGTCATTCAAAGCAAATAGATGAAAATTGCTGAGGTTTATAGAGTGCCTCTGTCCTGTCCGTTTCATACTCACCTCAGCTTGCAGTCCTGTGGGAAAGCCAGGATGACTGGTAATGCTTCACAAAAGCTAGAAAACTATCTTCATAATCAGGAAAATAAGTAAACTTTGTATCATATATTTAATACTTACCTATGTATTGTAGCCAATCATCTACTAGTAAAAAGCAAAAGCTATGCAAAATGTTTATTTCATTAGAAGGATTCAAGTACAAAGACAATGTTATCCCCACAGCAAAAAAGAAAAATAAAAGTGCCCACAACCTGGTACTCTTTCCCTATCAGAAAGTATTAGGAATAAATCTTGTGAAGTCAATGGACTTATACTGGTATAAAAGATAGTTTAAAAAAAGCTCCTATATTTATTAAGAGGATTTCTTACTTTAGCCACTTCAAATCTCCAACTAAAAATACTTGGTCAAATCTGTCTTAATGTGTGAGCGAATGAGAAATGAGAAAATGTGGCTCACTCTTTTGGAGGGGGACATGGCACCCTCTAGTTTATTAAATCACTCAGCGATACTCTCACAAGTATTTTTGCCACACTGATATCATGATTTTATGATCTGTATAAGCATATGGATGAAAATATAGGTAAATATGTACCGCAAGCTGGACCATTGAATATGCTTTGCCGAGATCAGTATTTTGCCATTCTGCATTGGAAAAATGCAACAAATTGCTAAAATTTTCAAATTTCTTCAAGGCCAGTGTGTTCCTAAATTGGACTGGGACTCTATTAAGGAACATATGTGACACTAAATATAGCACTTGTTAAGGCTGAAATCAGTGTGAGCGCAAAACCTAAATATTATGGGGTTTCAGAACTTTTGGCTCTTTTCTAGGAGCTGGGTTCCTATAGCTCCTTCTCTGGCTTTCTCTGGAAAGGACAGTTCATGTCTCTTCCCTTGCTCTGCCAGATGCTGTCTCAGGGTATCTGTTCTACTTCCCTACTTAGCGATATCTGCTTATCAGCAGGCTGCTTCCTGATGCCGCCTCTCTTTTGCTAGAGGAAAGCTTTTCTGCTTTGCCACTCAGCACTGACAACCAGCACCATCTGTAAAAGACTGGAGAATGGCTCTCTTGCCTGAGAAAATAAATGCTTCTAATCAAAAATAAGTACACTCTATCAATAAATAGAAACACCCTCTCCAAATGTGGTTACATATTAGCACTATTAAACAGAATCTACCTACTTTTAATAAGGATAATACAAGGTTTACTATACCATATCCCAGCAGAAAAGACTGAAGAGAGTACAACTAACTTTTGTTTTTAATTACTGACTGCTGTGTTCATCCCTGCCTTCTTTATTGGTCTTCCTAATCCCTGCAGACAAGCAAATGAGAAGAAAATACCCTTAAAATGAAGTTTTGATAGCAATTTTTGGTTTGGATGGACAAGCAGGTTGCGTTTTGGAGGACTTTTTTTTTCAATAATAATTAAATTACATTTCAGAACTTCCTCCAAATGCAGCCAAAATCCACCCTTCATCATTTGTGCAAAATCAGAAAAGAGCACTCCTCCCAGAGAATGCAATGCTTACCAAATGCCAGAAACTCCTCTTTCCTTCTCCCTTGCAATCTTTAAATACCTCCTTGATATCTTTGTCCAGCCCTGCCCTACAGGCTGACACAGCACTCACAAGTGCGAGCCTGCACCAGACCCTGCACCAGAAGGCATCCTGAAGCACTGGTACTATCTTTGCCATTTTGGGTGTCACTTCCTTCATTTCTTGTGTTATCTTCCAGATATTCCAGGAGGAGAGAGGCTCCCACATACCACAAGTCACTCAGCGCTGACCTAAGCAAATTATCAGAGTTGCTGAAGAGAGAGAACAACCAGAATGAGTGAGAGCTTATCCTGGAGAGAAAATATTTGCTGGGGATTCAAGCAACAAGTAACTTGAATGTGAAATAAAAAGATAGGCTGGTATTTCAGTATTTCACTGAGTCTCCCTATTCCTTCTCAGTTTGATCCAATTTTTTTCAGCTGCCATCTGTTTATTCCCAGAGACAGTAACAACAGCTCAGTGCATATGTATGTGTGTGTACATATATATATATATATATATGTATATATATATATATATATACATACACACATATATATATATGTAAAAAAGTCCCCCCAAGACAACAGAAAATACTGATACACACCATTAGGAGCTCCTCTCTGCTGGAATACTTCATACTGTATTATGCAGAAAGTCAAATTTTCTGTTCTTTTACAGATGCTTTCAACTGATTATCTAAAATTATCTCTCAAAGCAATACTTCTTGGCCTCAGTCTCCTTTGTTTAAAATTGACGGTAGTTCTGTCATTATTTCAGATGACACTGGATCAAGACTTTTAAGATTAGCTTTTAGTGTTCTCAAGCTTCAGCCAAACATTGATTATTCTGAGATAATTAGTCTTTCAGTACTTATTGCACATAAATAATTGACTGGAAAGCCTCTCCTATTCTAAAACCATAGTGTAAAGAGGGTTCACTAATACATGCTCTTTTTTTTTTTGTTTTTAATGGAATTAATATTACAGACTATAGCACTTCAGAAATATGTGCAATAAACATAACTTCATGCAAGCTAAGTAAAAACTGTGCCACTGAAGAAAATCAGAAAGATTATAAGAAATAGATACATTTTTTCCCTTTTCTTACTGCAACTTTTGAAGGTCAACATGTTTAATCATTGCTTGTTATTAGGCAACTTAGAGTACTAATAGGATGATGACTTCTGTTTTGCTCTGTTTTCATGCTTCTTTTATGAATAGGTTTATTTGAAATCCAATTCCTTTGAGCAAATTTAAAATAGATAATATTACAATTCTCACAGCATTGTGGTACAGCAAACAAAATGTCATTAACATGTAGGTTTAACTTCAAGGGCTTTAGAGATTGCATTTCAATATTCTTCTTCTCTACTTTTAATTAATGGAAGTAACTACACCTCATATCATGACTAAACGAGATCACAAGGTCAGGAAGGTCTGTTCCTGTGATGTATAACACTGCTGAGTTGAAGTAACCAGGTCTGTCAGACTCCTGAAGCAGTAATTATTGTTAATTAATTTATTATCAGACAGAGGTAAAACACCAGACTACATAGACTACTGATCAAACTGATTATGTCAATGAATATGTTCCTGCACCACAAGGGTAGCCCCATAAGGGTAGCCCATGACAGATGGATAATGCTGTCTTACTTTAAACATATTTCAACATTTATCCCTTTTTCTTGGAAAAAACCTCACAAAACAGACACACACACACCTTCCCCGCACCCCAAACCATATGAGTGGATCATTGTATGTGAGGTTTAGACTTGATAAATGGCCATGCAAAAGTGAAATGTATACCTCTATTGCAGCTAAAACAAAGAAGCCTGATCAATAATGCAGGATGCCTCATTTATACAACTAGCTACTTCAGCAACTCTCATTATCTTATACAGTGATAATTGTTCAGACAATTAGCTATTATCCTTTTCTAGCCCCAAATCTGAATGCTTCCATATGCTCATTGTATCACCTCTTCTATTAGTAGAGTTTTATATTATTAATTTCTTTCACATTTCACAGGACTGTATTTCTTGCTTTTTACAAACGAAAGCAGAAAAAATGCTCAAGTTCCTCAAATTCCAATCAAATTGCCGCAAGCAAGAAGTAGCCTACAGTGTTGATAATAAAAAAATGCACTGACATAGAAACTTAGCTGGAAAAACGTTTCTGAAGAAAACAGGCTATTTCTATCACATTACCAAGAGGATCGTTACCAGGTTGCTGTTACTCTCTCTACTGTCACTGCACAGAGAAAACTGGCTGCCAGGTAATCTGGCTGAAAAAAAAATTCACCATACTTGGGTTCCATATTGCAGCAGCACCTAAGAAAACCACATAGAAAACAAGCAGATAATGGTCCCCTGCCCTGGAGAGCTCACCATCTCATACCGGCTTTGGGGGAGTAAAGTCATTCCTCTAAACTCCTTCTGGTCAACCCCCTTGGGCATTTTTCTTAAGACATCAGATGTCAAACTGATGTTCTGGGCTTCACCAAAATTTTCAGATGAGGCCTTAAGTCTACACAGTGCAGCAGGTCATTTCCCACACTCACAGTGGTCTCTTCTGATCATGTCTAAGCAATCCTTTCATACAGCCACCTGCCCTTTGGAGAAACCGTGCACAGCACTTGTTTCGCATTTGCCAGAGACTATCAGAGCAACTAATAAAGGAAATCAGACATGGTATTTGGCTATTGGTGTGACTCAGTACATGAAAAATGGGCTAGAGTGTTATAATTAATGCCATGTTGGAAAGTAAAGCGGGCCAGTGTTGCCCACCTCCGTACAGTTGTCTATCAGCAATAAAAAAGGCTTACATTTACATAATAACACTTCAAAATAGATCTTACAGTGCTTTGAAAGCTGGATATTTAGAGTTGATTTCCCACGTTGTTGAAATTTAGCCACTCTCACATGGCGGAACAGTAGCCATTTGCTGCCAGCAATATTACATTGTTGTCCTCAAGGGCCAACAATCTGTTAAATTTACATCTCAAATGTAGGCTAAATGTCTATATAAGTAGAATATAAAGGTCTATGATGTAAATTTGGGAGGAGGGAGAAGGCAGGGAAGGCAGTCTGAAAACCAGTAAAAATTTAAAATCTGCTATTTTATATTATTTTGTGATCCACCCAATTTCTTAAGATAAGTTTAGAACACAAAATGAAAGAGCTGAGAAATGACTGAATAAAGTCTCCTGTTCAGATGGTCTAGATGGTGTGTGTGTGTCCTCTTTTCAGACATGAGAAATACAGTAGGAAATTATTCTGGGGATCACTTCAACACTCAGGAATTACTTTGTTCATGCAACATTCTGTGTGCACTTCAGTAGTAAGCTGTCAAGAAGTATAGATTATTGATATATTACCCTTGCATAAGTGGACAGAAGGAAAAAAGCTACCCCAGTGGGATTCAAATCCCCTCAGCTTTAGACATCTGCAGTACATGTGGCCAATGTCCATGCTGGTTACTCTGGTAGTCAGTTGAAAGACAAAGGCATTTTCAGGGTGCCATTCAACTACTCTGTCTTAGCTCTCTACTTAGAATAAACTGGGTGATGCCCTACAATTGCTTGTTTCTCTCCAGTGGTTATAGATAGGTCAGGAAATCTGGCTTAGATAGTCACCCCCATTTTTTAAGGTATTCACAATGGACTAGACAAATCCAGCCCAAAGCATTTTTAATGTTTTGTCTAATATGCTGGAATGGATATAATCATGCTTTTTCTTTTGCAGTTAGACAATCTGAGAGACATGCTGTAAGTAGACGTTCTCTGTAACTTCCCACAGCATATCCAGAAGGTTAGAAAGGGGAGGAAAGTGAGGATTGATTTTATCTGCTAATTGCCTCCTAGATTCTTTCTCTTTGTCTGTGCTCTTTGTAATCTCTTGTTTTAGCGGGTATTTAGCTTGAAAATTTTCTGAGGCAAAGGCTATCATTTTATGCAAATTATTTTTATCCATTATGTGGGCTCCTAGACAGTATAACAACTACAGACCAATACTGCTTGTTTGATACTGAGACGGGAATGTTCTGCACCCTTTGAAAGGATGGTGCTGCAAGTGCAGCAGACTTTCAGGAACATAATCACCTTCCCAGAGTTATTCACAGGTAGAAGTAACTTCACCAGGACCTAGAGTCTGATAGGCATAAAGAAGTCCACAGACTAACACAAAATGTATTTAATAATATTGGATTTGAATTCACAGAATTACGTATTGAGGTCTGTCACCTTGTAGAGTCTTTGGTAGAGGCAGACACTCACAGACTGGAAAAAAGTCATGCTGGCAAGTGCTACACAAAATCTTTAAGGCAAACCTTCAGCTCCAGCTTCACGATGTTGGTATCTGAGAGTGCACTACATGCCACTCTAAGAAGGCAGTCAGACCTTTTGGCTAGCAAGCTAATCAAAACATTTCAATGTCACCACTTGTTAACTGACTGTATTTTTTTTCCTGCTAATATCCTTTATAGTTGTTTAGGTAGTTTTTAAAAAATATTTTAAGAGCTATATATAAATATGTGGTGGGAAATTCAGAAATAGTACAGTTTTGCTACTTCTACTGGCTAGAACCAAATAGTACCAAGAGAAGTATAACCAGGGAACAAATGTTAACATTTGATATGCCTTGTCAAGCTGAAACATACATTTTTAATTTAAACAGAGCTTCACTGCAGCCCTGAACCAGGCAGAGCACACCGGCCAGTGAAACCAGATTTGCTGCTGTTTGATATGCTGCAGAACATGGCAATACAAATGATTCATGACAGCAAATAAGGTCACAAGTTTACCATTGGTTTAAAGGGTTGTGTGTGTGAAATCAGCTCACTCTGACAGGGAAAAGTTAAGCTCGGTGCCAATATCTTTGTGTTTTCACAGTTTCCTGGCTGTTTGCTTTAGGTCTTCCACCCATGCTGCTTTACCGTGCAGTGAAAACAGAGGAAGCAATATTCTTGGGAACTTTTTCTGACTGACATCCATAGCAGTATGCTTTAAAAAGCTATACTAAGCAAATCATTAATTGGTACTCACAAACATATGATGAGTATTCCTCAGAGAACTGCAGAATTGCTCAGTGCAAACCAGCAGGACAGGGAATGTAGTGAGTGATGGGTTCAGTTTCCTGAGGTGTACAAAAGGGTCCTCTGTGACTACCATCAGTTTATGTTGGAGTTACTCATCCTGCTGTCTGTGAACCAGTACTGGGTCACAAGTATCTGGGCGGTGGTCCAGCAAATGTTTCCAAGAAGAAATATGAATCCTATGCACATGCTTTCCCTCCCACTCAACTAAATCCTACATACAAAGTTGTGATCAGTGCCAGCTACGAATGAGGAATGAGCAAGCGCTAACCATGGAGAAAAGTGATTCATCAGTCTAGCAAATTAAAGTGTAACAAAATAAAATTGAATGGAGAAGAAAGAGTAGGGAAGGGAAATGAGGGGGGGAAAAGCGTGCATGGATATGAACTGATACTTTCATTATTTATTGTACTTGGAATGTATCTTTGAAGCTATGGCTACACATAATCTGCAAAGTTTACTTGAATGAGCGTGAGATTTGTCTCATCAGAGGCAACTGCAACGTCAGACAGACAGTTGAACTGACTTTCTGGATTCCCTCAGAATCAAAAGCAGGGGGAAAGGCACTTTTAGATCTATTTTTGACAGTTATCTCGGGCCAAGATAAATTGGCAACTCTTCTGCGTTGTAAGGGGAACCTACACAAAACATCACGTTTTAGCAGCCCACCTAAATTTACTCTATCTATTCCCTATTTCAACCACTACATTTTTTGTCAGAACATCATGACAGACACTGAGGTGTTGAAACCAGGTTTAAAACGGCCAAGGCAGGTATCAACAGAGGATCTAGAGGCATTCTGCAGGCACCAAATGGCACCAGGACACCCACCGCTGTGATACGGCCCCACATCAACACACCGGTTCAGTCACAAAAGCAGCGGAGACACGGCAGTTACTGAGTTACTGTGTTCAGCTGAGAAGCAAGGCTTATCACGGGAATCACAGCAACACCCCGGTGCCACTGGATTGCTGCTGTACTCGGGATCAGCACATTTTCGGCGCGTCTGCACGTTTCCCTTCTCGGGGTGGAGCTCACAAGATCGCTCTGCCCGCGGCTAAAGCCAAGACTCGGTGCTTGAGGCGAGGCTGGTGCACGCCCTGGGTTTAACACCTCGCACCACCCAGCCGTGACTCCGCTCACCTCTGCGCTCCCGCCACACCAACACGCCCTTTCCAGCCATCCCGGTGTGCAGAGAGAGATAATACCCAACAGCAAGTAGACATTCGAACACAGTTCAAGGCAGGGGATCACACCAGGTCCCTAAGCGAGCAGTCTGCAGTTGTTTGCAGAGCGGCCGCTGGTGTGAAGTCTCATTACCTTGGGTAACGTCGCAAGTCCCGGTGATTTCAGAGGCATTTAATCGTGTACTTACACGTTGGCTGAGCGGGGTGTACATAAGCACACACGCTTTTCTGATTACAACAATTTTTTGACACTAAGCACACATGTTGCAGAATGGTATTGGGATTGTCAAGTACAAGCTTAAAGAGTTCAACCCTTGATCCCACGATACTTAGCGGGGGGGGGGGAGGGGCGGAGAAGTTAGAGGAGGTTAAGTTAGTGGGTTGTGACAAAAATAAGCATTCAAAATTAACCATGTTCAAAGAACTAACTGAAGTAATGTTTGAATCATTAATGATGATTTTCAAGAAACAACAGCAAGCAAGGAAGGTTCAAAGCCTAGAAAAGTATAAATGCAATACTTATTTTTAAAAGAGAGAATAGAGAACTTGGAGCACTTTATATTGTCAACCTTTTACCCCCTGAAATAGAACAAATTATTAAATAAAAAAAATTTGTAAATATATGGAAGATTATGATAATTATTACCAACCAGTTGAAATGGGTTAGTCATGAGAAGAAATGTATCAATTGATGCTAATCTCATTCTGACAGGATAATTGCTTTAACAAATAAGTGCAAATAGCCAATATGATGCATCATGACAATGACAACCTTGTTCCACACAGTATTTTACTAAGGAAGCCACATCAGTGCATTCCAGAGGTAAGTAGCAACCCTGTAGGTGCACAACATTTGTAAAATTGTTCTCAAAGTGCAGTAATTGATGGTTTGTTGTCATTCTGGGAAGCTTTCTCAGGAGGAGTCCCACAGTACGTCATCCTGGGAACAGTTTTATACCCCACATCCATTAACAGCCTGGGCGATGGCGCGTGAGTGCACTGACACAGTTTGGCAGTGACATCTGCTTGGGTAAAGTGGCAAAGTGCTTTGAAGGATGAAAATAGCACTAAAAATGGGCCTTGAAGAATCAGCCCAAAATCAATCAGACAAAATACAAACCCGACAACTTTGGAAAGAGAAATCTAATGAGGGCAGAAAGTTAAATATAGAATAGGAAACGCCTGTGTAGGCAGAAAACAATGTGGGGGATCACAAACTAGAGCCAACAATATAATAGATGACACAAAGAATAATCATTCCACTTAGCTCTGGCAAAGTCCCAGCAAGTGCAGAACTGGGTTGGGCACTGGACACTGTGCTCCAAGAAATAAAAATTGCAGTCCTTCGCAGAGGGTGAGGGACACATATGACAGCAAGGAAAGTAGGAAATACCAGCTGTGAGGAAAGCTGAAGGAATGAGGTTTATGTGGCTTAGAAATAGGGCAGTAAATTGAGAAATAAAGAGCTCAAGCAGCGATATTATAGTAGCACTCAAAAATGTAGTAAGCTGCCATAAAAGATTTGGTGGCTATTGTTCCACCATGACAACTAGAGGAAGAACAAAGATCAGATGAATTTCCAGCAGGGATTTAAGTCAAGTATTATGAATCCAATCAAACAGTTCAGATTGTGAAGCATTTAAACAAGCTATTTTAGAGGCTGTGAAATCTTCCCTCCAGAACTCCTGAGCCTGCTTCTTTTGAAATGCCACACAACAACTTTGTTTGCATGATTAATAAAAATACTAAAGGTGTACCTGGCCAGCAGTGAGTTTGAAAGTCTGTTCGGTCTCTGTAGGTAAAAAATTACTCAGTATTGCTACATGATTGCAAGTCCACATTCACTTGAATGGCAACAGGATCAGACCTACATTTTTCCTTGCACAATGGTGCCTAAGTAATGGCATGCACGTCTCAGATCTTTTAATGTAACATAATTTAATGCAGGTTTTTTATTTGAATAGTATGCATAAATCACTGCAATAGAATTGCTATCTCACTATAAGAAAGGAGCGACTAAACTGTGTGTCCTAGACAAAGGAAATATTTTTCAAGAGGTTTGCCTGAGGGGGGATTTAACAGAGGAAGTTAATGCATTCCAGCAAGAATCTCCATCACTATACCAGTGGATTAATTGTAAGTAAATCTAAGGCTCTGAGTGATGAAAATTTGTAGCATAAGGAATGTAGATGAAAAGTGTGGGATGGCTGTTGATGATAAATACATGGTCTGAAACAAATTTTAAATTGGTTATATTTTTTCAGCATTTTGTTATTCCCATGACTAATTTTCAGCTATAAGAATAAGGTTTTAATTCCAAGAAATCATTTTTTAATCAGGAATTCATTAAATTTCCATCTTTTAATTTTCACTGCAGTGGTTTCTTTTTCTGTGCAACGCTTTTATCATCTGATTGCAATCAATATTGTTGTAACAGGCAGTATATGTAGTTCATCATCAGTCAGAGAATGGTAGGGGATTACAGAACATTTATACTACCCATTCTTAAAGTCCATCACTCTACCTCCTCCGCCTGCCATTTGCAGGTTGCACCATTTTTTCCTTCTATTGACACAGGGATCTATATTTTACTAAAGGTTTTCAATATTAATTTGCTGAAAAATTCAATGAAATATTTTTTAAAAACAAATGTGTTGCAGTAAAACGTTCTTGAGAAGCAGTTTTATGCTTTATCACAGCGAAGAGCTGGGTGTCACTACTAAATAATGAACTGGTTATAAAACAGCTAAATCATGAAGACCCAGGAATGCAGAATGCAGATCAACAAGAAAAACAAAACATTCTTTTAACTGACCTTACACCTACAAGTAAATTCTTCCTTTACCTATTAGTAGGATATTCAGTTTTTTTTTTAAAAGTACTCTCTCCTCTCCCTCCCCAACTTGTTCACAAGAACTGCCCTATCCTGATGCCCAATTCCTTTCTTCCATAGTCATGAAAAAGATTCAATTCTGAGACACAAAAATAAAGTAACCACCAAAAAAACCCCAAAACTAACACGTGTTTCTGTGGAATCCTCCTAATTGAAAAGGCAAATCTTGCCAAATGGGAAAGGGAATGAGGAAAAGAATGCAATGATGGGAAATCAGGACATCCTTTCCTTCTCTTAATATTTTTTTAAAGTATAGCTAGAACTCTGCTATATTCTCTAAATGAGAATAAAATGTTGATGATTCAGGCAGTGTGCACTGGGAAGTGAACAAAGGAAAATGATAAACAGAAAACACAATTGGAAAGGTAGAAAGGCACCATTAATTACAGGTATTAGCACTGTGATTTGTATTAAATTATGTAAAATGAGAATATATTCACTCCCATGCTTTTAAGATAGCTCTGAAAATATTTTGTAAGGTTTCCTTCTGAAAAAACAGCTCAAGCCATAACCCAGGCTGTATTTTCAAATGTGCTCTCCTCCCTCATCATTAATATGCTCCTTTCTGCAACCTGAAAATGGGTATTGCAAAAACTCTCCATTTCTCCCCCCAGCTTATGCAAAGACAACCTACAGACCAGGCTCTGCTCAGTTGGTTTTTTCTTGCTGTCAGACATATAGGTCATGTTGATTGCTGAGTGATATATAGACCTATACCAGTGATTCTGAATATAGGTGAACATGGCCCCAGCCTTGACAGAAGCCAGCAGTATCATTAAGGAAGATGTGACTACACAAGATTCATTTTCTTGCCTCTTTTGGAGTTTATGTTTTATTTGCAATTAATTTTCATGATCAGATCCCTTTGCGCAAATCTACCATTTTACCCTTTTCATGAAGTTTCTTTTGTAACCTTGTGAAGGAACACTTACATGCCTCAGAAATAGTACTATTTATTGTCTAACATGATAGATACGTCTATATGTTTCAACATATTCAATAATCAGTTAACCTGTTTTTCTTCACACTACCATTCTTCAGCTTGAAAAGTTTTTGTCCAAACTAATGCTTACTGTTTCCAGACTGAAATTATACTTCTTTTCACCTTTTGTTTCACTAAGCTAAATGAATATTTTTTTATTCTCCTCTCATGAAACAGATTCTCCATTTTACTGATCTTTCTTTGAGTCCTTCTCTGTACCTCCTGGAGTGCGATCTCATCTTTTCTGAATAATAGTGACCAGAACTGCATAAATCGTTTCAGGTGAGATAAGACCAATGTTTTTATCTCCAGTATCTAATGGAAATAGCTGACCTGGCATGTCATGTGATTTTAGTAACTTTTTCTGCAGCTGGATCATATCTATGAGTTGGTCATCTTCAACTAACACAATGAGCTCTTCCTACCCATTGTTACTTCCAACTAATGAGGTTCTCCCCCAGCAGAAAGCAGTACTGCTACCAGTCTCCTTGCATGTTGTGTTATTAAAATTAATCCATTCTGTTATTAAGGTTCTGAAGGTCATCTAGTCTTGATCCTTCTCATATTGAAATTGTCTCACTGTTTTGTATCATCAGCACATTTCATTATTATAGCTCATTTTTTTCCCCCTACATCATTAATGGAAATTTCTGGATGAATAAAGATCTTCTGATGCTTCAGATGGGTATGTGATAGGTTTTTTGCTTTCATCTCAAATGTGGAAACATTCGTTTTCATATCTTCTTTCTCATTAGCCCCTGCTTTAATTTCCTTTGTAAAGGAAACTGAGCTTCTCAAAATTCTCACTTTATTCTTATCCTTCTTAATATTTTTCAAGTAATCATTTTGTTCCATTCCTTTCAAGCTTTTGATTGTTCCCAATAACCCTTTTGAAGTGGTTATTTATCAAGTTGGGACTGACTGTCGCTCTTGTTTGAGATTTGAATTACAGATATGTTTTTTCAGAGAGGTTTAGCAGCTGCCAAACTTTTTCCACATGCAAGTCCTCAACCACCTAGATGCATTTGTCATCACCAGCTCATTCCCTTAATTTTTCAAAGTTTGACCTTTGAAATTAAGAACCTTAGTTATCAACCTACTTTTGTTCCAAGTAGCATTTTTCCTAATTAATCTTCCTAAAACTATTTCTCTCCAGACTTGAAGCCAAACATCTCCAGCACATCTTCATGCTCTCTAACAGAAGCTCTTTGACACATTTTCCCAACACCAATTCAAACAACTTCTACTTTAACTATCCTGTCGCTGTTTGATTCTTTAACATCTATCATACTGCAAATTCTAACCCTCCATTAATCTCCTTTGCTTTCCAAACACCATAAGTGTTTTAATATTTGTGCGATCCTGTTCTAATTTTTATTCTGTCATATCTTCTCTTATCCCTAAAAGATCTAGTTTTGTTGCCAGGGCTCCAATGATATACAAATATCACAGTTGTTTCTGGCTTACATGACATTCTCCCTGGAAGAGTTGGTCCTCCTCCCAACTATCAGCTACATACAGTCTAAGCTACACTGTCATTACTACTCCAACCCTTCTCTCTTTGCTCTCATCATCCTAACCTCTGATACATCTCTTGCTATTTGCTTGATTCCCCTCTTCCAGTACCTAAAACCAAATAGTGGGAGACTAAATTTTTTTCTATTTTTAAGGCTATTTCAAACAACTGATAGGTAAATAACCCACATACAGGGGAGTTTAGGTCATGACGACTCCCTTATCTTGTGTACATTTCTAACCAGGCCCTGCATCCCAAATCATACAGAGTATCTGATGTGCCTCCTCTAAACAGCAGCTGTATTTGAGACATAAGAAACACAGTATGGAGCCAGGAAAACACCACACTGTGGAAATAATGAATCAGTCAAGGAAGCGGCAAGAATAAGAGAACAGGGAAGAGTGTAATTGAACCCCAAAGAAATTGATGGTGAGGAATCCTTATTGCTACAATCCCTTATCTTAAATCTTTATTTCTAGCACACCCAAGTAATAAGTCTTTCAGTTCCCCTTAACAAAAAATTTTGTCTTTGAACTGATGTAAAAGTCAGGTCCTTTCCCTTCCAGACTTCTATCCTTTTTTGTTCTTTCTCATCATCTTCACTGTCTTTGTTCCTTGAACTCTTTTGGTTGGATTCATTTTTTTCATCCCTCATGGGATTCATTGTCCTTCTCCATACACACATCTTCCTCATCTGCTTCTTCTTCTCTGTATTTTCCATTTTAACAGCAAGTGGGTTACTTGACTATATTTACACTGCCATGTAAGCCTCCTCTCTCTTATATTCACATTCTTCCACTGTCACATAGTCTGCCCTACATGTCCATGAAGAAAACAGGTATCTGAAAAGAACCTCTTCTCTGCACAATCTCTTTCTCCTGTCACCATCAAGCACCAGCTCTTCGCTTCCATGAGCTCTATCTACCACAGTGTAGCTTCTGTCAGGAGTCAAATACAGGACGAATAACACAGTTCTTTATTCTTTTCCTCTTTCCCAGGCCATTGCCATGCTTGACTCAGTTGCTCTCATCATATTCTCACTCTTGTCAAATAAGAAAAAAATAACTCCTTTGTTTTTCACCACTGTTTGTGGTCATTCCTTCTACTTAATAATTCCTTTCTTGGTCTCTGAGATATAAGCTTAGCAATTAACTGTCTGCGAGTCATGATTAAAGACCGGAGTCCTCCCTTGCACAAGGCCCCTGGAGGCTTAAGTGCAAGTACTCTTCAGGGTAGTACAACTGAAGGATGGGCTACTTTCCACTTGACCCTGAGGAGAACAAAACAAACAACACTTGCTCTACCCTCTCTAAGTGCTAACCTTTGGCATGAGTGAGAAACCCATACTCCCTTTCTCCTTCCTTCCTGGCCTGGGCTCAATTCAGAACACCCTCTGGTCAAGGCAGAAACAATACAGCAAGCTAAAACAAGGACAGACTATCAATTGGGTTATTGTGGTTTATTCTTAAGTGAAAATAATTGCAAACAGCACAGTACAGGACAGAGTATCCAGAGGAGAAGGTATTTTAGTTGCTGCAGTTATATGAAGTGATTGAAAAAGAATAAATAGGTCTTCATGCCATTGTTTCTACCATTTGCATGACTGATTAGTACTGGTATTATAGGCAGTTTGGTAGCGAGGGATACATGCAAACCAAACACATTTTCCTAGTACTACATAAAGCCTTAAATAGTAAAAGTGAAAGTTTTCTCATCTTCTGCTTGTAACAGAATGGATTTCCCGTGCAGTAAAAGTCCAGACATTTAAAAGGTTTCAAGCTTACAAGTCGCAAGTAAGATATCTACTTGGATGCTTGTATGGAAAATTAGAAACATACCACTTTGGGTTCACTACCATGACCCAAAATGTGGTCATTTTTGGACAAGATTCCCAGGCCTGCCTCCAAAATGTTGCACATTCAGTGCTATCACTTGCAGATTAACATTCTTGCAAACCTGGAGCAATCTCTTTTCTCCCCAGCTCTGATTTAGTGTTCATTTCACCATATGCCTCAGCTTTCAACTGTATGCAAGAAGTAGGTAGTGTCATTTGTCCTTTGTGACCAAAAAAAAGAAAGAGAACATGAATATCAAATCAATCCAATGTTCATACAAGATAAGGTAGTAGGTACGGGATATTGAGTTAAACCTGCGTCAGGGCAAGATTGAAAGGCATATTTAGGGGTCTGCTGGTAAGTCTCTTCCAGCCAAAACGCTGTTACAACCAATTTAAGTTTGTGCAAAGTACCAGTGTTCCTTGTTTTTCAGATGATGTGAAATGCCCAGCTTAAGACAGCTTAAGACAGTGCTGGCTGGCTCTGAGAAATGACTCAGTTCAGTTCAGGCAGGGCTCTCGCTGCTGTAACGCATTTCCCCCTCACTTCCTCAATGAGCGCTGGCAACGTGAAGAGTGTGAAGCCATCAACCCGCGTCAACCTGTGCAGCCTAGAAGACTGCAAAGCATGTATCCATGCCAATTCAGTGTCTGTCAAATCCATGTTTTCCTTCTCATCAGAATCAATACCTCAGGCCCATCTCCAGTACTTCCAACACCTGTGACAGATGAAAGAGTCGCCTCGGCTTCTTTAGTAGATGCAGGGAAGGACAATGTCCGTCACTGGAGTTTTGCATTGTTGTAAGGACATCACCAGTGTGTGAGAGGGTGCTTGGCCCAGTACCAGGACCACAAGGGCAACAAAGCCCTCAGGAACTTTCAGATCTCAACTGCTTCATTTGAAGAGCCAAGCTGAACTTCCCATTTTCAATTATAATAAAAGCAGGACTATCTAGGTATGGAGAAGGCAACTCAGTGGCATCCTTGAGGCAAACACACTTCCTTGCAGAGGAAGAAGGGTGAGGTAATCAACGCTCCATGAAACTCCAGTGGTGTCAGCCATTCTGAACCAGCAGTGGTTCGGGCCACATGGTGCTCTTAGGCAGGAGGAAAGATTGGATGTGGCCCTTAGCATCATGGTCTAGTTGTCACGGTGGTGTTTGGTCATAGGCTGGACCCGATGACCTGAGAGGTCTTTTCCACCCTAACTGATTCCGTGATTCAGAACTCGAGGGACAGCGGCACAAACTGACCAACCCAGCCCGGCCCGCCCTCACCGCCCCCGAGGCCGCCGCCATTTGCT
>VZTJ01005843.1:558028-616321 GCA_013397795.1 Orthonyx spaldingii
GGGGGGGGGAGTGGTAATGAAAATTTCTGGGTATTTCAAAAGAAATCTCAAAACCTCTTTTGAAGAAACCTTGTTTTTAACTGCTCTGTCTGCATAGTTTGTTCCTACTGTTTTAAGCTGGTTTTTACTTTGTGTTGAGATTCTAGTGAAGTATTAGGACCTTAAGGTCCTACCCTATTTTTTTGGGGTGTGCTGTCATGCTAGAGTAGCTCTTGGTAATACTGGGGGATATATAATATATCACTCCTAAAAGCAGACCTGCATATCTCTACTTAAAAAACTTTTTTTAATTTTTATTATTATTGCATATTTGTAAACACTGTATAGTACAAGTTTTCACTCATTATTTGTTTCTGTTGAAGGTTAATCTTATGTTTTCTCTTATAAATTCTTCTGTTAATCTTACTATAATTGGCATTCAGTTTTCATACCTTACAGACATGACAACCTTCTGGTGCTGTCATCCTCTTCAACTGTCATTGTCTTCCTCACTTTTAGTCTCTGTATTCTCAACTTCCTCTTCAGACTCAAGATTACAGAAATAATCTTCAGTTTTATCCATAAAATTTGAAATAAAGCCTTTCTTAAACCTTTTAGTTACATGTTCTGGATTTATCCAAACCCAGAGTCTGTCTTAATCTAATGACAAGGAAGTGTTCCAGTAGGCTGCTTTATTTTTTCCTGCAGGAGTTAGAGTATGATCCTTTGCCAAGAGTAATTCTGTGTATAAAAACCTCAACAGCCTTTGAAGGATGTTTTTTTGCTATTTCATTGAACACCTGCAGTTGTGATGTGACCATAAGATTAGTGTTCCCTGATGGTGAGAAACACCACCAGCAAAATGTCAGGTGCCCTTTTAATATAAGTAGAAGACATTTCCTCTTTTTCTTAATACCACACCTGATTTCTTACTCCAGACAACTTTTATCAAACTCTTAGCTGAGTGTATAGGTAGATGTCCACCTGAGATTTTGTTTGGCTCAACAGCTAACTGTGATGTTTAAATAAAACAGGCACGAACTGATGGAATGTAATTGTTGGTAAGGTGGATATTTTTTGAGCTTTCAGTTAAATTATTCCCTGTCTAACCAAGCCTCTGTCTCTTCTTTTGAGTATGCATGAATTCCATAGTTTATATTTCTTTAAGTGAAGAGTGTTTTCTGTTGAGTCCAGTGAGCAATTTTTGCATTGAGGTAACAATTAAAAGTTTCTGTTATGATGTTTCTGTCTTTACATGTTTGCCTCTACCATTCTGTGTTGTTTCTGGTCTCACAGTTCCTATTTTTTTCTAAATACGTTTCCATGAGTGCAAGATTCCCATCATAGCTTCCAATACTTCTAATTTTGCTTTCATACCTGTGACTTCCGGATGTTCTGCTATTCAGGGAGAGATGTACAGCTGCCAGAAATCGCAAGGAATCTGCTAAAATATGATACACCACACAGATTCCCAAGTGCATGAAGAGACACACCTGTCACCAGTGTGTCAAGTCATGCAGACTTTCGGCTGCTTCAGGCATTTTTGTACTACTTCATCACTGTAAGAGCTGCCATGTCAAACAGTCACGTTATCCCTTTGACTGGGGAAGGGGAATAGAAGCTAAACCCCCTGCTTTTGCTTTGTTTTTTTAAGCTAAACTATGTGGAGTTAGGGAAATTATCTTGCTTTCAAACAAAGCAGTATGTGTACATATCTGGATAAAATGTGTATGAAAAATATTTAGAAGAAAACACCCTCTCTGTTTGGGGTAAATCTAATCAATGAGCAATGCCTCAGCGTCATGATAGATTGGAGCTGGTCTTCGTTAGAACTTCTGAGATCTGTACTATGAGGTTTTATTAAGAAGTTTTCCTGTAATGAAGTAAGCCAGGTAAATCATGATTCCAAAACATCATTGGTTATTGGTAAGCGATAGCTACAAATGCTTTTTAAGCTGTTCTCAAAAATATCCATTAAAAAAGATTCAAAGAAACTCCCTGCACGATACATTTCAGTTCAGTGTTTTCTTTGCCTTCACTAATTTCTTCCTGCCACCCTTGCAGTGTAACTTAGTATCTTGTTGCAGTTTAAGGCTATTGGGATTTATTGTATCCCATGTAGATATGAAAAGTAGCATATTCCCTTTCTGTTGGAAGGACCTCGTATATTTTCAATGCTGTTTTCGGTTTTCTCTTTTTACTTTTGAGAACAGTTTTTGTAGTTCTTGATGTTAAATTTTTCCTAGTTTTCCCTTTCCCTTTTACTTTGTTGCCAAATCCTTGGAATATATGGGATTTTTGAAGTCCTTACATGCAGGGAAGGTAGCAATCTAATAAGTATTTCGTAAGAAAATGACAGTCTCTCTAAGACTTAGGATTTAAGTTAAAACATTTCTCCTTCGGAGTACAAATATTCGAGAGAAGAATGATAGTTCTCTGAAGCATAACAAATTAAGGTAGTTAAGAAGATGACAAAATGTAGATGGAGGGATAAAAATTAATAAGACTTCAGCATGTTGACAGAAACTCATCTTTCCATGTAAATTCAGCAAATAGGTACTTAATTTCATAGTCACCCTGATGCAGATGTTTTGCTGAGTTAAAGTTACTTGATTCTTTTACCAAAGTTTTGGAGAAAACCCCTTCTACCAGCAAACCACTGTTTCTCTAAGAAGCACTTCTAGTGAAAAGTTAATACTCAGAGGTGGGTACAATTCTGCATAATATCCTTGATTCTTGTTGCCCATTCAAAGACTAAGAAGCTTTCTGCTTTACATAGTCTTTCATCCATTCAAAAAAACCTCTGAAGACCTCCCTGTAGATTCTGGTTTACTTGTAGTAGCTGGCTGTAAGCAGTAGCTGCACATCTGTGCTGGCATAACTGAATGTATTCGCTACTTTCTGTATGGACACATACATTCCTGCCTTTACGTTTTCGCACAAATCCAAACTTTATTCCCTACTTTTGAACAATGTATATCGATAAAGTCCAGATTGCTTTCTGAAACTGCGATTATTGAAGATTCACTGTTTAAGAAACATGAAATATTGACTATAGAAAGCATTGTGCAGGGTTGTACAAGGACTGTATGTGTGTTAATATTAATGTCCAGTAAGACATCTCATTCTACCAAGATATCTATGTTGCATGTCTCATGTTGCTTTCATAGAGGTGACATTAGATATCTATTTAAATGCTCAGTCCATTTTCTGTATATTTTAAATTTTTAAAAATTAATAGAGAATGAATGCTTTGTCAACCACAGGTCTTGAGGGAAGGAAGTATAAAAAGAGGGTGCTGTTCTGGGGCATCTTTGCTTCCATCATGACTAAGAATTAGGGAGTTTCATCTGGCATTTTCCATTTACTCTGCCATTTAAGCGTCACCATTTTCTTGTACTCTAGGCTTATTGCAGACATGCTATATGCTGTATGTTGTTTCTACATAAGACTTCTTTAAAGTTACGCATCAGACTAAAACAGTTATGAGACATCAGCATGTTGTTTCTTCTGTGTGCTACATTGCCTAAACTGATATACAAGGCAAAGAAACAATTTAAAATTCACATATGTGGGGAACATATCGTCAAGAAAGAGTGTTCCAGGCTTTGATTTATTCCTATCAAAAATTTTAATTGTTTTTTAATGGCCTCCATGCATATGCTTGAGTAATTATAATACAATGTGTATATTTCTCTGGTTTTCATGAGGGAAACTAGCATGACATTCTTAGGCCACCAGTTTCTTCATAATGATGATGTACAACAATTTGCGAATGTAAGTTTAAATAACAGGTAAACAGTATGGCTTGAAACTATCTTTTGAGATAGCATTTCCCATTTTATTAGGTCTGTGCTTTTTCATAGGTTAAGAACTTAATGCCTTGTGTTCTCGGAAGTATGCAAGTCTTTTTTTTGAGGTATGAAATATTTTCTTTTCTTTCTCTTTCCAAATATGCATTAAAGACAACTCCATGGTATTATTTCTCAGATCTTTCCTATCTAAGGATGAACTGCACTGCTTTTATTTGTGAATAGTTAATCTAATAACACCTAGTACTTGACAGAACAAAGACTTTCATAAAGAAAGTATATGTAACATCAAAAAGTCCTGATCCAGTAGGAAATTGGACTAAACTTGCAAAGGTGTGTACCTGTTTTTGGTAAGAATAGTTTGATCAGATGTCTTTTCCATCTTCTCTTCTGTTAACTATTGTACAGTCTTCTGGTATACAATATTTCTAGCTTTATGATTTTCTGTATGAAGGTAAATTAATCTTTCGTCAGAGAAGCAGGAAAATCCTGTGCTAACTAATGTAGCTCTCCCTTGATCGGTACTCATTCTGAGCTAGTCATATATTTCTTTGTCCTTAGAGGAACTCATGTAACATGGACAACTACCAAAGCTCTATATATCTCCAAACACTGACTCCTAGTGTTCATTCTCTCCTAACTGCTGGACAGGTGCATTTGTTGCTTTGAGAACCTTAACTCCCTGAAGTAAAATTCTTTAGGATAAAGAACAGTCTTTGTTTTGTAATTCTTTTGGAGTGAATAGACCAGTTTTCGTTTGAGCTGGTAGTGAGTATGGCGTAGCATTCTCAGTGTCCTGTATATAAAAAACCCCCAGAATTTGGAAGGATTCCTCTTCTGTTTTTCAGAATGATGGAGAAAATGGGTTCAGTCAAATAGGCAAATCCTGTTTGTGTATTTAACAGACCAAATGTTTCGGTGAATTGTTATAGTACATTCAGTAATCAGGCATTAAATCAAACCATGAATAAGGAGTTCCTCGGACTTGTGGTTTATAGAATCATAGAATGTTAAGGGGTTGGAATGGACCTTAAAGATCATCTAGTCCCAACCCCTCTTGCCAGGGGCAGGGACACCTCCTGCTAGACCAGGTTGCTCAAGGCCTTATCCAACCTGGCTTTGAACAGTGCCAGGTTTGGGGCACCCACAACCACCCTGGGTAGCCTATTCCAGTGTCTCATCACCTTCACAGTAAAGAATTTCTTCCTAATATTTAACCTAAACTTCTCCTCTTTCAATTTGTACCCATTATACCTTGGGCTATCACTGCAGTTTCTGATGCAGAGTCTCTCTCTGGCTTCCCTGTAGGCCCCCTCCAGATACTGAAAATTTGCTATGAGGTCTCCACACACCCTTCTCTTCTCCAGGCTGAACAGCCCCAACTTGCTCAGCCTGTCATCATAGGGAAGGTGCTTCAGTCCTCTTGTCAGCTTCATGGCCCTGCTCTGAACTTGCTCTAACAATTCCATGTCTATTGGGAACCCAGAACTGGATGCAGTATTGTAGATGGGGTCCCACAAGAGCAGAGGAAAGGGGAAGAATCACCTCCTTCAACCTGCTGGCCATGCTCCTTTTGATGCAGCCCAGGATTCCATCTGGCTTTCTGGGCTGTGAGTGCACACTGCTGGCTCGTGTTGAGTTTTTCTTCAACCATCACCCCCAAGTCTTTCTCTGCAGGGCTGCTCCCAGTCACTTCTCTGCACAGCCTGTAAGTATGTCTGGGATTGACTCGACCCAGGTGTAGAACCTTGCGCCTTTGAACTCCATGAGGTTTGCACAGCCCACATCTCTGTCCTGTCAAGGTCTCTCTGGGTGTCATCCCTACCCTCTGGCATGTGGACTGCACCACACAGCTTGGTGCCATCAGCAAACTTGCTGAGGATGTGCTTGGTCCCATTCTCCCTGTCACTAGCAAAGGTGTTCAATCAGCCCCAGTACCGACCCTGAGGGGCACCCATGTGGACAATGAGCCGTTGACCACAACTCTTTGCATGCGGCCATCCAGCCAGTTCTTTATCAACAGAAGTGGTCTAGCCATCAAATCCATGTCTCTCCAATTTGGAGACAAGCGTGTCATTGCAGAACAGTGTCAAACACTACGTAAGTCCAGGTTGCTCTGCCCCTATCCGCCAATGCTGTAGTCCTGTCATAGAGCGCTGGTTTTGGGACCCTGTGATAATTAATATACCATTTTATAACACAGTGAATGCAAAGATGGGTACAAAAAGAGATTAAATGTTCAGAATCACCAAAGACGCAGTCTGAACTTCATTTTTTTCTTTGGTCATTGAAGGGTTGCTCTTATGAAGAGAATTGCAGGGATAAAAAATAACTTCTGTTTATGAATCTGTAATAGTGAAGATGATAAAACTTCATTATCCCCATTCTACAAACTGGGAACTCGCACAAGGTTTTCATTGAAACTTATGTAGCAACTGAACCCTGGTTTTGGATACCCAGCCAGACTTGGTCACCACCTTAGTGTGATGACAGGAACTCAAGAGTTCTGCTCAGATTTGCGAACGTATTCAGGAGAAAGTCTGGCCTTGTCTTCTTTCCTTTCCCACGTGTGGACACAGCAGCAGTACTTTGACACTGGTAAAAGGAGACTGGTGGTTATTACACACAGTGTGGTAGATGTTGCCTTGTTCTTTCACCGGAAATATCGATCAGATGGAAGGCATCCTTTAGGATGCCAATTTGACTGTGCTGAGTAGACAAGTTTAAAATGGCAATTAACTAACCTTTCTACTGAGGATGAAGATAGTCAATTAAGTTGTCATCAGAATTAAAAAGGTTTGAAGTAACGGTGGGAGAAGTTGCATTCATCTGATAAAGACGGCTAATACAAAAATGTAATGCAGTTGAACTATAGAAATATTGTAATGTCTCATTTCACTTGATGAGAGAGCAGGTTCAAGTCACCTATGCTGTGGGAAATGTATATATTTCCAGATTAGACACAGTCATTTCTGGCTGTCTTCCTATTTTTAATCTGCCCATATGCCAGTCTGATAATTAAAAGAATAGGTAAATTAGATTTCCTGGCAGCGGATGAAAGTTTACTGTAATGAACATCCCGCCACATTCATGAAATGCTTGTTTAATAGCCAACTGCTGAATGCTGTTTTTAACTAATAGACCAAAATATGAATGTTGGGATGACAACACTGAATTGAGACATAATTGAAAATCTGAATAGAGAGAATTGTAGCCTAGAACTATAACAAGTTCACTTCTTCTGTTAGGATGCAAGAGAGAAATTAGATACTAATGACCAGATCAGAAAGAGCCTGTTAAATGCAAAAAGTTGAAAGATTAAAGGCAAGCCTAAAGAATGCTAATTTCCTTTACTGTATGTGACACAGCATGAGGCTTTATGAAGTTATTTACTGGTGTTTTAAATAACTTATTTGTTCTAAAATAGATTATGGATGTAACCAGAGGCTCTCTGTTCATTTTCTAGGTTTTTCTAGGTCTTTTTCTAAAACTAGCTGGGTTTTGAATTCCAAGCAAAATAGTGCCTAAAAATAATGAGACAAATAGTGCCAAGGTAATTTCTCTTTTGTTTTGCCTCTTTCAGTTTAATAATTAGCAAACTGAGCTCATTCAGTATGTTCAGCATGTCCAGATGAAAAACATGCAAATTGCTTGTGCCTTTTAACTTTTATTTGGGGAGAGAAACATCTCTGTCAAATAAGAGAAGGTTCTGTGTTTTGGTAATTAACTTTCAGTTGTCTCCCCTTCCTGTGGGTTTTGGTTTTTTTTAATTTTCTGGGTGATGGTAGATGATATAATTACTATGAGAGTTGTAGTGGTGCCCCACAAGCTATTCTTCTATTTCTGCTTCTGTATCTGATGAGGTGCTTTTTTTCAAACCTTCCTCCAATGTAGACTTTGCCTTAAAAGTATAAATGTATTTTCCAACAACATAGTTATGTCTCTTGGTTTTGTATCTGTAAATTGGGGACAGTGGTACTTCCCTGCTACTCAGTTATATATGCATTAGAGAACAAATCTGAGATTTAGTTGCTGTTGTTACTTTATCTGCCTAGTGCAGTAGAAATAGTTGGATTAGAGGCATGGTTAACATTTTATGTTGGTGTGCCAAAGAGTCAGGGTGCTAATGTTCTTAAAAATTAAATTGTAACAATAGTTTAAAAAATCCTCAAAAAGTTGATAAAGAAACTCATCCTTAAGATTATTACATGGATTCTTCCCACAATTAGTCTTAGCTCTGCTAGAGATGTACAACCATGAGAGTTACATCAAGTAGTTGTAAGAAGTCATCAAGATCATGAACACCTTAGGTGGTGTAAATATGTGTACGGAGAGGAGGGTGGAGTTCAAATACTCAGTACACTCTGGCATTTTCAGAATTGTTGAAATCTGTTTAGTAAGTACATATTAATGGTAACTACAGCTGCAATGAGTTTTATTAAAAAAAATTACACAAAGGAGACCTAAGTAGATGTGATTATTTGAGGAGAATCTTTTTAGGCAAGAGTTAAAAAGTAGCTATCTTTGTTTAAATTCCATGTTTTCTAATTTTTGTGGAATTATATTCAACTTATTTTGCATAATAAAGTACATAATATGTAGTTACATTATAAACTACTGAATATATGTATGAATGTGTGGTGGTTGAACAGACTGAGAAAATGAATCATTCATTGCAGGGTAGTTGGTTATGTTTACTGGATTTCAAAAGTATTCTAATTCTTTCTAACAAATCAAAATTAGTCAGCAAGTAGTATCAGTTCTTTAACAATTACCTTTTCTCTCTGTGTGTTCTGAACTTCACTGTTGTCTCTAAAAAGTCTCCAGGGAGGATAGCTTTCCTTAAGCATGAACAGAGGCAAGAGTTACTGCACGTCTTGATTTTTTGCTGGTTTTGTGCAGCTCCTTTTCCTTTTCTGGTGAAGCTTGAGCATAGAACTTAGATGTGTATGTTAATTTTTCCAGTTTTGCCACAAAAAAAAAGGTGCAATTATAGATCAGTTAATTCTTTGTATTCTGGTTTAATAGGCAAGATTTTAGATTTACTTGGTTGTTCTGAGAATAAGAAAAATAAGGCTGGTGAGGGGAGAATATTTATTTTAAAAAGGCTTGTAGATGGACAGAGTTTGCAACGCTGGTACAGTTTACCTTTAAAACTGTTCAGGAAACTAATACTTGAAGGTATTTGAGCTCATGTTTTTTTTATTTAGATATCACCAAAAAACATCAGTTCTTATTAGTGATGGTTATCTATAGCATAGAGTGCATACCTGTGTATCTGGGTCCTGAACATACCAGTAATAAAAATCAGTGCAACATTGTATGTGGTTCTTCAAATACCTGGGTGAGCAGAACATGGCTGGGCTTTTTTTTTTGCCCTTGGAAGGGGAAACACTGCAATATAGAAAGGTATATGAAAATATACCTGCTCATACAGTCTAACAAAACTTACTTTTGGTGTTCTGAAGTTCTCACTTCAGTAGATGAATGAGACAGTGGTTGAAAGAACAGTTTTAGAAGATACATGTGAACCAAAAGAGTGAGTTCCTGTATGTTAATGCTCTGGGTCAGACACGGGGTTTGCTTTGAAAGTCATCTGATCCTCCCTGTTACCACACTTCTTTTTATGTTGTGGAGCAGCTTTGGAGCAGTAGTGTGGAAATTTTAGTATCTTTTGGACTAAACTAAACCAGAAGTTGTGCTCCAGAAGCAGTTGCAGGCAGTCTACTTCAGCTGCTAATGGGTATCCAATGAATGGAACCAGCTGAATGCCAGAATGAAATACGACCAACTGTGATGGGTTCACTGAAGACTTGGGTTCTCAGAACCCCCTTTTCTGCTGTATTATCTGATCCTTGTGCATTGCACTGGAATAGTATAGTCATTATGAGCTTTTTGTGGACTAGAACCTATTTGGCAAACTCAAATTCTGGTTTTGAACTTCATTCTCTGAATGAGTCTGTCTTGACTCACCGATTCAGTGCTCACTGATCTTGACATGACTTTCCCTTACTTTCAGCTGCAGGGTAGAGAAGCCAGTGATGTTAGGATGGCTTTGCAAAGTGTGAAAGCAGCTGGAGTTTTCTCTTTGAAGGGAAGGAAAAAAACAACAAAGATTGGATCTGCAGCCTGTCAGTGGAGGAGTAGTAATGGGAAAAAAAAAATTGCATAGCTCTGCACCATGCCTGCAGAAATTGAGAATGAAAACAATTGCTTAAATACAATCTTGTAGTAAGTGATGGAATTAAGAGTCTGGCTTCAGTCCTCTCTTCTGGGCACAAGTCAATATCTCCATTAGAATTAAAGTGTCATCATCTGATTCTGCAGCCAAAGGCGTCTTGGCTTTCTAGAGCTATACTTTGCTTAACAACTTTATTTGTTGTGAAACAATCCAGAAGATACATTCAAGTAAAAATAGCATATCAACAACTTAAAATCTTGATAGGTTTTAAAAATGAAAATTGAGTACAAATTGAGATTGATGTTCTTTGATCATAACGATAATTTCAATAGTACTTGTCCTGTAGAAAATACAATTGCATTAGGTTATGTCATCCATAGTTTTGTATATGCAGTGTGATACTGTGTACCTGCTGGAGTTTTGCTGTTTGATTCTGGATTGTTTTGTATTATAATAACAAAAATGTAAGAGCTAATATTCTTGCAGCATTTGTGTAGCTACAAAATGAAGGTAACAGTGCTAAACCTTGGTAAACAAATACTGAATCAGTTAAGTAGTGCCAGTTTTAATTTGCGTTATTAAACTGCTTTGGAAATTATTTAGAAGTACAGTGCTGTGTTGTTTTGATGTAAAATTTTGTTTCTGTTTACAGTTCTAAATAAATAAAAACTGATTTTGTTGATTTTATTATGGCAAATCTGTGATAGCAGCAGTATTTCAGACGGGTGTTGGTTTTTCTGTCTGATGCTTATGGACAGGTTTGAAATATCTATGTTTTTCTTTGTAAGTTTTGTTCTAACCTAAAAACCTCTAAAACTGCCTGTAGGGTATCCCAACTGATCAACGAAATGGAAGGAGGTCGTTTATGTTTGAGTTTTCCTGTTGGAGATAAAGGTGAAAGGAAAATAAAGATGGATTATGATCATGGTGATGTGGAGAATGTTTTGATCAGAAGGTTGTCATACCACAGCGAAAGCAATAGATACTCATATTTTTTTATTCTCTCCTTTTCCCCTGTACTTTTTTAAATGGGCAAGAGATGGGGGTTATACTATATAATCATTTAGTTTAGTCCTAAATGCTTTAAAAATCATCTGTTAGAGTATTTGTTTCTAATGATTTAAATGAAAAGTCTCATGGGCAATTTGAGGTAGACTTGGTTTGAATTAGACATAGTAGAAGCAAGGGTTTTTTGACATGTAGAACTAGTTCAAGAATGGTTCAAGTTTTTCTTGAATATTCTGTTCATTTGACATTTTAGTTGGGTAGTTTGGCCTTGTACAAAGTGAACGTAAATGCTGGTTGCATCCCAGCAATTCCTTAGCTGCCTCTAGTTTCCTCAGATTAAGGGGGGAACCTTTCATGGGAACCTTAACCTCACAGTTATTAAAAAAATGTTGCAGCAGTTGGCTTTTTATGTGATGAAGGACTTGTTCTCCATCTTCTGGTAAAACACTGAACAACAAGGAGGAGAGAAATCACAAAAGTAAAAGATAGTTTTCATCTCTAGAAGCTGTAGATCATTAAGGCTGAGAATAATTGTAGTTTAACACTGTAAAGATGTTTTTTGGTGTCCCTTTAGGATGTAACTTTGCTGTGGGACTTCACAAAGACATCATCTGGTACTAATGCATTGGTATGAAAGGTTCTTGACTCCAGATATGTCTAAATTTGGATTTCTAATATATTTTTAGTATCTCAAATGCTTAATTAAAAAGAACATAGATTATAAAGCTATTCTGAACCAGGCTGTTCATTTTCCTTCCAGGAGAGAGACATCACAGGCAATGCTGCTGTTTTCACTTGAGTTCTGTTGGTCTGAAAATGCTTCTTGAACCAACTCCTTTTAGATGCTGTGAGGACATGATCACCCAGTGCATGATCTTGTGCTCATTGATCATGCCTGTTGTCATCCTAGTCATCTTCTAATTTAGTTCTTTTACATTGAGTTCCTGGGGCAGAGATGATTTTACTATTGCAAACCAGGACTAATGTTCCGTGTGGAAGGGAGACATCTGTTCACTCACAGGGTTATTTCTATTTTACCAGTTCAGTTCTATGACTTTTCGTTTGGTTCAGTAAGTATTGGCACAGTGCTGGAACTGCACAAAAAACTCAAGGCCAGAAGCCCATCTTAAGTTTGCAAACTATCATAAATTGACCTTAAAAGTAGACTATTATCAACTTTCCAGGAATTTGAGCAATGCTGTCTTTATCACATACTCAGTTCTTTAATGGTTGTAGTAGTCAGTGAGATTATGCTTCAGGCCTACAGTTTTACTCTAAAAAACACAGCTTACAAAAATTAACTTCTCTTGAATGAGATGTTTAACCCCAGACCAAAAATCAGCATAATAGATGTGTTTCCCGAAAAAAACCCAAACAAACCACCACTTCTTATTCCACTATTGTTAAGTCAGATGATTACATCACCATCATGACTATCTGTAGCTACTCGATTGACAATCCACATCAAGTCATCACATTCCTTGTGTTTCATCTCTTAGGATTCAGGGCCTTTGTCAGGAACTAAGCTGTCTTGCAATTTCTAGCACATGCTCTCTCTCCAGTACCTATGCTCTGTTGCCGTTCAAGGGCTTGCCATCTCTGCATGCAATTTGAGAAACTTCTTCCTGACCATCCTAAAAAGACTAGAGAGCATTTCATTTTGTTGTCTTTATTCCTGGAAAGCAGTGTCTTAGTGGCCATTCAGCATTTTTTGACTCCTTTTATAGCAATGTTTTATTTCTCACTATATTGTTCTGTTCTTGGTCTGAGGAATTTATGCATGTACAATAAATTTATGTATAAGTTTTATTTTTACATTGCAATTAGACCAAATATAATTCACTGATTTTTGAAAAAACCTTTTTGTTCATCTATATTTCACGTAGGCATTTCAGCAGTGAATTTATTGGTATTAAAAAGCTCCAGTGTATTCATTTTTTAAAGAAACACATTCATCTCGGGTATCTCAAAGCAACTGCATAAACCTATATATTTATGAAATGTTTTTAGAGGTTTCTGTATCTGATGGCCTAGCTGCCAAAATTGTAGTGAGACCTCAAAATACTTGGTTTCCCTAGGATCAAGATGTGTGCACACCCTTAATGTGATACCATCTGGGAACTGTGCTTGTGCACGATTGCCTTGCCTGCTTCTGCACTGGAGTGCTGCACATCTGAGATTCCTCAATATTTCCCCTGAGGTACTGGTCCTGGATGCAAGAGTTGTCAGATTATCTGCTGGCAAGATACAGCTGGTGGAGACTTCTCAAGTTCAAGCAGAGAGTTGTGTCTGTGTGCATGTTCCGGTACTGAAGACTAGTCCTTGTGGAACCATGGATACTGCAAGAACTTTACTGAATATTTCACAGTGCTCTTAACTCCCCTGGGAAAGGAAAGTTTAATCAGCAGTTTCAAATCTTGTTCTATTTTCTTTTGAGTAATAGTTAAATGTAAGCAGTTAGTTGTAGGTCGTGACTACCATGCCTAAAAGGTCAACAATGTGAAGCACATACATGGGAAATACTTTTCCAGGGAGAAGCAGATAGATTGCAGTTTTGGAAGTGAAGACTGACTTAAGATTATAGAACCTTGGAATTAGTATTGGAAGGGGGGGTGTCTTTAATCTTACTAATTGGGTTATTTTGGTAACTGAATAGTAGACAGGTCCTTTGTTGGAGAAGGTATACAGCAGAGAGAAATGATCTGAGCCTACTAGTCAGACTTTAAATTCATGTCTTCATTTAGTGATTATCTGCAAGGTGTGGAGATCAGTGCAAAAGACAACAAAAATGAAGTACAGAATCATGAAGGGGAAGACATTTTTTACTAGAGATACAGTAAATCTCACTTGTTTAAGCTTCAGTAAAACTACTTTTAAAGTGTCAAAAGCAGAAAAATGACAGTTCAGGAGCGAGTAATTGCATAGGGTGCAGAATACTGGGATCCGTTTCCATTTTAATTTCAGTTTAGGTTTAAATGGTAAGCTTACCTTCAGGGCTGCTTTTCAGCTTTGTAATACAAAGAGAGGATTGTGCTGGTAATACAAAACCAGGAGCCATCATCTGTTCTGTTTTCTTCACAGGTCGGTGTGGCTGCATTGTCAGTGTTCTTCACGTTCAGCAGCAGTCAGATAGCATAGGAAGACTTTCAATAGACATGTTCAGTGTTTTCAAACCCTTACTGTGGCGGTGTCTGGCTTTGCCTACTTCCCATGGCTCATCATTGCATCTTTTAGTAACTTGCACATTGACAAGCAGGAGTGAGACTTATTGTGCATTACATTTGTAAAACACAGCTGTGTATATTTGAAAAGTAGTTCTTGCTCATCTGAAGTATTACACAAAAAATTTGAGGAAGCAAGTATTGAAATAATTGCAAGCAGATAGTAACATGGAGCTTTTAAAGGTCAGTATTTGAATTACTTTTCTCTTTTTGTGCTGTTCTTTAGCTGACTACAGATAATATATTTCATGACCTGAGGGAAATACATACAGCCTTGTTTTTCCTCAGTTTGCATGGAAAAGAAAACTTGTTGTAGATGATGAGTAGTACTTGAGCAGTACGCACGTGGTAGAAACAGTACGTGGTACTACAAAATACTTCTTTTCACTTTTGTTATGTTTTTAGAAGGCAGTGTCTGGCACTAGGTCTGCGTTTCTAACACGATCTAATGTAGAAGACAACTGTTTGCAAAGAACATCTGTTTCAATCATATCTCACTCCCCATGTCTTATTGTCAGATAATGGTATCGCCATGGCTAGGTGACTTATTCCTTCAAAAACAGTAAGTCCCTGTCTTTCATGTTATGGACTGACCATTGACTTAATTCATTGTGAAGTGTGTATCTCTGTTGTTACAAGCTAAGTTAAGAGAATTGTCTGCTTTTCAAAGTGTCTGAAAAATGACATGATTTTGACAAGAAACACTTATTTGTGTACTTTTTGGAAAAAGAAGACCTAAAGATTTTGGCAATTAATGTTTTTGAACTAACTTTGGCAAGAATAATTGTTTGATATCTTTCCTTAATAGTCTAGGAAACTTGCAGGTTTCAACAGATAAACTTCAGATACTCAAATACTGAAAGAAATCATGGTTATATCTCATCCCCTGCTTTTTAATTTCTCTGGATTATAATCTTGTAGGGAGGAAGAAGATATAACAAATCATTTTCATTTATTGTCTCACCATAAGAGAGGGACTGGGAGATCAAAATCACTCTTAAGTGTAGATCAGGTTCATGACCTCCTGAGGAATCTGATTGTACATAAGTCTTTGAATCACAGAATGGTTTGGGTTGGAAGCGACCTTAAAGATCATCTAGTTCCAGGCCATGGACAGGGATATCATTCACTGGATCAGTTTGTACAGGACCCATCAGCCCAGCCTTGAGCAGTGCCTGGCATCTAGCTTCACCACCTTCTGAGTAAACAATTTCTTTCTGACATCTAATCTAAATGCACCTGCTTTTGGGTAAAACCATTGCCCCTTGTCCTGTCACTATATGCCCATATAAAATTTCTCGCCTCCTCCTTTTTATGAGCCCCCTTAAGATATTGGAAGGCTACAGTGAGGTCTCTCCAAAGTCTTTTCTTTTCTATGCTGATCAGCCTCACCTATTTCAGCCTTTATTCATAGGAGTGGTGCTCCATTCCTCTGATCATCTATGTGGCCTCCTCTGGACCTGCTCAATCAGGTCCATGTCTGTTGTGTGCTGAGGATGCCAGAACTGGATGCAGCACTTCAGGTTGGGTGTCATGATGACCGAGTAGAGGGGGAGAATCCCCTCCCTTGAAACTAGCCACCCCTCTTTTGATGCAGCCCAGGATGCAATTGGCTCTCTGGACTGTGAGCACACCTTATTGGCTTATGTTCAGCTTTTTATCCATGAGGAAAACCAATTCTTTTTCCTCAGGGCTATTCTCAATGAGCTCTCCCAGTTTGTACTCACATCTGGGGTTACCCTGACTCAGGTACAGCACCTTGCACTTGGACTTTATGAACTTCATGATGTTCTTGTAGACCCAGTTCTCAAGCTTGTCAAAGGCCCTCTGGATAGTATCCCTTCCTTCAGTTGTGTCAACTACACCCTTCAGCTCTGTATCATCTGCAAACTTGCTGACGGTGCACTTGATCTCAGTGTCTGGGTCATTGATGAAGATATTGAAAACACTGGTCCCAAGGTAAAGTCCTGAGGGACGCTTCTTCTGGATCAAAGTATGGTATATGTCTTCTTCCTTTCAGTCCCTTTAATCCTAAGCATCCAATTCCAAACCAGTCCAGAGCAGTCAGTGGAACTTGATTTGACTCAAGTTGTCGTGTTATCAGGTTCATTAGGGTGCACGGCATTTCTCTGCATCTTCCTCTGTATGATGATACCAAACTCAGGATCCCCCAATTTGTTTTCATTTCCTCATGATCCATCTAATGATACAAGCTGTGAGTGGCTCTGGTTATTAGAACATACCTGACACCTTTACAGGGGAGAATCTTAAGCAAAGAAAAATATTCTTAAAGCATGTGCATGGTTCATGTGGGAGACTTGCTTCACCGATTTTTTTTCAGTTACCCTCTCTTGTGGCTTGAACTGTCTCTTTCCTTTGAAATTTCTGTTGGTGATAGCAGAACTGTAGCCATTCTTTACCAGCTTTGAATAAAGCTTGACCTGTTTTCCTGAATCAGACCACTGATGGTTCTTCTGAAAGCAGCTTCTCTTTTGTATCAGTTGGTTGTTGACAGGTACTGGAGGAGTGAGAGGCATGGTGTCAGGGGGAGCCCTGCCTCTGTGGGAATGCTCCGTGTGAACAGCAAGTGGCAGAATGATCTCACTGAGCAGTGCTGTAGCTCCTGCACCTGCCTGTGTGCATGGAGCTCGGTCACTGCTTTGCTGCCTCTGCCACTGTGGAGTTTATTTCATGGAGGGCGCTCCTTCAGCCACTCTGTGTGCAGCTCCCTAAGACTCATCTCCAGTTAATATGATTGTATCAAGCTTATTGTTTGGACTTTTCTCCTGTGTGGATGTGCTTGAAGAAAGTCACTGAAATAAAGGTTTTGCTACTTACTGGAGTGGTTTGAGAGGTGCAGCTTACCTGTGTGACCACTGTCACTTTCTCAGGCCCTTAGTCCTTTGGGTGTAGCAGGGAATGAAAAGGACAGTCCCAGGCATATGTTTACATAAATTTAAGTGAGCTTATACTTATTCAGGTATGTTCAGGGTAAGAATCTTTCTTTAGAGCTGAAGAAAGATGTAGATGTGGACCATACATGTGTAACTCCCGTTAACAGTAAATAATGCTGCCTTTTAATATAAAACATATTTTAGCACTGCTTTGGTGTAGTAGGGCTAGTTTTAGCAAAGAATATTGTTCAGTGAAGCATCCTCTGGTGGGTGGGTTGCTACAGCAACATTCTTGTAAGGGTTCTGATAAAGATTGAAAATTATCTGAATGTTACCTGTGGCTACACATTTTCCACAGTTTAAATCACGGATAAAATACATATTTATTTTTATTGTACAGATCAAGATGATTCCAGTTTTGGAGGATTCTTGGCTGGGTAAGCTGCTGCTAAAATAAAATGTCCATCTCAGTCTCACAGAGGAACAAAACTTTTGCTGCTGTGCTCTGAATACAGTACTTGGCTTGATTAACAAGCATGTCCTGACTAGGGAGATAAATAACTTAATGAGGCCCAGGGCTGGGGGTAAAATTCTTTCTTTTTATGGTTGTAAGCAGAGCACAACAGTGATTCATTAAGCAAAGCAGAATGAATTTGATTTTCTTTGCATAATGGCAGTGCTGTATAGTCTAGAGACATCCAGACAAGGAAATCTGTCATACTAAGGAATATTTTTGAAGGGTGTGGTGGGTGTAAGTGCTTAATATGGTGCATGTAATGGCTTGGAAGTGGCTGATCTGTATATATGAGATAAAAATACCACTGTTTAATGCTGAAATTAGTGCCAGTATGTTATAGTGCAAACTTCTCTTCTTGCTTTATACAGTGTGTTTGCCACTTTTAAAAGATTGTAGTAACAGGTCAGCAACATATCAAATACTTTTTCTTAGATGGTGTATTCTGAGAATTTGCCAATCTGTTGATTATATCTGTTTTGACTAACTGCTCCTAAACTTCGTATCTTAAAAATGAGATTTTATTTGCTTCAGTTTATTCTTAATAATCTGAATGTGAATTGTAGTGGTCTTCACTGGACTGTCAGAGTTTCTGCAAGTGCTTTTATAATTCTTCTCTCATCCACTTTTCTGGTATTAATGACTACATGGTATTTCTGCAAAGTTCTTATTTATCTGGGAGAATTCCAGCTGGGTTCTGTCATAACGGTTCAGCAGTCTTCAGTATCCCCCATGTGTAGATTGGATGGTGATACTGCCTAGCTGAAGGTTCTTTAGCATGCTGGCTATCTACCATGAAACTTTGGATGTCCTGATCTGGTTGTTACAGGTCTCAGTCATCACTTGTCATGTTATGAATCAGTGTCTCCCTGCTGAGGCTCGTGGTTTCTTCTTTAGGTTCTCATCTTTGCAATGGCAGGTGAGAATATTCTTGATACTCTTCAGTGACACTTCTCAGATGACCAATTGTTTAGTTACATCTTTCTGCCTCCTTCTCTTTTTTTACCCCTTTGTTCTTCCTTCTTGACCTCAACACTTTGAGATGCTTCCAGGATATGTTGTCCTGGCTTGGTAGCTAAGTTTGAAATGTCCTTCACTTGCCAAAGCTTGCATTAATCTTGTTTGTGTGGTATTTTGAAGAGGAGATGAGTAAAAGTAGGTGGGCCACATTCAAAATGAAATTTACATCAAGTAACCTGGTATTTCAAGTATTAAATAGGATTCATGACTTGATAGATCAGCTTCCTAAATATCAATTTACCTTACTGACAAAGTCATTTGGCCAGATTTGGCTATTTGGCTTCCAGGCCAGTTGTAGAAAGTTTGGACAATCTGGATAAAAGCTGGGTAAAACTGAGTGATAGTTTATGCAGTTACGGCCTTGGTCTGATATGTTAGCTACCATTTGAGGGGTTGGTTATTGTTATAGTTTGGTTTGGCTTTTTTTAATATGTATTTGGTCTAAAAAGAGAAGTACGTTTTTTCAAATTAATCAGAAAGGAAAGTAATTCCAGGTGACAATGTTAGTTTTAACTATTTGTCTCCAATTACAAAGCTGACTGTCTGAGCTAGGTAGCATTCCAAACTAATGCAATTTTCCCAGCATATCTATGAATCAATATGAACAGTAGGCTGTGCTGAATTTCAGATTACCATGTTTGTCCGTCTTCTGTTCAGTCTCACCAGCAACTTGTTTTCGCATTTTCCATTTACAGGGAGAATTGTCTTTTAAGCAAGTGTGAAATTGGTTAAGCTGTAATACTGTTTTAACAAAAAGCAGTTGAGTGGTGTTTTCTCCAGTACAAAAATACAAGTCATTCCAAAGCACTTAAAAGAAGAAAAGGTTTATTCCATGAGAAGAAAGGATTATATGACCATGCTTTTTATTTTAAATTTTATGCAGCACTATACTGTGAAAGGTTCAGTATTGATTGCTCTAGTGAATTCTTAACAAGAAACAACATCAAATTGAGGAGAGAGGGTTTCTTCTGCAGGTCTGCGGCACTGATGTAAACTGAAGCATATGCTGTTCACTCTTTTAATGTGAATACTTGTATCAGCTGGACAAAGGGAAGAAGTTATTGGCTTTTTCATCCCAAACATTGCTTCAAGACCCAAAAAGTGAAGAATATGAAGTATACTTTCCTGGGCTGTTTTTAGTTCGGCTTTGCTGTTTTGCCACTGGCATCCTTAAACATGTCACATGTGACAAGTCAGTAATGGAAATCATAATGCTTCTGGTTATGAGAGCATTAGGACAAAGGCAGGCTTTTCGCTGGAGTCTCTTTCAAGATTCTTTGAAGGCAAACTGCTTTGTTCTGATCTGATTATTCTAGTGCATTGAGCAAAATTGCCAAGTGGTACTGAAATAGTGTTTACCAATACTGTTAACTTGTTTATCCAGTTCTCCGCTGTTGCTTCTTTCATGCTTCAGCTCTGTTTTGCTCTTCCTTGATTTCTCTGCCATGATCTGTGGTCCTTTTTTGCTGCTCTTAGGAAAGCATCATATTGAATGTTACAGTAAAACAGACAATATTCCAGTCAGGGTCAAGGTTCCAGCAGGAAGCACTAGATGCTCAGAAGCATCTTCAGCTGCAGGACAGAGATAGAGTATGAAACTCCTTTAAAGTTGATTGTGTGGTAAAATCTCCTTTAAAACCAAACCAGGCTTTAATGCAGCAGTTTGCCAAACCTGCATATTTCTTACCTGTTATGTCCTTGAATGAGATATCTTTGGGTCTCTCTTTTGGGTGAACAGTATATAACCTGGTGATGGTATTGTAAATGCAAATGACCACATGAAACAGATTCCTGATTCAGTTTAGTATAGTTGACATTTTTTATTGAGAGGGTTTATTTGGACATTGCCAAATATAAGAATTATAAGTATGTTCTTAACATTGCCACTGATTAACTCAGTACAGACAGCTAACATAGGGCAATACTGAATTTAATTTAAGCTTAGCTTAGCAGATTTGAAGACAGAAATAAACCTAGTTTTGTTTTGTCTTGTTAGTTTTTAATATGATTGGCTTGCCTTTCCAGAATAGCTAACATTTGGTTTTTTTACTTTCTAATACATAAACTTGCACCAAGTCCCACTTTATCATTTGAGTTGCACTGTATCCCAGACACAGCAAGTTCTTTTAGATAGTTGTACTTACATGTTAAAAATTAAACAAAATTTCAACATTTGATGTTAAATGAGTTGAGAACCACTTTGTTCTGTTTCTTATTCAGGTATGTGGGGGACTCTGTAGCAGAAGAGCTTTGTTGCTCAGAGGGCTCTGATTTTCCTTACCAGAAGAAATCTTGTCAGAATTGAGCTAATGGTTTAATTACAGCTGACCTTAATAAAAAGCAGAACAGTGACTTTTGCTAAATGCCCTTGACAGTATGAGCTCTGTAACATGCTTTCACGCTGACAAACCTGATTTCCTTCTGTGATGAAGTAGGTGGTTCTGCAGATGAGGGGATAGCAGCAGATGTTTTTCTGCCAGACACCAGCAGGTTCTAGTATTTCATCTCTTGTAGTATTCTTATAAACAAATCTGCAAAATAGTCCACTGGCTGAAGAGTGGGTCCCACAGACTTAGTAGTACAGAATCCAGATGGCAGCTGGCTACTTGTGGCATCCTATCAAAGCTCAATACTGGAGCAAATATTCTCCTCACTTCTTTAATAGTAACTGAATGAGGGGACAGAGCACTTCTTCGGCACTTTTGTGGGTGATAGCGATTTGGTGGGAACAAGCAGGGTAAGGGAGGTCAGAGAGACTGTTGGGAGGGAGCTCAGCATGTGGGGGAATGCACTGACACATGGTTTGGCTAAGGTGAGCATGAAGCTGGGGGTGAGAGGGAGTAGCCCCAATGCCTCGGTAGAGGCTTGGGACCGTCTCTGGGCCACCGACCCAGCTGTCCTCCTGAGCAGCCTCCAGTGTGCCCTGGCTGAGCACCAGCTACACCCTCAGCTGTGCTAGCACCAGTTTTAGGGGGATTAATCCCTCTGCTGAGAACCTGTGGGGGTGCTTCTAGGTACTGGTGGAGGAAAATCCTAACAGATGAGATTCTGAACACTCAGAAACAGGTTGCCAAAAAAGTCTGTAGAGTCTCTGTTCTTCAGGGTACTCACGGCTCCATCAATATATTTCTCCAATATATTCTAATGGCCCGGCTTTCAGCAGGGTGTCAGACAACCAAAAATGCTCTCTCTTACTCCCAGCTTTCTGCATGTTATGCCCCTCAAGAAGCGAACAGCAAAATTGATCATCTTAATATGACAGTTTCCATGCAACTTGCCATAGTGTAGCAATTAGTTTGGAATCCATCAAGCTACCCTAGGCACGATAGGAGAGATCCAAAGGTGATGTGGGTTGGATGTTGACTGGAGAACTTGACTATCTACTCTGCCTAAATGTGTGTCTGAGTCCCTTTGCCTTGACTGAAATGAATAGAAATCTTCTGTACTTTGTTCGGTGGTGTTTGTCACTCTCATAAGTTTTATTTTGAAATTACTGTTTGTAGGTATTCATGTGGCAAGTAGAAAAACAAGTTTTTGACTAATGAGTTTTTGGTGTATCAGGCATGTCTTTAAAATGCATAGAACATATTCCTTTCAGAGCCATGTCAGATACCCGTATCTTCAAGGTGGCAAGGCAGGGGAAATGTGAAACTGTTCCTGAAAGTAGAGAAGTTAAAATAAAGACTAATACTTTCAAATTTACTTGCTTTAGAAGCTGAACTGTAGGGGTCAATGTCTAAAAGAGTTTTCAATCCCTTAACTATGATATGCTCTTCAGGCTTCTGTATTTGGGAAATAGGAATGTAAAATGAATCATATTATGTTACCACAGGGAGGAAGTGTCCGTCATAACATTTTTATACGATCAGGGAATGATTGTGTGTGGAGTCTTAAGTGTCAGTTGTTAATGAAACTGTAAATTTTAAAGAAAAAAAGCATGCTTTGAAAATATATAATTCATATTAAGGAGATCTACTAGTGAGAAATATAAGATTTTAAATTTACATTTGTTCCTGATTTTTGGGTTGTTTTTTTCCTTTTCATAAATAGACTTTGTTGGAATACGCAGAAAAGTGGAAAACATCAGAAGATCCTCTGCCTCTGCTGGAGGTGTACACAGTGGCGATCCGAAGCTATGTTAAAGCACGACCTTACCTTACCTCTGAGTGTGAAAACGTAGCCTTTGTGCTTGAACGTTTGGCACTGTGAGTATGGTTTTTTGGTTACTAAAACCAGTTTGTTTTGTGTTAACTTTTCGTTGCCTAAATGTTTTCCCAATCCAGTTGGATGCTGTATGTAAGGGAGAATATCTGGTTGTTGGAACTGAGGCAAGAAGGACAAGCCAACATTCCGGGCTTGAAACACTTTGCTACTATTGATCTGCCTGCAGTCTGAAAGTGCATCAATTTGCACAGGCTTTTACAGCTTTGGATTCAATGATAATTTTTTTTTAATGGTGTCATTTAGAGAGCTTGCTTTTACAGTTTCTCTAAGAGTGTTCATGACCTCATTTTATTTATGTGTTCAAGGAAGCAAACTGTTTTGTGGCTGATGTTTCAAACAGCTACTTTGATATTGGAATAAAGAATTGTTGATTATATAATTTAAAAGTCAAAAATTGCCTCCAATAATACTTCTGTTTGATTTCTAGAAGCTGTATTGAACTTCTAATGTGTCTGCCTCTGGACTTACCTGAAAATAAATGGGAAGAATTTCAGGCTTTTGTACAGGTGAGTTTGATTCATGAAATGAAGACTTAATAGATTTTCAGAATGGTTTGGAAACCTGGAGATATTAAGTAGGTAGCATGTCTGTAAGGAGCAAGGTCTTTAGCTGAAAATCCCATGTACTCTGCAGTAATTACTGAAGGTAACACATGCAGCAGCTGTGGAGAAAAAGAATATTTACAGATTATTGAAAGAAAATTCATGTTTTAAAATATAGTTGACTATTAACATTCTTAGAAATGAATTATGATCAGACAAGTAATTCTTTACTATATATGGTTTTATGTTTGAAACTTATGAATGAAAGGCCATTTGGTACTGAAGGATTGTTAGATCTCACGCAGGGCACTGGCTGGTTAAGGTTAGAGGTCTGCTTGAAAGGAGGTTGTTCGAACAAGTTCTGCTCCTCAATATTTATCAGAAATATGTAGTGGGAGGTCCTATCTACAGTTTAAAAACAAAAGAAAGGAGGGAGGAGGAGAAAATAATAATGAAAAAGACCAGATACAGTTACCTCAAGATTCTCAGCCTAAATAACATAGGCGGATGAAAGGCTGATTATTTTAGAGTGAATTTTGACTAACAATTGCCTTATATAAATCAATTCTGAAGAGATGTGTTTGATGCTGAGGGGTTCCACAGCCTTGAGAGCAGATGGAAAAGAAAAATGAGCCATTTCTTGGTTGGTTTTTTTTTGAGGACCCGTGTAAGTTGTGTGTTGCTACTTAAGCCACAGATTTTTGCAGAAATTTAGTTTGCTCCCAAGTGTACATCTGCTCAAAGATTTTATTCTAGTATATAAATTAAGTGGAAGATATTTTAATTGATTTTAAGGCTCCAGCCTGTTTCATCGTATTTACATAGAACCATGCAGTGAGATAGTAACAGCTAAAATCTTTCGACATTATAAAAATATTTTTTTCAGTGTCTCCAGTACATAGAAATTAAGCTGCTGAAGAGTTTGAGAAGATAAAGTTTAGGCACACGGTACCAGACCAATATGTGGACCAGAGAAATTGCTCATCCATTTTTAAAAGAGAGGCCTATTTCAAAATTTAGTTTCAGAAATTTCAGAAGTAGCCCTGTTAATAAATCTCAAGGTGAGTTTTGAGGCACTCAGTTGTTTTGGTTTCTCAGCTTAAATGTTAGGCAAGAGAGGCAGAAGTAAAACCTACATAGGCTGAATGTTAAGATTGTTTTGTTATACGTTTAATTCTCTATCTGATAAGGTGTTATTTTGACAACATAAAGTATAAAGGAGTATGAAAGACACATTATTTCTGGTTTTGTTAAACAATACTTTGTTTTGTAAAACGTATTATCTAGGTGGCTCATAAAAACTTGATGGAAAATGGCAGCCGGGAACTGCACATTTTAACAACACTTACACAAGAGAAGGGAGTGTGGAAGAACCCAGTATTATGTGGTATTCTTTCCCAGGAACAGTTGGACCCAGATAAAGGTAAAAGTTAAAGTTATGGCGTGGATAAAATATACTTCATTTTTATGATACGTTAAAATATTATTATGATATATGGAAGATTTTTGTTCAATACAGTTCATGATAATTTATAAGCTATATGAATAAATATACATATGGCATTTTCTGAATTATTAATTTATTCTGAATTTGTATGTTCATGGGAACATACAAACAATTTAATGTTGATATTTTGCATTAAACATAATCATGCCTCGAATTCTCTTGCCATTTTCTTTGTAAGCCATGTGAAGGGAGTTTACATACAGGCTAATTTACGATGGGGTAAGTTCAGTACTAATATATAAAATTTATTTGACATAAACAAAAAAAAAAAAAAAACAAAAAAACAAAAAAACAAACCAACTACATATATATATATATTTTTAATGACAATGTCATTTGCTCAGTTATGAAATGCCAAGAGGGCCTTTACTGAAGATTCATTTAGACCTGAGTTCTGAGAATGGCTAACAGCAGTTGCATAGGGAAGAGTATATGATCAGCAGAGGCTTACAAGGATAGTACCCTGATATGTTATTTTTGCTTGGGTGATTGCAGTTCAGAAATGGTATCATTGTGTGAATAAATCTTAGTTGTTTTTTTGATTCATTGCCTGAATGGTTTTAGAATCTGTATCTGTGAGTAAGTATCTGTGGCAGAGTTGCACAGTTCTGACATCAAGTGAAGTAGTTCCTCTTACTGTCTGCCTCCTTTTAGCCTTGTGCTTGCTTATTTCATATGATATTTTCTGTCTATTGACAAGTTGACTATTCTAGTGTCTTAATAAATGCGTCACAAGACCTGATTCAATAGACTGCTGTCATATGTCATATTCTCTTGTGTAGTGTCTTACATACGTCTTCAAGCTCTACTGTCCTGTTCCTTGTATGGGGAACCAAGGGTTTATTCAGCACTCAATAATGATTTTCTGCTTCCTTCTGCATTCCTTTCGTAGTATTTTCTAACATTAGCCTTGCTTCTTGACTGAGCATTGAACCAATGTTTTCTTAAATCAGGACTAAACCAGACATTTTCTTTAGGACTAGTACCTGTTTCAGTGTTAGGATTTTCCTATCATGCCTGTATGTACAGTTAGGCTTGCATTTTTTTCCCCATGAAAATAATTTTGGGGGTTTAATCAACATTTTAATTTTATCTCTTACGCCGTGTTATGGACTGTTGGCATGTTTTCACTACCCTGCTTTTGTCATCATGTTTTGTCTTGGTTCTCTGCCCTTTTCCAAATGTTTATAAAGTACTGGACATAGACTGTCCCTGGTACAGATCCTAAGGAAACCCACTGAGAGTTTGTCTGGGTTTTTTTTTTTTCTTTTTCTATTAGCTGATAAATTATCTGTACAAGGATCTTCTTTACAAGAAGATTTACAAGGCCTTTTCTTATTGGAAATATTCCCCATCACCTTGATTTGTCACCAGCCTGGGTAATAAACATCGGCATTGCGTTGGATTTTTAGTCCATATGTGATCACAAAAGCTGAGAGACCTGGTTTAAGTTACCAGATTCTGTGCGTTAAATGAAAGATATTCTTCTCTTGGGAACTATGTAATGCTGAAACCCCATTTGAGTTGTTCATGAAGAACATGTATCTCTCTTCCTCTGCAAGTGAAACATAAACATTGTGGTTTGTGGCTGTGCTTGTTCCCACAATGCACTGTATGGAAGGCTAGCCTGGAAATTAGGATTTGGATTCCTAGTGACCTGAGGAATGTATGTTTTCTTGTTCTTGACTGGTGGCTCCAAAGATAATTTATTTGCTGCAAATTTATCATCTTTGGTTGTCATTTTTGGGCCTCATGAGTGGACATCTGAAACTGATAGCATTATTTGTGACTCCCATCTGAGAGGTTTCCTGAGAATCTCCTTTCGAGTTTCCTGGGTCTGGATCAATCTAAGTGAATTTAAGAGCACTTAGGCAATCTTCCACTCAAGCGGTTCAGTGCTGAAAGGAGAGATTGTATCTTGTTTCTTGCCTCTGTCCCTTATCTTTACCCAACAGGACACACAACAATTATGTGACTAGGTCTGCAACTTCCCAATTCAAATGCTGGTTCCTCAACAGTATGACCTCTTAAAAGTATGCTCAGGAGCTGTAAACTGCTTGCTTGCTCACATCAATTTTCTTCTTTTTCTACCTAAACCTGTTTCCTGTGTCTTTAAACGATGTAGCATTGTGTACATTTTAGACTTGAAAAATCACCCAAAATTAAAAAATCTCATTGGGTCACCAGGATAGCAAAGTACCAGTGTTCTCAAATAGTATTTGAGATACACTAATAACATTCTCTGCTGTGGAGCACAGCTCTACCAATTTCCATCACCTCAAATAGTGGGGACAACTAGTCAGTACCAAAGCAGAAAGAAGTTTGAAAAGGTATTGTAGACATAATGAAAATCAGATCTCCTGTCCACACCGTTAAATTCAAGAAGGCACTATTAGCTGTGCTTGCTGACTAGTGTGGAAGGAAATGGTTCACCTGCTGTAGCACTCATCAGCTGTTCCCATACTGCATCAGACATTCATTGCATTGCATTTGCATGGTGACTGGACCTGCCATTACTTCTGATTTCACTTGCATGACTTCTTTTTTTCCTCAAGATTGCATATGATGCACAAGAAGCACTTTTATTTAGAGAGAGGAATTTTCCACATTTCTCCGCTTCATTAATTGGTTATGGAAGGAACCCTCAATAAGGTTGTCTTAATTTTCTCACATCATAGTGGGTCTTTTGTACTGTTGGCCTCCTCCTAAACTACCAGATAGCTTAATGTGAGGTCAGGACTGATATTAATCTAGAACTGAAGCTGATCTGAATTAACGACAACTGAAAATTAGGTTCCCTGAAGTCGTGTGGCTGTTTGTGCAGCCTTGTTGTTTAGTGTGCCAAAGACTGAAAGCTGAAGTACATCAAAGTGTTTGGGGTTATGCAATAGCCTATGCAATCTTAAAACATTGCCCTTCCATCCTTAATTTCTGTCAGTGTGGCTTGTGCTCTTCAGCATGAACCTGCTTTTCCATCCTCGAGTTTGTCATTTTCTTGTAGTGATGGTATAATCCTTCAAACCTATCATTGATATCTCCTCAGCTGGTACTGAGAGTGAGTGGAGAAACTGTCTAGAGGAAAAGGATCTTTGATAACCTTACAAAAAGCCAGGCTGCTGGTGCTTTTTTGGTATCTAATTCTAATTATCCTTAGAGATTTAAACCTGGATGCCAAGAGTTAGGTTCTTGAATTTTTCATAAGTTTAAATGGAGGGAGACATCTAAAGAATATCTCACTATAAAGAGGATCTGAATACAACCATCACTATCCAGAGACTGTCAAGGTGGTTAACAGGCGGAATATAACAGCCAACATGGAACTATTTTCAGTAATTAGAGCACCCATCACCAGAAGCTGAATGGTACCAGCAGCCTCAGTTTTGACAGGAGAAAAAAAGTGGTGTTTTCATTCAAAGCAGCCATTTGGAACTTCTTTTACCCTTGCTCCAGACAGTATGCCATCATAGAAGCATCCAGGATTGATGCTGCATTGAGCAGAATTGTGCTGAGATGTTGTTTGCATGAAGGATTCTGAGTCCCAGCTCCTGATAGATATGGAAAGCATCGCGTCAGTTCAGAGTCACCCATAGTCTGAATGCACATGTGGATTAACACTTGAATATGACTAAAGAGGTGTCGTGGTTCAAGTCCAGCCAGCAGCCAAGCCCCACTCAGCCACTCACTCAGTCACTCCCCCACCAGCAGCATCACGGAGAGAAGTGGAAGGGTAAAGGTAGAAAACTCATGGGTTGAGATAGAGACAGTACCACAGGGAAGGCAAAAACCACGCACACAAGCAAAGCAAAGCAAGGAGTGAATTCCCTGCTTCCCATGGGCAGGTGAGTGTTCAGCCACCCCCAGGAGAGCAGGGCCCCATCACACGTAACGGTGACTTGGGAAGACAAACGGCATCACTCCAAACATCCCCGTCCTTCCTCCTTCTTCCCCCGCCTTATGCACTGATCATGATGTTTTATGGTCTGGAGTGTCCCTCTGGTCAGTTTGGGTCACCTGTCCCAGCTGTGTCTCCTCTCAGCCTCCCAAGCACCCCCAGCCTCCTCCCCAGTGTGGCAGCACAAAAATCAGAAAAGGCCTTGGCTCTCTGCAAGCCCTGCTCAGCAATAACAAAAACATCTCCACATTATCATCACTGTGTTCAGCACAAATCCAAAACACATCCCCGTACCAGCCACTGCGAAGAAAATTAAGCCTACCCCAGCCAAACCCAGTACGTTAGGTTCCTGACTAGCAACTGAAGTTCTTTGAGAGGGATTGTCCATGTGTATAGTCACCTCCTGGCTTCATCCTGCTTGGCCAAAGTGAGGTTGAGAAAACGTGAAAGTCTGTGGTAGATTAATCTGTACCTACCCTACAGCTGATGAAGGGTCTGGTAGTAGGATTATCAGTTCTTTGTAAGGCAGATATTCTTTGTTCTCTTCAGGTTTTGTAGTCAGCTAAAATGTGGCATTAATGTGGACTGTCTTCCACAGAGAACCTATTACTGCTTGGAGTTTATTCCTGCTCTTGTGTGCTGCTTATCTATGGATTACAATTTCTCTGGTTTCATCCATATATGGTATGAGCAATACCTGCAATAAAAGTTCATAGTCCTTCTTGTGAACTTGGCATGCAATCACTTGGTAGTAGGATCTGACATGCCAGCTATAGGATTCAAGGAACTAACAGGGAAACTGTCTAAAAGGTTAGATCCCTGTCTGTCCAAGTTAATTTGCTAGACTCAGTGCATTGTAGTATCACCTGTCAGATGTTATCTGCACATCTTTGTTTTCTCTCATGTTCCGTAATTTTATATTAATTTTGCACATGCCTTGCACAAATATATTTGTGAATTTTAATGGATGAGGGAGCGTTGCACAAAATGACATTTAATAAATTTTCCAAGAATCATTGCCATTAAATACGTCAGGGTTTATGCTCATAGCGGTTAAGTGACTTGTTCTAGAAAAGCACTTGTGTCTCAAAGCATTTTTATGGATTACAGTTGTTACGGTAAACTAATAATTTGTCCACAATAACTTCTGAAATCGACATTTCACGATAAAATATATTGATAAAATATTTAGAAAAGAAACAAAACTTCCCTCAGTAACCTCAAAATATTATCATTAAGACTGTTCCCCGCTATAAACTTAGTCCTGTAACCTCAGCACTGGTTTTTGTCTTAAAATGTCTGCTATAGTTCAGTTACAAAGTAAATATAATTAAAATTTGTATTTTGAATGAGGTCTCAGATGTTAAGCATAATGGTTATAATCAATGGGATTAGAATAAAGGCTTAAGAGCTAATATGTAGCTTTAACCCTGAGGTCTTCCTGTGTCTTGTTGAGAAGATAACAGAAAATGTGGTGATGCTTATGCAAGGTAGGCTGGCTGAAGCAGTAAACACTAAAGGAAGGGGATTACTGGGAACTTACAGATAGAACATAGTGTCTACAATATTAAATGCAGCAATTATAGTAATAAATCAGAGTGAAACATCTTGGGTTACCAATATATCTTAAAGTCTCAGGTCTTCCTGTATCTTGTTACAGAAACAAGGTAAAATGTCCCAATGTTATTCCAGGCAGATTATCTGGGACTAAATGTTGTGGGCGAAAGGATTATTGGTACCTGGGTAGAGGAAGGGCAAGGCTAGACTACTGAATATGATTAGTCACAGGGTCATTTGTGGGTTGGCTGCATGATAAACGTTTTTTATAATGTATTGGTAATGACATTAAAGGAACATTTATCTGCTGCTTAGAATGTCCTCTAATAAATACAAAAAATGTTTACTGTTTACCAATTGTCTTAGTGTGCTCTGATCTTCCTTTGTTCCTACATAAATACAAATCTGGTCATAGCTTCATTGCCATGGGGAGAGGAAGAAGGAGCTCATTTGATTTGAATATTCTTACACATCAGTTAGCCATCGCTGATCGTTTGTAACAGGGTACAAGGATATGAACAAATAACTGAAAAGTTGGTTGAAATGATAATTCAACCATCCATCTGCAAATGCGGGAAAGATAATGATGGGGGCTAACAGGCCTGATTTCTCCAAAAGGCAATATTTTCTGCCCTAAAGTCTTGTGCACTGAAGTGGTGAAGAAAACAGTTGACCTGATTTTGATTTCAAGATGGACTTTTATTAATGTTCTGTATAAGTAGCTAGAAGAAGGAGAAATCATGGAATAAAGACAGTAGTGAGTCAAACTAAATAGGATGGGAAGAAGCAAAGAATAAAATTAGATGAGCTTTTTTCTTTTAGCAAACCTCCTGTTTCATATTCTAATACTTTGAATATTACAGAGAGAATTAATTTTTTACATCTTGAAAATACTTATTTCATCAAGATGAAACAGGACTTGAAAAGTCAAGAAAATATAAATTACGTGAATGGACAGCATGATTCAGGTGAAATTCAGAAAGAGTAAATTAAAAGGAATATAATGGAAGTTCCTACCTAGATGTGTCAGGTAGTGAGCACTGGAGATGACCAGAAGGTTTTGGGAAGGGGTGATGAAAATACTCAAAGGCTGGAAAAAATATCATTTAGAAAAGATCAAGATTTTACTCTAGCACTGAAAGCATATATTGAATCTGCTGGTTTTCACAAAAGAAACAAAAAACCAGTAGGAAAAAGTCTGCTGTTTTTAAAAGATGTGAGAACGTGTTATGAAATTAAAGTGAGGGTGATTGAAAACCAAATTAGTTTTTTATGCAGTGTATATCTACCTTGTGGAAACAGGGGGGGTTTGATGCCCAGAGGATTAAACAAAATTGATTGTGTCTAGTTCTTATAATTGACTTTATATATTTTGGAGGTAGTACTAAACCTCATGCTTCAAAGCTGAAAAAATTTTGATCTTGAAGATCTGGATGAGACCCAAGATGTATATTTAAGAATTGGAACACTAACCTATGTTCCCCCTTTTTGTAGGATTCTTATGCCTTCCATTGAGGCACCTAGAGTTGGGTAGACTGCAGAGTTTAACTCTGGTGGGAGCATATCTGAAAAATACAATTCAATACCTGTCTCTTTTGAGTTTTAGACTATGCACAGTCAAATGTATACAAGATAAGCCTCTTTTTTCAAATAAGAAAACTTACTTGGTTGAAGAACTTTAAAGTGTTTGACCATTTTCCATGTATGTATAGTATGAAACATTTCACATCAATAAAAATGGGTTCAGAAACTTCTATACTTGTTGCATGTATCCTTTAATAGTAAGATCTTTAAAAGGGAACTGTTAGCAAAGGCGTAGCACAAACGTACAAAGGATGTGAGAGTAGTGGCTTTGTGTCGTCTTTCTATAGAACTGTAATTAAATGGTATCTAAATATTTTAATATTTATATGGTCTCTCAGTCTTTTTTGTATGCAGCTGTTTTGCCAAGAAATTAGAATGAATTAAAACCTGCAAGTATATAAAAGGACTGGGGCAGGGAATCTTTATAATAATGAAGTACAGTTCACCAAGACGCTTTTCCTCATCTTTGCTTTGTATCTTTTGTATCTGTTTTGATTTGTGTAAATTTTAGGGGTCAACCGTGATTTAGTAAATGCCATCTGTTAACTCTGTAACATGCATATAATGTTTTGACTTTTTTTTTTTTTAAGTGAATGAATTTTTAGTGTCAGAAGGCCCTGTCCTGCTGGATATGCGTATTAAGCACCTAATGAAAGCAAAGCAATTAGCGCAAGCTACTGCCCTGGCAAAACTCTGCTCTGACCATCCAGAAATCAGTGCAAAAGGCAATTTCAAACAAACCTACCTGGTCTGTCTTTGTTCAGGATCACCAAATGAAAAGCTAATGGAAGAAGTAAGTAAATAATGAAGATTTTTTTTTCTTAGACTTATTTCTTTAATGACAGCAAAGTCACTAATCATAAGCTGGTGTTCTGTAGAAGAGGTTTTTCTTTTAAAATATGAGACAAAATATTTTTGGTATTCTTTTTTTTTCTTTTCATTCAAGTCACTTTTAAGCTGACTAGTAATGACTCAAAATACTCGTGGAAGTGTATTATTAGGTTATTAGTAGGCATTTTCTGGCTGTGCCACAACTTCGTGTTTGAAGTATTTTAAAACTCTACCTCAGATCTCATTAGTAAAGTGAAGTTAATCATTTTCCCACTCTTTTTTTTTTTTTAATTAAATTGCTTTTTGTGTACACCTAGTACATAGAATGGGGCTCTTTAAATGCTACTTACAGTTCAGAGAATAAATGTAACTTCACCCAAATGCCTGGGTGCAATTGAAGGTGAAATCAGATATTTGATCTGGTTTGTAATATAAAATCCTTTAAATTTAAATACAGAAGTCAGAGAGAGGATGATGGCTTTGCTTGTTTGCATTCTTTCAGCTGGCATCTTTGTTTCTCACCCCACTTCAAAGTTTTAGCTGAGCTTTTTTCCTTTTTAAAGGGAAACTAACTGCAAATATCACTTTTCTTGTCTGTCGGCATCTCTCTGCTGTCTTTTTGTTGCTGTCATCTTTTTATGTTAAATATTAAGCATATTGCAATTGAACTTAAAGGGATGAGAGCTGTGCATTCATAAGAGCTGGAAAAGTTTCCTACACTAGATATAGACTAAGTTCTAAGATGACAGCTTTTCACCGAGCATGTTCCTCAGATACCCAGTAGAGTTGGATCAGTCTTGCTCTCCCAGCTCTGGCTGCTGCAGACCCTGTCAGAACAAGCTCAGGAGGGGCTGGGACAGGGCTGTGCAATCTTATCTTTGTTTGCTGGAGCCATGCAATGGAACCTGGAATTTATGACCCTGCAAATAGGCTTGCTTCATTACTCAGCCCCAATACAGACTGGGCTCGTTCAATGAATGAACCATGAATCCCCTGGACAAAAGGAATGGGCTAGCCTTGTTTCTTTGGATGCCATAAGGCACAGATAAGTTCAAACTGGGTTATTAGAGAAAACCTAATTTGGGTATTTCTGAGCTTTGGATTGCTTAGATTTGGAGCTTCAGCTGTAGCACTGTTTGCTGTATTGCTAACCATTTTGAAAAGATAATATATTACCAAGACAAGGCAGATATGCTTTAGCATGTCGTGGTGGACTTATGAACTGATAAGGACAGTCATTTTGTAGTGTGAGAGCAGTATGAAAATAGTAAAAAAAAAAAGGTGTATTATCAGTGTGGAAGTTTTTATATCCATTCAGAATAGGAAGGAAAGTAACATTTGAGCTCATTTTCAGGTTGGATTAGACTAATAGTTTCCTTCAATAATGTGAAGAATTCAGACCTGCAGTATGTGAAACACTAGATTGACAAACTTAATGGCTGGACCTATACAAACCTTTGTTGGAAACAGGGTCCCTTAGGAAGTGTGAGAGGCTGAAAAAGCTTTTCATGAAAAAAGTTCCCTTATAATGAGTTCAGTTTGCCATATTTTTTCTTTAAGCTTTTAATTGATAATCCTTGTCTGAAATGGGGCACTGAGCAAAGCAGACCTACAGTCTGAATTGCTATTACAGTTATACTGTTCCACGTTAAGAAATGCAGTTTTCTTTAGAAGATAACTTGAGGTTATTAAACCTTAAATGACATTCAGTGAAGGGCTGATAGTATATTTACAAAGTGTCAAGTTAGAGGTGTAAAAATAAGTAGATGTGCTATTCAGAATTGCAGTTTAATTGCTGGGTACTGTGGTGCCCAACACAGCTGTGTGGCTGCCTCACCCGGAGTGCCGGACCAGCTGGGTGTTTGGGTGAGCACTTCTGTCTCTTGATTTGGGTGGTCTTGTGATTTCTCAAGAGAGACTTCCAACAGTGCTGCTGTCATAGTCTAGCTATTCTTCACCTGCTGGTGTCAAAGAATAAATACCAGCATGTCCTGCCAGATGCACCAGTTGATGTAGTCAAAGCAATCTGCTGAGACTGAAATTAGACAGTACTTGTTACAGCAAGTGCACTGGTTAAGTACTGATACAACTGTCTAGGAGTACTGGGCAACTGTGATTTTTCCTTTGATTTGCCACAATATAAAGTACTTCCAGTGGTACTTGAACAAATAAATTATATTGTAGAGACAGTAGTGTTCTTCTAGAACAGCATGCAGGTTACCTGCTTCTTACTGTACAGCTTTCCTTTTCATATCTTTGAGTTTTTAAAAAGTACTAGAACATTTATGTTAAGTTTCAGATTCATTAATTACCTATCTTACTGTATTAAAGCAGTAGTAACACCAGTGACAAGTAAACTGGATTAGAATTTCAGGTAATTTTCTTTTTTGTGTTAAGCTGCAATTTAAAGTTACAAGTCTGCATATCACTATTATCGTATGTTTGCGATATATATGAATAATTAATGTATTTTAAAATTCCTGGATGACTGGGACACTAGATATAAATAAGTCATATGTCTAAGAAACAAGTTTATATTTACTTTAATAAAAGAATTTTTCTGGTGTCATAATGAGTTTTGACACTGTCTAGAAATGTACTGACTTGCTTTCAAGCTCATCACTATCCGTCTGTTAAATTAAAGTTCTGAATTACTGTCTTTTTACTATGGCTAATGTGACTATATGTCTGAAAATGAAACCACTTTCTTAGTCTTGTTCTTCTCTTTCTTCCCTTCTAGATTGCAGAAGTAGATTGCAAAGATGCTCTAGAAATGATCTGTAACCTAGAATCTGATGGAGATGAAAAAAGTGCTCTAATTCTATGTGCAGCATTTCTATCTCGCCAGCTGCAGCAAGGGGAGATGTACTGTGCCTGGTGAGTTTGAATCTTGTTTGCCATCTAAGAATAAAATCTTAGTCTGGGGAAAATGCATAAGCCATAAGTTAACTTTCTTTAGCTGATAAAATCTGTGAGCTAAACAGAAAGGAGATAAGACTCTTGGAAAGCTGAAAAAGAAAAGAAATTGATTTGGCAAGATAAGCATCCATTACAGGAATTTGAAGCCTGTACGTATGATGAGGCAAATACCAAGAGCTGGTTAATAATTTTTCTGTAGAAATAAGAAATTTAATATCTGCAGGTAACTGGTCAGCATTATGTCAGCATCTAATGTGTAAGTACTGTTCCTTCTGTCCTGTAATAACACAATGTTTCTTTTTCTAACAAACTTAGAAAGGAAGAAGCTCTTTACTACTACTGTAACCACAATAATAAGCTAGATGAAGATACTTATTGTTTAGGGCATATTTTCATTAATTTGGGAACAAATAACTGGTCTTTGTTGGCAGATATTGTGCTATTAGGGTTTGAATTTCCTTCTGCTATCTAGCAAACCTGTACAATTCCTGAAGAATTTACTTTGTACATCTCCATATTATGCTCAGCAGCAGGAGAAAAATGCTAATGCAGGATTTTGCTTTAAGATGTTCTGCTTAAGTTTTGAGGCTTACAGCATTCCACAAGGTACTAGGTACTCTTGGCTGTTTGCACCTGAGGAGGAATGAATGGGTGAGATGATGTAGATACGGTGATACTGTTTGGCTTTGGGGGCTATTTTCTTGCTAAATCACAGTCACATTCAGCTCTTGAAGCAGAGCAGCTTTAGAAAAAATGTATCTACCACAGAGAAAAGCCAATCTTCTATAGCTGTTAGTAATTACTAAGAGTTCAGAAGTATACAGTACCAGTCTGTGAATAGTAAACTACTGTGCAAGACCTTTATTTTTTTCAAGACCACATAGTGAGTAAATTATGTACCATAAATTGTGGTAATACTGGTTTTATTCTGAACTATCCTGCTGGAATTAAGTCATTGTCATAATTTTGAAAACTTAACAGTGTGGGTATTTTAATTAAAGCTTTTCTCTCTAAGATAAGGTATGAATAAATCTCAGATTTTTTCCTTTCCCAAAGACAAAATGGAAATTGTTCTTAGCCTTGCATTTCTTGTGATCAGATTAGTGGTTGCTTTGATGGCCCTGAAATATTGTTCTCTTGTTCTAGGGAACTGACTCTTTTCTGGAGTAAACTGCAGCAAAGGGTAGAGCCTTCTATTCAAGTGTATCTAGAGAGATGTCGTCAACTTTCTGTGTTAACTAAGACTGTTTATCACATTTTCTTCCTGATTAAAGTAATTAATTCAGAGGTAAGGATATTCCTGAAAGAATATTTTTGGCATTTTTAATGGAACTGTAATCAGGAAAATTTATGAAAGCTTCTTGGACATCCTGTCTTTCTGTGTAGCATCAGTTTTGGGGCAATCCTAATTGGTTTTAGGAAAGGCCATAGCAAATTCCTTCTGCAGGTAAATTATAAGTTCATTCATTTTGAATCATTGAAATTTTTGTTCCTTTGGAAACAAAGAATGGCATTAAACAGAAAAGCTAGATTTCACAACTGAGATGAAGAAAACACTAAAGGTGAGGTTATAGCCTCTAGGTTGGCCCATGCCCTCTAAATGTGGTATTTTCTGTAAGCAGGCCCTAACATTCCTCGCCACTATTTTCCATATTTCAAAAATTACAGGAAATGGAGAGGACAAGCTTATGAGGAAAGGAAATGAAGGGTGTATATTAATATGTAAGAAAAGGAAAATTAAAGGAAATTTAGAAAGAAAAGAAGAAACTACACCAAAAAAAACCCCAAAACAACAACCCAAAACCTTTTGAATTGCTACTTAAGAATGCAGTTTATTTTGGTAAATTAAATACTTGTCATTTGTGGGCTTAGCTCCAATGTTTTATTAAAACCCTGCTCATCTCTCTCAGCTAACCTTGTCATCTAATTTTCTTAGTTTCTTTAGTAGTTGCAATAATTAATATCAATAGCTAAATTGAGCTCTTATGAAGATTTCTGTAAATTGAGATATTAATTCTAAGCGTAAAAGTTCCTGTTTTCATTTTTTCAGTTTTCTGGTATGACTAATCATGGACTTTTAAATTTAAAGATTTTTTTTTTCCCCCGAAAGATCTGAAATAAATTGGAATTCAAGAGGGGGAGGAAAATAACTTTCACAGAGTCCTGTGATGCTAAGATCTCTGCCTCTTCCATGCCATATTGATTTTTCTCCAGTGAGCGTTTGATCATTTAATTTTTGGCAGAAATTGGAGACCATGTAGTTAGTAGACTTGTGCATTCATAAATTTGGTGGATTTTATTGTCATGTATGCCACAGCCTCTCTTGTGCATCCCTGGCAGCATAGAGCTTGTAAAGTGGATGTAAATGTAAATGGTGTTGTCTTAGGATATGAATGAGTAAAGACCACATGACCTTTAGAACATTCAAATGATGGAACATTTAACAAAACTTAACTAGTTGGACTGAAGCCGTGTGTTCAGTTGAGGCCAGCTGACTCTGAAGTGACATAATTTTTGAAAATAAAAATAAACCTTTAACCTTAAGTAATCTCCAAATTATACATCTTTCTGAAGATGTGTGTTTTTCTTAAACTGCAGCGATTTTTACCATTTGAATTCTACTCAGTGTTAAGCTGATGTTTCATAGAAGCTCATCTCAAGTACCTGTGGCGCAACTGACAGGCTTTATTCCAAGGAAAAGGCTCCATATTGCTTTAATATAAACTGAACACCTCTAATATACAGTCCCAAAGTCCTCAAACTAGATAGAACATACAATTAATTTGGTTTTTAGGTGTATGTAAACATCTACATTTTTTTAGTAGCATGAAGACAAATTATGCAACTTAAGGAACAGCATCTGAAGACAATTCGTTATGTTTCTTAAGGTAAAAAGTATTACTGTGAACGCTAGGTGCATTTTTTCTGATGCTTAGTATTGAATAATGACATCTTTTACTTAAAAATATAGAAAGAGTTAAATAAGCTGAGTTACTAAAATTTGTTTTGTTTTACAGATTGATGGTGCTGGACTTGCAACCTGCATTGAACTGTGTGTGAAAGCATTGCGCTTAGAATCCAGTGAAAATGCAGATGTCAAGATATCTATTTGCAAGACTATCTCCTGCTTACTTCCAGATGATTTGGAGGTCAAACGTGCTTGTCAGCTGAGTGAATTTCTTCTGGAACCCACTGTGGATGCATATTATGCTGTTGAAATGCTGTATAATCAGCCTGACCAGAAGTATGATGAAGAGAATCTTCCAATACCAAATTCTTTGCGCTGTGAGCTCTTACTTGTACTAAAAACTCAGTGGCCTTTTGATCCAGAGTTCTGGGACTGGAAAACTCTGAAGCGTCAGTGTCTGGCACTTATGGGAGAGGAGGCGTCCATCGTGTCATCCATAGATGAACTAAATGATAGTGAAGTTTATGAGAAGGTTGAGGATGGCCAAGAAGATAGTAAAGAAACTTCTCTGAATGGGCTTGCTGGCATTGATGAGGCTACAAGCCTTCTTAGGGGTATCAGAGATGAAAAGCAGAAAAAGAGAGAAATCAAAAAACTCAGAGAGCGGGGGTTCATATCAGCTAGATTTAGGAACTGGCAAGCTTACATGCAGTATTGTGTGTTATGCGACAAGGAATTCCTAGGTCATAGAATAGTTAGACATGCACAAAAGCATTATAAAGATGGAATTTACAGTTGCCCTATTTGTGCTCAAAATTTTAATTCTAAAGAAAACTTTGTTCCCCATGTAACTTTGCATGTGAAAAAATCCAGCAAAGAGAGATTGGCTGCTATGAAACCACTGAGGAGACTGGGAAGACCTCCTAAAATAGCAACTGCCAATGAGAATCAGAAAACTAATTCTGTATCCAAACAGGAGCAGCGACCCATTAAGAAGAACAGTCTCTATTCAACAGACTTCATTGTGTTTAATGATAATGATGGCTCAGATGATGAAAACGATGACAAAGATAAACCTTACATACCAGAGATAGTGCCAGTTCAAAAGCCACCCCCTGTTAATGAATTCACCTGCCCTGTAACACTTTGTAAAAAAGGCTTTAAATATTTTAAAAATCTAATAGCACATGCAAAAGGCCATAAAGATAATGAAGAAGCTAAACGTTTTCTTGAAATGCAGAGCAAAAAAGTGATTTGCCAGTACTGTAGACGACATTTTGTAAGTGTTACTCACCTGAATGATCATTTACAAATGCACTGTGGCAGCAAGCCTTATATCTGCATACAGATGAAATGTAAGGCTGGCTTTAACAGTTATGCTGAGCTGCTAACACATAGGAGAGAGCATCAAGTCTTCAGAGCTAAGTGTATGTTTCCCAAATGTGGCAGAGTGTTTTCTGAAGCCTATTTACTCTATGATCATGAAGCACAACACTATAATACCTATACCTGCAGAGTCACAGGCTGTGGGAAGGTGTACCGCTCACAGAACGAACTGGAAAAGCACGTTGAGGATCACAACAAGCAGCCTGAAAAAGAAGAGCAGCTTGAAAATCAGACTAATCAGCCTGATCTTAGTCAACCTTCTAAAGCTAATGAAAGTACTGATGGAGTTGCAGTTAAAGAGGAATTGACATCTCCTCCAGCTGAAAACCAAAGTAGTTTCGTTGAAGGAGAAAACGTCTGGAACCAAATCAAAGCAGAGCCAGTAGGGAATGAAAGTGTAAATGCATCAGTGAGTGTACTGCAGCAAATCAATGCCTTGCCTAATGCTGGTTCAGAGCAGTCTCCTATGGGTTCAGTAAAGACAGAAGAGACAGTTCCAGCAGGCAGCATTAAGCTGTCTGTTGTTAACCAGAAGATCCGAGATAACTTTGTAAAAAGAGGTAAACTGGCTGCTACTGCCAATAAAGTAGATACTGCTAAACCTGGAGTCCAGCAGTTGTGCCCATCAGTTGACTCTTGTCTTCCAGTTTTCCAAGAGAGAAAGGAAGAAGGCTGTCTCAGTCAGAATATTCAAACTGTTTCTGTGACCTCAGACACATTAAAACCAGAAGGCCTTGAATCAAAAAGTTTAGAAAGACAAGTGAGCGCTGTAAATCCATTCAGCATGCAGAATCAGACAGGGTACCGAAATGGTGTACCCATGTCCAAACTTGAAATTGAAGACAGTATTAAAGCTGCAGCTAATCTATATAACCTGCCTTTAAAAACATTAGAAAGTATTGCATTTATTCCATCACAGCCTAACATAAATAGCTCTTTAGTTCCAGCTGTGTCACCAGCAGCCCCAGTTCAGAAATTTAATTGTCAGGTTGAAGGGTGTACTCGAACATACAATTCATCACAGAGCATTGGCAAACACATGAAGGCAGCACACCCTGATGAATATGCTGCTTTTAAAATGCAACGTAGAAGTAAGAAACCACGAAAATCCAGCAATCTGCAAAACGTGCCGAATGATGGGAAGATTGTATATCTTATGCCATCACAAGTGGGCAATCCCAGTGGTGCTGCTTTTACTGCACAAAACAAGTCAAATTTGAATCCCACCTGTTCCAGTCAAGTGCAACATGTCTCAAGTACCCTTTTCCCAACCCACCTGGAAAATTTGGCCAATCCTATGTTGCCTATAGTGGAAAGTGTCATAAATCCAAATTTGTCTACTCGTATTAAAAGTGAGCCTGAGAGTGTTTTATGTTCACAAATGGAAAATTTGTCTGCTACAACCTTACCTTCCCAGATGGATGATCTGGCAAAAACAGTTATGCCTCTGAATATTGATGGTGGCTCAGATCCTTTTCTTCCTTTGCCTGCAGAAAATGGTCCAATGTCTCTCTTTCCTTCATCAGCAGAGAATCCTCCAAATTCAGTCTTCTCACAACTGGAAAATAATACAAATAGCTTTTCTTTGCAACTAGAAGGAAACACTAGTTCTGCTTTCCCAAAAGAGGAAAGCGTTGATCAAATATTTCCCTCACGATTGAGTAATGAAAATAACTTCAGTGAAACTAATTCTCAATATCCAGCTTCAGAAAAGGTGAAAAAAGACCGTGGCAGGGGTTCAAATGGGAAAGAAAGGAAGCCAAAACATAACAAGCGGGCAAAGTGGCCAGCAATAATTAGAGATGGCAAATTCATCTGTAGCAGGTGTTTCAGAGTTTTTACTAATCCTAGATCACTTGGTGGTCACTTATCTAAGAGGTCGTATTGTAAGCCTCTTGAAGGATCAGAAATTTCTCCAGAAGCTCTGCAGGCTAATGGACAATCTTTGCTTGCTAGTATGATTCTTTCTTCAAATTCATTAAGCTTGCAGCAACCTCAGGAGTCTGCCTTCAATCCAGAGACGTGTTTTAAAGATCCATCATTCCTCCAGTTACTTGCAGCTGAAAATCGTTCCACACTGCAGACTATGTTTCCACGGGCCAATGTGACTAACTTTAATACCAGTGGGAATGAGGAAGGTAATCAAATTATAAAACAAGCCTTGGAAACTGCAGGCATCCCGAGTACCTTTGATAACACAGAAGTACTTCCACGTGTGGTTCCAACAAGTGGTGTCTCTGGTACAACTCAGATAAACGCAGCTGTTCTCCCCAGCTCGGCCGCGCCGCCTCTGCTGCAGACAGTCTGTAACACCAGTACCCTGCTGACAGACCAAAACAGGAATGCCAAAATTCCTCCACTAAATGAATGCAAGAGTTTGCCTGTTTTTGCAACAGAGGACTTAATGCTAAAGACCATTGAAAATGGTTTGTGTCCTAGCTCATATTCTAACACTGTTGCAGCAGCACAAAACTTTGCAGGAAACAGTTCACGAGTTTCAGTTATAAGTAGTCCCAAGAGTTCAGGATCAAGCAACTTGAGTAAGAAGGGAACCAGCTCTTCAAAGAGGAAGAGAAAAACACCTACACCCCTGCTTGTGCCCAATACATCACAGAAAGTAGCAGTAAATAATGCAACAGTGATGGGACTTCTAACCAAAAGCACTGAAGGAAACATGCAAATACAGGGAGAAAGTTTTGGGTCCAACTTGCTGGCAAATTGTGGCTCCCAAGCAGTGGTGGAAAACCTTACGCAGAAACTCAATAATGTTGACAATCAGTTATTCATGGCCAGTATCAAAGAGAATTTCAAAACAAATCTTGAGGGTCATACAGTTCTGCCCCCTTTAACAGTAAAAACTGAAAATGGGGATTCCCAAATGATGGCTGTAAATTCTTGTGTGCAGGCAAATTCGGAAGAACAGACTTCACAAGACAGTGTTATGCAGAACTTTGAAAAAACCCTGGAAATAATAAAAACTGCTATGAATTCACAGACACTTGAGGTGAAAACTGAAATTCAGGATACTGTTGCTGCTTCAGGACAGAACTTGCATGTAAATAATGCACAGGCCTCTACAGAAAGTTCTGCACACAGTGTAAAACTACCCACTTCTACACAGTTTGCTGTGCACACAGGGAATGTTACTGCTGCAAAGGGTAGCTCTGCTCAGTCTGAGACATCTCAAAAGGATGATACTCAAATATCGGAAATTTTGGAAGGCTTGCAAAAACTGAAGCTAGAAGATGATTCTCCCATTCCCATCTCTGTTTCTCAGTGTCCTCCAGCAGATAAGCTAGCACCATCAGTTCCTGTTTTATCAGTTGAAAGTAAACCTCTCATCCAGATATCTCCAGAGGCAAGTAACATTCAATTTAGTGATAGAGTTAATAAGCCTTTTGTATGTCAGAATCCTGGCTGCAATTACAGTGCTATGACAAAAGATGCATTATTTAAACACTATGGCAAGATCCATCAGTACACTGCAGAAATGATACTAGAAATAAAGAAACATCAACTGAAGTATGCCCCATTCAAATGTGTTGTAGCTACCTGTCCAAAAACATTCACTAGAAACTCTAATCTCCGGGCACACTGTCAGCTTGTACATCATTTTACAACAGAGGAGATGGTAAAATTAAAAATTAAGAGGCCTTATGGCAGAAGATCTCAAAATGAAACTGTAAACACAGCCCCACAACCTGTTGAAATAAAAACTGTGCAGACACTAGTAATTGAAAACAAAACTGTAGCTCCATTGGTCAAAGAAGCTCAGATAAAGGAAGTTGTAGAGCCTGTAAAAGTATTGGAAAAACTTCTACCACAAAATAATATTCCTGAAAGACTGGAAAAACCTCCCCAGGTGGTTTCTGTTCCACTGGAGCAGCATAATGCAGCATCTTTTGATAGTACGCAGGAACAAGCCAAAGCACGCAAGGCTAGGAAGTACAGGAAGGAAAAAGAGGAGAGGAATGGTAGGAAGCCCGTAACAAAATCTCTGGAGTTTCCCACTAGATACAGCCCTTACAGACCATACCGGTGTGTCCATCAGGGCTGCTTTGCAGCTTTCACCATACAACAAAACCTAATTCTTCATTACCAAGCCGTGCACAAATCAGACCTCCCTGCCTTCTCTGCTGAAGTGGAGGAGGAGAATGAGCAAGGCAAAGAGGAACGCGAGGAGGTGGAAACCAAACCTGCTGTCAGAGAGTTCAGGTGTGAGGTCAGTGACTGCTCTCGCATCTTCCAGGAAGTTACCAGCTTGATACAGCATTATATGAAGCTTCATGACATGACCCCAGAGCAAATTGGAAACATGAAATCAGCCCCAGAGGTGGGAAGGTTTTTTTGTGACCAGTCTCAGTGTAAGTCTTCGTTTACAGCGTATCTTAACTACATTGTGCACCTTGAGACAGATCACAGTGTTAAGATAAAGCCAAACAAAGTAGAAGATGATGGCATGTTCAAGTGTGACTGTGAAGGCTGTGACCGTATTTATGCTACTAGGTCTAACCTCTTGAGGCATATTTTTAACAAACACAATGACAGGCATAAAGATCATCTAATAAGACCCAGGAGACTGACACCAGGCCAGGAAAACATTTCAAGCAAAGCAAATCAGGAGAAACCATTGAAGTCTAAACAGAGAGGACTCAAAAACAGATCAGGGAAAGAAGGTAATAGGCTGTCAGTGAAAACAAAACGAAAGAAAACTGTGAACTTGGAAAACAAAAACTCGAAAGGAATACAGGTTCAAGAAAATAAGGCTTATTCACTGAAACGCGGCAAGTACGTGTATTTCATAAAGGCCAGAAACGATGCCTTATCAGAATGTACAAGCAGGTTCATAACTCAGTATCCATGTATGATAAAGGGGTGTTCATCTGTAGTCACAAGTGAAAGTAACATAATAAGGCATTATAAGTGTCACAAGCTGTCCAAAGCATTTACTTCCCAACACAGGAATCTTCTTATTGTATCTAAAAAACACTCTGTCTCCCAGGTAACGGAAACCTCTTGTGAGCAAGAGGAAACTGATAAAAAAACTGATGTGAAAGAGCCTGAACCGAGTTTGATAGCAAGCAATAATGATTCAAGCACAACTACCTTACCACAAAAGGAAACTGAAAAAGGTGAGAAGGATGAAGTGGATGAACTGACAGAACTATTCATTACTAAACTAATTAACGAGGATTGTTCAACTGCTGAAAATCAAGCAAAAATCTCTTCCAGTGTAAATAGTGACTTGCAGGAGACCAACTCCTGCCCCTCAGAGAAGCAAAAATCAAACAACCTGAAAAGAGCAAATAAAGAAAAAAATGTGTCTCAGAGTAAGAGAAAGAGAGCTGAGAAAACAGAGGAAGCACTGCCCAGTGATGTGAGCAGCCTGCACAAGGAGGAGGAGACTGCTGTTGCCATTCAAACAGCTGAAGAACAACCTGCAGCTTTTGACTGGAGCTCGTTCAAGCCAATGGGTTTTGAAGTGTCATTTCTCAAGTTTCTTGAAGAATCTGCTGTGAAGCAAAAGAAAAACACTGAAAGAGACTACTATAGCAGCGGAACCAAAAAAGGATCCCATTCGAACTCGCGGAAAGCCAATGAGAAGGCTCCCGTAGCAAGTGATAATGTCACTTGGTCGTGTTCTGAAACTGAAACCCTTGTACCGTTTGCCAACCCATCACGGCTTCCATGTGGTGATAATGTAAAGATAGTGTTAGACAAGACTCTTAAAGACTGCACTGAGCGTATGTTGAAGCAGCTTCAGGAAATGAAACCTGTTGTCAGTTTGAGAAAGCTCGAAGGACGTTGGGAGGATAATCCAGAGGTTATAGCTGCAAAAGTAATTGTTTTGGGTACTGAGGAAGGGGAATCAAAATACTGAAAACCTAATGTGTTTAATCGTGACCTGTAATAGAATTTATTTTGAATAGGAAGCCATCAAGCATGCTAGTAACTGTGGAGCTCTTTTATTTTGAAGTGATTTAATCTAGCAAAAAACATGACATGAGTCATGTAAATGTCTTATTTGTTTTTATCCCTATGGGACTTGAAGAACAGAGTAATTGCTTCAGTTTTGTAAATATTTGATCAAGACCTCAACTTTCTATCAGATTGTCCTTTCCATAAACTAAATCTTTGTGAGTTGTCTGTGATTGGTATCTTTCACCAGGTTCCTTCTCATGTATAACAGTTTTCTTTATTTGTAGATACATTTTTTTTGTATATATTTATTATTGTAAATCATTTGCTGCCACCAGCAGTCTGTAAGTCTAAACTATTAAATGACACATTTATATTCGGAATTTTAATTTGTAACTAAGTGAGCAAGTTTTTAAAACTGTCCTTTAATCATTTTAAATTAAGAACTTTTGAACTAAAGCTAGCTAAGTCTGCCATATCCAGTTTATTTTGCATAAAACATTTATTTACAGAAGAAAAGCTGGATAAGATCACATTTCATAGGTTAAAAGTACTGACACACTCTCATTTTTGTAAATTTTAACATCCAGTATCTATGGATGATACGCATATGTAGTTAACACATAAATATAATAGTTTTCTTATAGCTACATTTTTCATTGCTTTTGATTGGATACAAAGCATTTATGATTCCATAATAAAAATGGAAATGTGAATAAAAATAGTTTGCTACACTGAAGATTTAAAACAATATTTGGTATTAAAGGATCCATTGTGAATGTGATAGAAAATTAGTAGTGTGGAGCAGTGTATATATTTGAGGTGGTGATTTGTGAAGTAGCCCAGTATTGCCTTAAATAAAAACACATTTCATTTCTTGTTTTATACATGTGATCTTATAAAGGTTATTTTTGTTTCTGTAACTTAGATTGGTGTATAGTTTAATTTTTGTTAAAAAAACAAAACAAAACAAAAAAACTTCAGAAACCGTTTTTGTAAATAATGGGTTTATAAAACAGATGGTTTATTTTGATAATACCAGTTTGGTATCTATCTATAAAATACACAAGTCCTTATGCCATACCATTAAAAACTAAATAAACAAGGCACTTTCTGAAAGGGAAGTGAGATTGTGATCTTACAGATAAACTCGGTGGTTGTGCTCTGTTGGTGGCATAGGTTCCCTTTGCGCTCCTCTGCCTCTTGCTGACTGTACGTGGCACCACTCTCACAACCTCTCTTTTCCACACTGGAACGAGCCTCAGAAGCGGTGCTGCTTGTAGTGCCCGGGATTGGAGCAATTCCTCTGTATGCTGCTAACTGAAATGACAGGTATCCCGTTTGCTGAGTAACCAAAAGTGTGAATGCATTGGTGGGAGCTTTCAGTGCCCAAGAATCCTCAGTGTTGGTTTTCATGCGTGATTATGTTTGACTCAGCCAGCTGGATTGTGTGGTACCAAAAACTTTTTTTGGATTATTCTCGTTACTGGATGTGACCTACCTTCAGTAATATAAAACAGTCTTTATCTTGGGTGAGATTGGCTTGATTTTTTTTTTTCCTATAAACTTGTCTTGCTGTGTAAAGCTTTGCATTAAATGCTACTCTTGATTGCTTGTAAACTATTCACCTGGAATCTCTGACAGTTTTCCTGAATATCAGTGCAGAGGGCACCTTCCTGCAGCCAAATGAAGTGACTTGTTGGGAGAGTGAGGATTATGTGTGAAACAGCGGAAAGGCAACAGCTTTTCACCTTGGGCACAGCCCTTGGTTTGCTACATGGTGCTAATTGCTTACCTTCGCAGAAAGCCCGTGCTTCCACGTGAACAGGGCCCCTCGGCTCCTCTCACTTTCCGTCCCTCCCAAGTGACTAAACTTGATAATTACGCCAAGTTAGTAAATTAACGGTACAGTCTGAGAATGATAAAACCAAAACAAACCCTTGCATTTTGACTCCAGGAGTGATCATTATAATCATTACAAGTACACGGTGCCATGTTCTACCTGCCAGAGGCCACTGGTTCCCCTGGATGGAGCTGCTGTTGGATACCAGCCATGGTGGTTATAGAGGGAACTTCTACAGGGGAGAAGAGGGCAGAGATCCTCTGGAAAGGATCCACAAAGCTCACCTGAATTCTCTTGTTTTCAGCCGTACCTAACCACTGCAGTCACTGTCAACAGACCTCGCAACTGTTAGTCTGCAGAAGAATGTTTGTGTAAGTTAAGTAGTTTCAACGTTCCCGACGATTGATACTGTATCATTTGTAGTTCTTGGACTGAGAATAGCATACAGCTATTTGGCTACACAGTGCTATACTAGAATGCTATTTAAAAAAAGAGAAAAGGATAAAAAGTCCAATGTCATAAATATCCAGGAAGTAATTTCTGATTTGGTTCTGAATTTCTGAGAATGAGATATTTAATATGGTCTCATCCCAATCAATCCAATTAAAGCAGGTGCTGTACCCATATAGTTAATATCTTCCATGGCACACTCCCTTTTAGGTTGTTACTGACAGCCTGTCCAACAGGTAAGCTAGTATGGGATTTGTTATTTCCTTTTTAAAAAACAAAAGTATTTTGAACTTAAAATGGGGTACCTAAGACAGGATCTGATTTAAAATGTCAGAGACTGCAGAAGGCACTCTGGTTTGTAAAGCCACTTGCAGAAACTCCTACGGAAATAAATTTGGTGTTTGCATTTAAATATTTTACCTTGGGTGATACAGAAAACCTCCCACCCTTGCATGCCTGGATGTGCAGCTTCTCTGGGGCCTGAAGCCACACCCCTGCACTTGGGGCTGCAGGGTGGATGGGGCTCCAAGGTGGCTGAGCCCAGCCGTGCCTGCAGCACTTCAGCCTGTGGGGTGCCCCGCAGGTGCTGTCGGCCCCACTGCTCTGTCCTTCTCTGTCTTCTGCCTTTTCTCTCTCCCCTTCTTCTGTGTCTCTGCCTTCCAGAATTGTCACCCATTAACTGTAGAGCATTCAAGCAAAGGTGCTTTCTTTTAAGCCCCTTGTTGCCGTCAGGAACGTGCTGAGTAAAACAGCAATTGTTGCTGATGGGAAGCAACCAAATCGAGGAGTCTGTCTGGATGCAGAGTATGGGCTTTTGTGATTGAAAGACGCCTTTAAACTGACAGCCTCTCTGGTGCTCAACTATGTTTATAAAGAAATCTGCTATTATCTGAGCCTAATTCAGTGTAAATAAGAGTAGTGGGTATATCCCCACATATGTCAGGGTGGTCCTCAGCAGGATGGGGGGACTGTGGGTTCTAGAGCATTACACTGGGACATTTGGTCTGTGGTTGTTGGATAGAAACTGAGCAGTGCTTGTAGAAATAACACTGGAATCAGTTGTTGAATCAGGTGAGGGGAAAGTGGTTGGCTAATTGTTGCAATTAGTGTCTGTGCCAAAGAATTAGTTGGTTGGAGCTCCCACCTGTGTGCAGAGGAGGGAGGGACGGGGGCAGGGACAGGCTATGCTCAGGTTTGGGTCCCTCACCTGGAGAAGCTCCTGTTAATGCCCTGCTCAGTGCTGCCTGGAACCTTGGTATGGAGATGATACAATTAAAGGGGTGGGAAATGGAGCCACTGGTACTGGAGAAGGGAGTAGAGGGAAGAAACTATCAGCAAATAGGGAAATATTTTGCCTGTGTCTTTTTTTCAAAACTCTTCTGTCCCAAGGCAAGAAGCTTACTTGGGTTTTAAAGAAAATGAGAGTATATAAGATACAGATCTTTCGATGTTTGCAGGGATGTTTTGAAATATGAATGAGGTAAATATTTTTGTATGAATGTGCATGCAGCGATCATGTATTTCTCCGTTACAGTATGGGCTCAGATCAGCTTCCTATCAATTGTTTATATCCTTGCGGAACATAGCGCTTGAGTTCAGTTTTTTAAAATGTTGTCTGAGTGACTCAGAAGTTTACGGACCAAACCTGTAGACTCATTTGAACCAAAAATGTAACAGCAAATGCCTTCAGCAAATGAGTGAAACTTAAACTGGAGAACAAAGGCATATAAAAGTGGGGAAAGGGAAGGAGTCAGTAAAAGAACAAATGGTTGCCAAGAGCAAGGGTTCAGAAAGCAGATGAATTTGTTTCTGTTCTCTCAGGTTAAGTGATGCTCATTTCCCTTCCATTAGTAGCCCTGTCAAACACTCAAATTTTGCAGTAGATGATGTGAAGGCTACTTGGCAATTTGCTGCAAGCTAGTTGGGTTACGTGGAGTTGGTCTGTAATAATTTTTCAGAATATTTCTCATGTAAGGTACTGGCTTTGTCAAAGACTCAAAACGTTGATTTTGGAATTTATTTATCATTTCTTGGCTGTTGGAAGATAGAATTAAAAATAAAACTTTGAATATACATTCCAAAGAATTAGAGTTCTTGGTTGATGGGAAAATTTTTGGTCTAAGTGGTAATCTCTGACCAGCCACAGAGCTTTAGGGGATGCTCTAAAATCCTTCAAGCCCTGACTTAATATACTTTTTTATTAGAGAGCAGCTAATGCACTAATTTTACCAGAAACCTGTGTTGGCTAAACTGTGTTTGCTTCTCTTCATTTTCTCTCAAATAAACCTTACTTTAAAAACAATGAATAAATATTTTTTCATTTATGTGCTCTTAAAAATCTGTCCTCAGTTATTAAAACCCAGATATTTTGGAAACTTTTTTTTTTCTTTGATAGTGTTGCCCTTGTCTTAATAAAATGATGCATGAGGGTCCAAATGGGCCAAGATAATTTTGGGATTTGTTCTGTTACTTAAGCTGTGGCAGTCAGAGTTTCACAGGATTCTTGGGTGGTGGTTTTGCTTCATGCACTCCTTGGTGGGTTTTGTCAAGTAGCTGCAACAGACATTCTAACTGCATTTCTGTCATGAGCCACATTCTGTGTATGTAGAGGTTTGACAGAAAATGTTCTGAATTGTATGAAGCGCTTAGTCTCTATATGAGCACTGATTTGGCATCACTCAAGATTTTAAATTAACTGGCCATAAACTGGCAAGCTGGTATCTGAGGGACTGCTGTTGCTGCTAAATTCAGCCACAGCAAATGTCTTTCCATATCTTATAACAGTAGATTTATTTTAGGAGGAAAAAACCAAACAACAAACCCCACCTTGAAAATCACCATCAAAAGTTCATAGCTTGTTCATTAGTTGCTAAAGTTCTTTCTGAAACTGCTACTCATAAATGTAACACTTTGTAACCAAAGCCAAGGGGCCGGAGAGGGCCTGAGTGACAAAAACAGTTCACCTGCTGTTGCTACTATTTCTTCTTCTTTATCCGGTCATTAACAGTAAAATTAGTTCAGCGTTCAGGCAGCTCCTTCAGTTGATGCTTTTCTCTAAACAGTGCATTTTGATCAGGCTCAGTACTGGATGTCTGTCCAAAGGTCTTTTATTCCAGCAAGAGAAAGAGAACACTGCCCTGAAGGAGGATTTAAAGGCACTATTTCCCATTGTCTTAGAAGCCTAAGTCCAACCGAAGACACAGCTGATTTCTGTCCCTTTCCTGTTAGCCCAAACAACACACATAACAAAGAGCAGAGGTGTGTGGTGTTTAAGAGATACTTTGATGTTTGGGGGGAGGGAATCGATGATTCTTTTTTACTTTGTTTCTACTGGAGGCTTTTCCTATACTTAGATTTCACATGTTCTTCTACAGCAGAGAAATCTACTGAAGGAGTAGCATATTTTCTGCCTTACTAAAGGGACCAGATTCTAGGCTACTTAATACTAGGGGCTACTGGCTACTGTTCTGCCATATTGTGTGGTCTGCATTTCTCTGTTCAGATCCTAGGGAAGTGGGAGTGATCTGTTCACTTAAATGCCACTACCACAGTGCAGAAGACAAATCTAATGACATGGGAGCTGCTTGGTGCAGGTGACCAGGAGTCAGCTCTATACACTGGTACATGCTGCTTGCACAAGTCTGAGCAAGTGCCTTTCTTAAAGGATGCTTTTTCATTAATACCAAACAACTGTAAGGGCTCAAATAATTCTGGAAGGAGATGCTCCACAAACAGCTAAATAACCAAATCTGTCTTTATCACATGGGCTAAACTAGATGTGTCTACCTCTTCTCAGTTTTTTTCTTTTTTTTGAGATGTTTTATGGTAGTCCAGTGGAATGGACTTGTGGCTATCCAGCTCACTTCAAGGCACCAGCAATCACTCTATGCCAGCATTTTCCCATTGCCATTTCAGCAGTTACCAGATCTGATCCACTCACCTGACAAATCCTATACACCCCCTTGCTGTTTGTCTTAATCAATCCCAGGTTCTTCCCATCTCTGCATATAAAAAGCCTTGTTTTGCTTGTACCAAAGCAATTCTGTGTAATATTCAGTATACAACTGTTTGAGCAATTGTTTCTGCATGATTTATCATAAGCATCTGTATTTATATTAAAGCTTCATGGAATTCTCAGACTTCTACATTTCTTGTTTCAACATGAAAAGGTCTCGATGATTCTATGTACGACATACATAATGTAACAGAATTTATCAGCTCAAGTAATGGGGAACTAATAAAGAAACAGCATTTCCTATGTAACTATCCTTTCAGTTCTGCAAAGCACTGATTGGAAAAGCAATTTGTCAAAAACAGCTTGTGTAATGGGAGGGTGGTCTCCAGCCTTCTTTCAAGTCGGCAGGGAATGTTTTTCATGTTCATCTTGCATATTCAGAGGCAAAGATGATGAGCTGTTGTGGAATCGTCCTGCAGCTGCTGCTCTGTTGTACCTGATCAGTTCTGATTCGCAACAATCACTTTTTGAGCCTTGCTGTTTCTTCACGTGTCTCTTCAGATAACATTTTATGGAGTATTTGAAAATCAAATAACTCAGTTCACTTAGATTTAATATAATGCACAGGCATGAAGTTGCCACCAGAAAATAGAGGAAAATCATCTTCTCTGTGGGTTTGGAAATATAACAGTCTACGGTATCGGGACATGGTTTTATGTCACATTTCACAAGACTTGGTATTTTGAATCCATTGTACAATTTATAAAACAGAACAAGAAAAACTATTTCAAGCCCTGTTTTTAAAATGAGGCTGATTAGGTAAGTGCACAGCAATCCACCATCTATCTTTCCTGGATTTCTGTAAAGTTTCTGGTTGTGGTGTTTCTCTCTGTTCTCTCTGTAAGCAACATGAAAGACAACCAAGAGTGAAGGGGTGGAGACCATGATTAATTGCAAAGCCCAAAGTCTGATGTGAGAGACAGGGAAAAAATGGTCAAAGCAGACATTTTCACAACCAGGCTGCTTGATATTGCACTCAAATTCATCATGTTCATGTTTCCAGATGTTTTCTGCAGCAGCAACATACACCAGTAAGCGGAACATGAACACAATAGCTACCCAAATTCTTCCAATTCCTGTAGAGTATTTATTCACTCCGCTCAGCAGATCACGTAGGAACGCCCAGCTCATTTTTCTTTTCAAGGAAAGAAGAAAATGCTATATCAAAGAAACACAAGATCAGAGAGATGCTTCCTCTTGGATGAAGAAAAATGAGACATTCATTCAACATGAAATATAACCAGTAGCTGAAACAATTTAAAATTATTAAGCATTTAGAAGTAATTTAATATAATTAAGCATTTAAATAAGAACAACAAGCTGTTCTTATTTCTGATAATTTAATAATTCTGATACATTCCGAGGCTATTGAACAAAGCTACTTTGCTGTTTAAATACATTTTGTCAATTAGGCTGAAGTCTAATCATTCTGTTAAGCTGTCTTCTCTGAGAAAAGTGCCTGTTCTCCCCAAGGATCTCCTGACTGTCAGGTAGGGCTTTCTCTGGCAAGTTCAGGCTGACACTACCACTGAAGTACACTCAACTTAGCCCTGTCAGTTATGCAAATACTACACACAGGCAAGTCAGTTTTCACTTTCACATTTATGCATAGGAGCCAAGTGTCCCATAATAAATTGACCACAAAAATGCAAATTGATTTCTTTTAGTCTGTGGTCTAACTTTTGGGTAAACTTGTGTGATATTTTAAACCTTTCCCTGCTTAATTGGATTTTATTTGTTGTATTTCTTATCATTACTCCAAAATACATGTGTGTGTGTGTGTGTGTGTGTGTGTGTTACAGTTTCTTATCTGCACAAGTCTTTCCCTGTCCTAACTCTGGACCACTTCTTTTGGAAGAGCTGCCTAAGGAGCCACTGGCAGTGAGATTCATCAGAGTCAAAAGAAGACCTGAGGTATCCACCAAGAGTATACAGTCACTTTTGTACCTGGCCCCATCTCCAGGTCTGAGTCGATCTTTAAGGGTATGAAGCTCCTTTGTTCTGTAAGAGCAAAAAGTGGATGTATTCCCAGAACACAGAGTGGCTGGGAGACATGAGGTGAGGAGGGAAATCAGAAGTTTCCAGATCTCTGTGTTCTGTCATTTAATGTCCTTATCCCATCTTCTGCTTCTGCAAGCTCTGCCTAGCAGGAGAGAAAATGTACCCCTGTGTGGCTGCAGTGGCGCATGCAAATCCCACTGACACTGCTCTAGCTGTGGGTACTGCTGATGGAATGAATAAGTTCATCTACTGGCAAGTTTGAGTAGTAATCAGGCCACAGCATCATAGAGCTTCATGGAAAAGGTTTTCAGGCATTGGAATAGGCTGCCCAGGGAGGTGGTGGAGTTGCCATCCCTCAAGGTGTTCAAGAAACGACTGAATAGGGCACTTAGTGCCATGGTCTAGTTGACACGGTGGACATTGGTCACAGGTTGGACTCAATCTCAGAGGTCTTTTTCAACCCAAGTGATTCTGTTATACTGTAAAGCTCAACACAGATGGAAAGCTCAGTGCTTCTTTTCCCGTCCCTCAGTTCTGCAGCCCTTCATGACCTCTGTCTATGGCCAGACTTCTGATGGGAAGCAATGCTTTTTGAATATTCCTGCATTGCTACCATTAGAGCTGAACACTAGCTTGAGGAGCTGAGGGACAGCTGCAGAAATTAATATATTCCTGATTTACACTGCGGAGAATGGTTACCAAGGTACTCCTTTATGCTGCAGATACAAAAGATAATGGGGAAATACCAGCTTATATCCTTTCAGATGTATGCTCCTATGCTTTTAAATGTGTTTGGTAGGGCAGTTACTTTTTCATTAAGGACCTATTCCTGTCTTCCACATCTGCAAACAGAGTTCAAGAAGTTTAAATCAAACTTTTGAAGACATGAGCTTCAGGGCTTTAATGCTTTCTAAATAAGTAACACACAGTCAGAAGAGTCTCAAAGGAGCTGAACAGCAAACATGAAGACACTACTATGTCATAAATCACAGGCAAAGAAACAAAGCATTCACTGAGCAAGAGTGAAAGCACGTGTGTGTGCGTCTTGTGGATGAACTATCCTCTGGAGATTTGAAGGAAAACCTCAAGAGACCTCTGCTAAGGCTTTAAGATGTGCACAAGGACTATTGGAGGGAATTCTGAATTTTGTTATTCCGTGGTAAAGAAGTACAGCTGCAAGGGGGCTTTTGCTGATGGCCACTATAACTGCACCATCCCTTTCTAATGTAAAAAGCCTGATGTCACCTATCAATTCATGGCTGGAGTTACATCAGTTCTGACCCTCCAGGTGAACAGAAATGAGAGATATGTTGGGATATCTCAGTTAGATCAGTGGGAACCAACAGTGGTGGAAATCAGGCCACAGATATACCTAAACAAAGATTGAGAAATTTACCTCGAGGTCTCTTTTTCCCAAAGTTGAGCTGCTACTTCCTTAACTGAGCAGCAAGAGGGATTAGAAAAGAACAACTTTACACTTTCTTTGCCAATTCCACATTGAGAAGGAACAGCGTGAAGGAAAAAAAGAAGTCCTGACCAAAGAAAACAGGGATCAAGAATTTGACTAAAATCCCCAACAGATCCTGAGCAAGCGACAAATTCTCCCCAGCCAGAAGACTGAATGGATGAAATTTCTGCAAAGCTAATTTGAAAGAGAGCAACACATTCTGCTAGGTGTTTGGTAATGAGACATCAGGGATTCCACAGAACTGAAGATGGTTCCTGGTCTGTGTGCTCTGTTGAAGAGAAACCGAAAAGAGAAACTGAAAGAGCAACCTGCAGGGCAGGTCTTGTGGGCAGTAGTGCTTCTGCAGCCAGAGATCTGCAGAACTTTGGTTATACTTTTTCCACTTGTAGCCTTTACTTGATAATGAGAAATGGCTGTAGAGAGCAACCTTCAGCTTCAAGCCTAAAGGGCCACAGAGCCTGTTTTATAGTATTGTTTGGGTTGTAACCAGCACAGCTCCCCTGTTCAAAGGAGCTGCAAATGTGCTTTGAAAAGGTTATGTTTGCTTTATGCACCACTGTTGCTATAGATGTGGATGTTAACTGATGCTTTTGCATCCTTTGAAAATACAATTAATTCACTGAAGCACTGCAAAAACATATGGAATGGAAAAAATAAAACGGACTTCAAAGTTGAGGAGTTACTCAACAGGTAAACAAGGGAAAATTGACTCTATGGGACAGCACAGGATGTGCTGTCACAGACTAATGAGGGGTCAAGTTAGCTGAGGCTAAAGAAGAAAAATACATTAAGTGGGCTGTATGACATTCAGAGCAAGGGGAGGTTTCAGGCAACAAAAAAAGAGAAATCATCTAGTGAGCACACGGCTGGACAGTAGGAAAAATATGGCAGTGGTATGAGGTTTTGTAACACTTCAAGAAGTGGCAGTACACATGGCAGCAGATGCTGAGCAGTGTCAGGGCATGATACTTTAGCAAAATTATATTCTGGCTAATCTAAGGACAAGAGGAAAAGTGTGATCCAAATCCTTGTAGCCAAGGAGAGATTTCAGCCTTAGCATTCGTAGGAAGTTAATTTTGTGCAGACAGAAACCAAAGGAGTCAAGAAGGGAAGCCGGCTGAAGAAATTAAGTAGATTGTGGGAAATGTAGATGACATCAATTTGTGTCAGGGCAATGTCCAATGTTGAGGCTAAAAATGAAATGACTCAAAGTTTTTAAAAGTTACAAAAGCATTAAAGAGGGATCTCTTTAGCAATGTGGACATAAAGACCACAAAAGAGACTTGGCCCCTACTGAAAATTACAAAGGAGGCATTGGAGAGTCTTAAAGAGTAGAAGATAGATTATTTGCACCAAGTGCTGAGGGAAACATTGAATGGAGCAAGAAGCGAAAAGCAGGGATTTGAGGTTAGATTTACTTCAACCCTCTGCTCAATACACACATGCACACCCCAGTTTGAGCAAAAGCTGAAGATTAGAAATATAGTGTTTTCTTTTACTCATTTCTAGCTGAACTACAAGTGATAAGCATGAAAACAAGATCTGCCAGTGAGGAAACAGAGCAAGTAATCTCTCTTTCTCAACACATACATAAATTATTCCCTAGATGGGATTTAAACACCCCCCACCGTCATACACATACACTTTGTCCTGCTCACGAGAGGCACAAATGCCCAAAAGAGGCTTCCCACCCCCTGTTTCCCTCACATGTATCAGTGGCTTGGTTTTCCCTCTTGGGCTTGGGCACATGTTCTGCTGAGCAAACAGTAACCTGAACGCACCATTAACTTCTGAGTGTGCTGAATGTACTTTACTGAGTAAAGTGTTTGAATAATGCTGTTGTTGTTGAATATATCATCAAATATTCATTTCTGTCATTCACAGAGGCCTACAGGAGGTTGGCTAATGTGCATTGAGTAATGCATCCATTGAAAAGCACAGTGCTCAGAGAATTACTTCACCTAGATTTCAATCAGCTCTGCTAATTTAGTTGCTGTAAAAGCAGAAAAGGTATTTTTGTGTGGAGGAAAATGGCAGGGGGGAAGGCAGTGGCAGGAAAGTAAGAAAATGCAAGAAGAAATGGAATAACTGGAGAGGAAGTGGGGAAGCATCCTAAGTGTTAGAGGCACAAAGAGGGCAGGCAACTTGGAGCTCAAAGAGCTGGCAAATTACAGGAAGAAGACACAGTATTCTGGGAAATGGAGATGAAACAGTGAAAAATAAGAGAAAGAACACAAACCTCTGAACAGTGGATCTATCAATTCTGTACAAGCAAGCTAAATTTTCCTCACAGTTTGAGAGATGGAAGAGTTCCTTTTTCTGATCTAAATATTGCTGGGGAGTATTTGCTGTACCTACAACTTATCTTTTTTTTTTTTTTTTTTTTTTTAGTAAGAGGAAGAAAGAGAACCATAAATAGTGGCAAAAAAATAATAAAGAAGAGAGCAGAAGTAGAAATCACAGAGGAGGATACAGGATCATAAAAAAGCAGAGCTGGTAACAATCTTTAAAGTCCATTCTGTCCTTTTTTTTTTTATGCTTGAATCAAAACATCATCACAGCATTTTTTTTTTTTTTCCCAAACACCAAGGATCCTCCCGGGGTTTTGGGGAAAAAAA